>JAKSZP010000022.1:0-354087 GCA_022478985.1 Massospora cicadina | reverse complement strand
TTTTTAGCTTAACTTGGTGACTCACTATATTAGCTAATTTTCATCATCAGAAGTTTCTTTGTACCAACGCCAAATTGATTTACAATCATTCAAAGCTTCCTTTAAATAAATGCTATATTTTATTCAAGGTATGCCGATAATGGGATAGAAAATACAAATACTCAATGAGCAAAAGAACCAGATGAAGGATCAAATGGATCAAAACCAAAAACCAAGAAAAAAACTAAGACTAAAATAGAACTCCAACCAGGCAGGGAGCGGAATACTGCTAACCCACCTTGGAAGAGGGTGAGGGGGGTTGGTCAGTGCTTCTACAGACAAATTTGGCTGGTCATCCTCATTGAAGTTGTAGAAATGGAAAAAAGCATAGAGCCAGTGTTTGGGGGCATCAGCGTGGTGGGGGTGTGGTGGATGAAAATTTGGTTATCTTCCTCAAGATCAGCTTGGTAGACAGATTTAACAAATTCTGCAAATTGGTGTTCAGCTTGCTTGTGGGATGTGGGAAGTTGGGAAAATTTGGCGAGACTTTATTGGGTTTTTTTGCAGATGGGTCAAAATCTGCTAATTGGCCACATGAATGACCGCATCAGTGGCTTCAGTGGCCAATTTTATGATTTCCACCTGTGCTGTTTTTGGGAAATCATGGGGGAACTTGACAATGCTTAGCCCCTGATGGAATTGAGAAATGGATTAGCCACCACTTTGCATAGAAATGGGCAATGAGGTGAGGCCACTGCTGCTAAGGCGAGCTGATGGTCCTTTGGTAGGAAATGGCATTGGGTTTAGGAGTTAATCACTTAAGGGATGGATATCTGTCCAATTGGAATTGTAAAATTTGGCCCAAACACAATCAAGTGGTCCTAGAGGTTCACCGGAGTCATCATTGGTGACAACATTTACTGATCTGTCAATCTTGACTTATAATTCCCATGGATTTTGGTTCAAAGGAATAGTGGATGGATAATTTGGGTGAGCAGAAGTCAAACGGGCTTCTTGGGTTCAAATGGTGGTCCAGGCCTGTTTCTGATTGGTGTGGGTGAAATTGAGTGGGATAGTGTGGGTGGGTTTGGTGGAGGCCACTTTCTCACTATGGCCCATCAAATGAGAACGTTGAGCGAGAGGAGGCAACAAAATGCCCCATTTAGATCCACCAAATATGGCTCAGAGGCCACACCAGAGGAAGTGGCTTGGGGGCAGTATTTTTGGTAATGGTTGAGTCCAAAACAGAGGGGACAAATTTGGTGACCATTATCCACCAGATCCCAAAAGAAATGCTCATGCACCGCAGCAATATGAGCATGGGAATTTTGTTGGGTTATGGCATGGTAGTGTGGGATTATGGTGGCAGTAGCGTGAGGTGCAGCAAGGCGCTCTGCTCCAGAAGGTATGGTGAAGAATAGGTTGGTCTGTGTCCCATAAGCCATAAGCCCCACCATCAACTGGTCATATAACAACTGAGGTGGTAGGTGAGATGGGAGGGATGCAAAGGACACCACCAATGTGGTGTTTGAAGGAAGGCGAGTTCAGGTAGTAGGGATAGGAGTATTTTTGTAAATCAGGAATGTAGAAGCCGCTGCTGCTGCATCCTCCTCCATTTGGAAGCCAACATTGAAATAGCCCTATAAATGGTCAGAAATTGATAAAGCCAGCAGGTGCAAATGCAGCTGTGGTTATTTAATAATTGCCTTGTCAGCATATGGGAACAAATGGCCTTAGGCGACTCTTGGGTAAAATCAGATGTTGGAATGAGGGAGGGCATGAGGATGTGGATGAGAACGGTGGATGCATGCTAGGTGGAGCGCTAAATTCCATGGGGGGACAAAACGGCCTGAAGAAGATGGTGGGCTAATTGACCCCATGTGAACATGTTTGCCTGCAGGATCAAAAATGCTAGGCGGTGGAGCACTGCTACACCACATTGGAGAAGAAGGCAGTAGATCCACGGACATCTTTTGGAAAATGGGCGCAGCCAGATGGCAGGGGAAATTAGACGCTTTTTTTCTAAATAAGATTCACTCAAAGTGAGATCAAGTGGAAATAAAAATTCTCCTTTCAAATAAATTTTTGATGATTTATAGCAGATAAACTATCTAGTACAAAAATGATTATCTCATTTTTGTAATAACTTTATCTACCTAGTAGTTAACACTATGGAATTTTTAGAAGATCTTACATATAAAGTAGACAAAAAGAAGATTCATATAAGTTTAATCAATATGTAATCTTTAGTACTTATAATTGATAGTAACAAGGTATCTTTATTACTAGTTAGCAGCTAGATGAGGTTATATACAATATTAAAACCTATTTAGGATATATGCCCCTTTACTCTAAGTTTTTCTCCTAATTATATAGACTTATTATTTCCTCAAAATCTATTTTTAGTACTAGATGGTCCCTTTCCTCAAAATCTTTAGATGAAATTAGATGGAAATGGTGCACTAGTTGGGCTAATGGATTAAGAAAAATATAAGATTTTGTGTATTTTTTGGATATACTAGATATCTAAACTGAACATATTTATAACTTAAATGTATATCTAGGTAAAAATTTACCTTTTTCTAGAATAGCTTTATATTACTAAACTCCTTTTACCTAAACAATTTATGTTGTTTTAAAAGATGTGATAAAGACTCTGCTTAGATTCATGAATTATCTTTACTTTATTTAAGTTTATTTGAGGCAAGAAGACCAGGGAATGGATAAAGCCAATAGGGTGAAAAGTAAAAATAAATAAAGATAAAAATTGACCAAAATGATTGCAACAAAAAAACACCTAATTTTTGAAATAAAGAAATAACTTAAGTGGAACAAAACAAAAAATATAAGATATTCTCCAACAAGATAGGTAGTGAAGAACCATTTTATCCCTATAAGCATTGGGGAAATCCCATGTGACTTGATTGGGAGAAGTTTCCATCTAGAAATAAGAAGGGACACAAGCCAGTGATCATTTCTCTCATCACATTGGGAAATTTGGCCCATGTGGTGGATGAGAGGTGGGCAATGGCATAACCCTAAGGATTGCGTTCTTCCTCCTCTGTTCACCATCCAAAAGTTGGTGAGGAATCTAGGAGGTGTGTCAGATGTTGTGGTGGTCAGAAGACATTGCTAGCGGAAGGTTAGCAGCGATTGTCTCAAGAGGTTCCCTCCACCAGTTTGAGTTTCATCAGCAGCAATAAATTGGTAAACTAGCAAAGTTAAATGATTTGAGTCACTCTAGGGCTCAAGAATCCTCATCCGCCCTTCCCCGCCATTGTTATTACATATAAGCTCATTCCTAATAGGTATGGGTGCAATAAGTTGCTTCCTACTCAGTGGAACTGACCATATATTCCTGAATGTGGGCAGAACCTGCTGTCCTCCAGAGGAGTTATAATCACGTCAAGTGTGATTGTGGCAGAACGAGTATACTTGCTAGCAAACTCAATACCAATCTACTGAGAAGGTCAGATCTAAGTCATTATCAGCAAATTATTTAGATTTTTAATCTGCTAAGAACAATTTTCATAAAATTTTCAAAAGCATTGTGCTTAGTCTCAGTTCCTCATTAAATGAGCATATAGGGCAGCGGTTTATATCAGGTACCACTGGTATTCCATCTTTTTCCTTTACAATTTTTTAGTTTAATAAAAATCCTTAGATTCTAAAACTATAGGTGAAATTAAAAAGTCTACCAGACATTTAGTGGCTGATGTTTTCAAAATTAAAAAATCCTGGCTAATGCTTTTGGTTGACCTCTTTCTTTTGCATCTCACAATATGGATGGCTGTACCAGAGGTATTAAGGCTGGTGTTCTGGGTGGTAGATTATCCTGAGCGTCAGTGAAGTCTTATTATTATCAGAAAGCTCCATGAAAATTACTATGGTGGATGAGGTGGGGACATTAGGAGCCACTACCTCCTCCACTTCAACCTTAACCAAGTATTTGCATATGGCCAAGAGTCTGGGTGCTGGGCACCCATGAGGTGGGGGCTGTATGGGGTGCAAGTGATAAGATGTGGTGAGTCAGTCCATCAGTAAGGCTTCATAATGATTTATAACGCCATAATCTGCTTAGATGCGGGCATCTTGGAGCAAGTAAAAGGTATCAATATTGGTTTTTATTAATTTGGTGCGTGGGCCAAATTTAGCCATCTAAACTACAACAGAAATAGACTTTTGGGCTGTCTGGTGCAAGTCAGTGATTTCATGCGTGGCAGTAGAGGGAAGATGGAAGGGTTTAATTGGAGGCAATCCATCCTTTAGCACTGAGACTGACTTAACTATAACCTTCTGGAAGGAGACATTCATAAGAGGTAAGCGACTCCTCAGCTAGCTGGTGTCTTCTATACAAAGGTGTGGCATTACTCTTTAAAGCATTTTGGTAAGGGTTAAAAGTGGGCATCAAATTAAGAGTTAGGAAATTATTTGAAATTAGTGAGGTGTCAGAGAGAGCAAAGGGTTCACCTGATTCAATTATTTTATCAATAAGGACCAAGAATATTAATTTACCTGGGTGAGGAGTAAGCATAATTGTGGATAATTTAGGAAAAAATTGGGAATTGTATGTATTGAACAGGTAACCAATCCAGAGCCTGATTGGCTATATTTGATTATGTTATGTAAACCTTGATGTTCCATCCATTCATCTAGACAGGGAGAAAGTTTTTTCCGGTGCAGAAGTATTCCCATCCCATAGTGGACCCTCAGGTGCACCTCAGTGATTTAGCAAATGTAATTGATGAAAGGTTAGTAACTGCCCGACCCTTGCAGATAATCCTAACCTGGCCTCCTTTACTATTCTACTCTGGTAAAAATGATATGGAGTGTGCAAGGAGGAGGTTGAGGACAGGAACCTCTGGTAGAACTCTAAGCCTCATCCCACCTTAAAATTAGTAGTCCCAATTAAAGAGGGAAATGACCAAATTATTAAGTTTTTTAGCATTTGTCAAGGAGTTCTAATCACAAAAATTGTTACAGATTGCGTATTGAACCCCCAAATTGTTTGTTCTGGTGCGAATTTATCTAATTTACAAATTGAGTGAAAAATCAAAAAACAACTATGACAGCCCCAAATGCAGAGCAATCCATGTAAAGTCAGATCAATCAGACAGAATTGTACCCCAACCCATCATCAGAACTTTTATTTGGTTTAGATTACACTTCCCATTAATGCTCTCCTTGTGTGCCCAATCGCCTAATGTACAGGGTCCTAGACACTGTATAAGGATTCATCATCCCAGCTAAACCTCCCGCTGCAGCTACGTTAAATGCAACCACCCTTTTAAAGGTAAATTGCTAGTTATTTTTATCCCTTAGGTTATATAAATAAAGCATATGTGTTTGCACTCTTTGTCATGGTATCTGCTTTTCAAACTGCCTTTCTGATTGTTGCCAAAGTTATCTGGCAATGCACTCTGCCATTTGTAAAATATATCGGGAGATTATCAAGCAGACAAAATGATCCATGAGTACAACGTTGCTCCTTTCCTTTTGGGAGCTTATGGGTGACAAACTCTATGATTATAGCTGCTAGTCTGCCACGCATGTCATGTAAGCCTGTTATCATCATTTTTAGCCTAACTGCCCCATATGGGCTACAATCCGCTCATTCTATATTTTAAATCATATTAATCTAATAAAACACAATACTAACCAGCTTAAAACCTTGGAGAAGTTTCGCCCTCCCTGCCTATCCATCCCATGGAGGTTTCACAATTAAGACCCGCGGTTGCCCATATTGAAGCACTTTGGCTTGTTGTAGGGCCTTTGATATGTTGTTAGAGCAGATAATTTCTCAACTAATCCTAGGGGCGTCCATCTAAAGATGATCAGTTTAGCTAAACCACTGGTATTCAGAACTATCTACTGGGCTTTGCCAAACCAACTAATATGGAAATTGTTCTCTAAACTAGCTTTCACTTTGACATAATCAACCAGCCATGTACTATAGATCTTTCTAATCTCTTTTTTAAAATTAGAGAGGTGTTTGCCATCTTAAATGTAATAAAACCCTAACCTATGTGTAATTTTAATTTCCCCCTTTTTGAGGAGCACTAGAAATTACATCAGTATCCTAATAGGTCAGTTGATTAATTAGATTTAATTAGTATGCTCAAAAGAAGAATGAGGGGTAGCCTGCCAGTTACTAGAAAATCACTTCTCATACTGGCTCCTTTTACTTCAGCTTCTCTTACAACTTCATCCTTTATTGAATAAAAGGCATACTTCACCTTTCCCATTACCTTCTGTTATTGGACACATATTTACTATGCAGGCGCTCCTAGATAACGGAGCAGCTGGCAATATTATGGATCTGAAAATTTCTCTCTGTTTGGACTTGGACACATATGAGGCCCTTCCAATCTAGGAGAATCATCTGATCCTATAAAATGTCATACTGTGTGTCAGGGTTTTCCCTGGGTTAGGTGTAATCCTTGTCCAGGGGAAGGATCGACATCCCCCTTCAAGGGGTGTAAATCCTCACTGGCTTATTAAATTTGATAATAAGAGTTGAATCTACTAATATATCAAATTTGGGGCTTGGTATAAATTACCTCAAATTCGAGGAATGGTACAATCCCATTCCCTGGGACATGTGACCTGGGATCTCACCTGACCTGGTCACATGGGTGGCTTGATCCAATTAAGGGTCAGAATAGTGGGCCATCCAGAAGGCCAGGAGAAACCTTACTTGGATGGGTTACGACAATCCTAGAGCCACGTGTCCCTAATACCCTATAAGTATCCCTAATTTTTATACTAATAAAACACTTTTGCTCTTAAGATCTATTTCATCTTATATCTTTATTAAGTTTTATTTATCTAAATGAATGGAGTCTCGTCCATTGTCACGTCCAGAGCTGCCCCTGTCCTCTTGGCTGACGCCAGCCCCTTGCAGTCAGCCTACTTGTTGGTTCCCCAGCGTTAGCACCAGCGAGCGCATTTTGGGGAAACTTGACACTGTGACCCATCCAGTGCGGTTGTTTGTAAGTCACTTTTTCTTATGTGACCAGTTTTCAGCATTTCCCAAATTATTATATCCTATGTCTATTGAGATAGGGTGGTGGCGCCGCCAGCAGGTACACATCCAGTTGAGTAGTTAGTTCATGTCTACTTAAATGGTGGTTTTATAAAAAAGATTCCCTATAGAGGACACTTTCCCATCTGAAATTGTCTTAAGCACAATATTAACATCTTTTCCTCTCCCCACCGACTTTCCACCCTGATATCTTCAATTTTCTTGCCCATAAAGAGATTTTTTTGATATGAGTTAGTTAATAGTAAGCCTTTTCATTCTAAGTTTGACCTGGCATTTCAGTTGGAAGTTCAATTTAGTCAATAATAATTTCCCAGTATATCCATACACAGAAGAAGATGACAGATATAGGGAAATTTGGATAGACAATATGTTAAAAAAGGCTTAATTATTAAGAAAACTTCTCCCATCGCTTCACAGGTTGTTTTGTTAAAAAGGAAGATTGTTCCCTAAAGCCCTGCGTTGATTATAGCATGGGAATAATGTAATGTTTCATATCCTACAACCTACCATTGGAGCAATTCATTTCCCATGCAATCACAAAGTCAAGAGTGTTTTCAAAGCTAGTTTTTAATGTTTTCAACTAAGTAATAATCAAGTAATGTTAAGAGTAGCTTACAATTACGTTCACCATGAATGGGTTCTAGTTTAAGGTAAAGAATTTTGGATTGTATATTCCTCTGCAGACTTTTAGCACCTCTTTATTGATGTCCTCGACAATATCCACTTATTTTGAGTCGTTGCATATATTTATGACATACTGATTCACTCAATTATCCAGGAGCAACACATAAAAAATCTAGAAGCAGTAATGGCAGCCCTTTAACTAGGCTGTACTCTTTGTGAAGCCTCAAACTGCAATTTTTGTCTGAAGTTACCCTCCTGAGGAACCTCGTTCTAAAGAAGGGCTACATGGTTCCTCCTGTAACCTGAAAGCCATCCATTTTTGGCCCTCCCCACTACCCAGAAACAACTTAAAATCTTTCTTGGAACAGTGATAATACTGAAAAGTTCTACCCCGCTCTTTCTTAATTCACGGCTACTCTCCATCCTCTAACTGGTAAAACTGCCACATTCAAAAGGACTAAAGAGTATCAACAGGCCTTTGAGGCCACTAAGGAGAGTTTCCTCTCAGCACCAGTCTTCATGCTTGCAGATACATCAAAGCCCTTCCTTGTGGCTTGCAATAAATCTTCCGTTTCAGTCGGAGTGGTGCTTATCCAAGAACATAATGTGATGGAAGACCCAGTGGCTTATTTTTCCAAGATATTCTCATCCTTTAAGATGGTTGGCTAATTTTTGATAAGGAATTGACATCTGAGTCCTAGGCGCTGATTCACTGACATTATTCCTGAAGGGGACACAGAATGAGATGATAGTGCAGACAGACCCTAGCCCTTTTATATCATAGAAAACATCAGAAGATCACTCACTGACAATCCTAAACTCATCAAGACCTATGCAGTTTCAATTTCAACTATGAGTTCATTAAAGGGTCATTAAATTTAATGTCATATATTCTATGTCAGAACCCTTCCAGGAACCCCAGCATAGATGATCTTCCATACCTTAAAACTGTTATTTCCAAACCCAGATCATAACGCTGGCTACCCTAATAGTTTTTTTCCAGCTTACCCTCCGACGCCCCCTCCTTGATCAAGTTCTAGAAGCCCATTTAGTTACCCCTGAGGGAACTAGGATATATAAAAACTTGAAGAACAAATCTCAGATGCGCACCTATTGTGCTTACAAAATAGGGTGATATCATTCATGATAGGGTTTGGGTTCTACCCGCCCACCACATTCAGGTTATCCAAAGGCACCATTATCCTCTGATAGTAGGCCACCCAGGGAATAAAAGTGTGAGAAATTGATCAAAAATTCTATAAATGGCTGGGATTCTTGAAAAAGATCCTCTTGTGAGTCTCTCGCTGTGTAGTGCGCGCTTTCTCTAAGTTTAAATATCAGGGAAAAAGACCTCTAGCATCATCTAAAGAAAGCTGAGAGCCCACGGAACTCATTATCTGTCAATAACATTGTGGAGCTCCCTCCCTCCAAATGATATGATGTGATTATAGTGGTCATAAACTTCTTTACAAAGTTCACACTATTTATCCTTTGCAACACAACAGTTACATCTGAGGAAACTGCTTCCTTGTTGTGAAGCATGTATTCTCTATGTTTGGTCTCTCCAAGGAGATAGTAAGCGATCATGGGCCTCAATTTACTGCCCAGTTCTGGAGCGCCCTTCTTGACCTCCTCCATATCGGACCCTGTCAATTGACTGCTATCACCATCTATAAGATGATTAAACTGATAGGTAAACCAGACTTTGGAGCAATACCTTTGATGCTATACCACAGCCAGTCATGACATCAGGGCGTCTGACCTACCATTACCACAGTTTGCATACAATAATGCATCCCATGCCTCCACAAGCTTCTCCCCCTTTGAGGAAAATTTAAAATACAACCCTTCTTTCCAACTGGGAACCTGCCTACATCTCCATTCAACCAGCAGAGAATCTCCTAAACTTGTGAAAGACATAAAATATTGTGTGAGCATCTGTCCAAAGCTGTGGAAGATTGCAAGAAGTTCACATATCAAAAGAGCCATCTTGGGCATGAGCTTAAGTAAGGATTATCGGTCATGTTGGACAACGTTTAAATATAGGGGTTTCTTACTGAAAGTTTGTGTGTAAACTCTCTGGTCCTTATTAAGTAATAAAGGATTTGGGAAATGGCACTTTCTGTATTAATCTCCTTGCCCAATGGAAAAAGCACAATGTATTCCATGTGTAACAATTACCCTATCAAGGAAAACCTGGCCCTCCATCATTTATCTGGTAGCTGGAAGCGCTATCCCTCCTATGAAAAAGCTGGGAGAGCGCCTTACCTTGTTACAATTATAAGGAACTCATAGAAGTGTTTCACCAGACTAATCAAGATGCGCCCTGTCCTCCCAAAATCATTTGGGGACATTCTAGCCATTATAGTCCACAAGAAACATAAGAACTACACCCTTACCATGCTCCAGGTGGGGTATGTATCCTGATCCTAAAGGAAAGTATAAAGTAATTCATGATGAACATTTCTTCATCTAGACAGGGAGCAATTTCTGTTCTGATGCAGAAAAGACCCCCGCCCCCAGTAGCCCCTTTGGTGCAATTCAGTGATTTGAAACATGTGGCCAATGAGAGGTTTGTAACTTCCCTGCCCCTTATAGATACTCCTCCCTACCATCCTTTACCTCTTTTACCCTTTTTAAAATTATAGAAGGAGTGTGAAGGGAGGAGATGAGGTCAGGAGCCTCTGAAAGAAATCTAAGCCTTGTACCTCCTCATAACAAGTTGTCACAGGTACAGAGAGAAATACAAAATGCTTTTCAAATTTTCCCTAACATCAGATAAGTAGATTCAGTCACAAAAAGTGTTACAGATTGCAGATCAAACACCAGATTGTTTGTTCTGTCACAAAATATTTAGTTTACAAGTTGGTAGCAAAAAATGAAAATTTAACTGTCAGAATACACCTTAATTTAGGTGATGCCTCGACTTTAGGGTAACAATATACTAATTACTTTGATTGATTGCGACTTTACTATTGATATTACCATCAATTTTTTAATATTTGAATCTATTCATGGTTAAAGCCAAATACTATTAGTATAATTTATCTACCAATGTTTTATTGGCCTAATGCCAAAATCACTAGTACTCTTGTTTTTTAAGCACTAAGCAATTTCCCATAACAACGCCAAGTTTATGACCTAATGAACTCTGGATAAATTGCCCCTTTAGTGATCCACTAGCTGATAAAATAAGAAGAATTCCCAATATAAGTTATTACTCATCCTTATATTAGGCCTAAGGATGTATTCAATGTTTAACTCCTCTACTCATCATATTAACTACCTCAAGCCACATATTATGCTTTATCACCTAAAAGCTCCCTAATAACAGATAATGGAAACCACTTAACTGTGTTACCATTATCTGATCTCAGTCCAGCTTTCTACAAGAGATCCTGATATCATTCAACTCTGAACCTGGAATGTGCCATTGCATCCTGCATTCCTATATCCTTCCAGCCTCATATATGGTATTGACCTACACTCATCAAAACCTTATTTTCCCTTGGTAATTTAAAAAAATTTACTTTTTCTTAAGAAAGTGCTTTTTACAACCTATATTTGTTTTTAGTTAAAGTCCAATTCTTTATGATTGAAAATATTCTTAGCTACGAGAATTTTTAGGAACATCTGAACCTCCAGAGAAGGTTAAGTTCCACCCAAGTTATCCTTCCTGGCACCTCTGAGCAGCCAATCATTCAATTACTTACTCTTGGCTTGTTGCCAAGAGAGAGCAAATCTGTGAACAACTATGGTAAGGCCCCAATCCAGAGTAATCCATGTAAATTTAGATCAATAAGCCTTAATTTTACCATAACTTATCATCAGAACTTTTACAATTTAGATTCAATAATACATCTCCTGATACTACTCTCCCCTATGTGCCCAATCACCTAGTGTTCGGGGTCCTAGACCCTGAACTGGGATGTGCCATCCTCACTAAAACCTTTGGCCTCAGCTACTATATAGGCAACCACCCTTTTTTGGGTAGGTTAACTGTTAATTCTCTTTTATTATGCTCTATGTTTAAAATAAATTTGTGTTTATATTCTTTGTCATAAAACCTGCCCTCCACGCTTCCTTGCTGATTGTCACAAAATAATCTGCAGTGCACGCCACCATCCATGAAATAACTCCAAAAATGTCAAGAAGATGTTCCAATCCATGGAGCAAACGTTACCCCTCTCCTTCTGCGAGCTTGTTGATGATTTTCTCCACGATTACGCCTACTGATCTTCCATGAATGCTGCAGAAACCTGAAATAACTTATTTTTGGCCAATATTCCCCATATGAGCCAAAGTCAGCTCACTTTATACTTGAAAGTATTAAATATGATCCAACACTATACTTAGTAGCTGCAAACCAAGGAGGGGTTGTCTCCCTCCCTGCCTCTTCTTCCCTATGAGTATTTACGAGTAAGACCCGCGGTTGCCTCTATTGCAGACTTTTAGCTTATTATAGAGTCATTTGGTATGTTGTTAGAGAAGAAAACTTCTCTATTAATCACTAGGGCGTCCCATATAAAGTTAACCGGTGCAGCTAATCCCCTGTCATTCATAAATTTACTGAGCATTGTCAAAACACTAAGATGGAAAGTCCTTATTAAAACTAGCTGTTACTCTGGCAGGTTGGAGATTGTGATGGTAATGTTGAGTGCTGATTTTTTGCACTGGCCCATCTGGAAAGCTGGTTAGGCAGGTGGTGGCAGAAAATCACCCCATTCAGATGGCGCTAATGCAGTAATAGAATTGGCGTTAGTGGTGGAATGGTCAGTTATCTGGCAGCAAGACTTTTTAAAATGGTCTAATTCAAAACAGATGAGATAGCTCTGTTGAACATTGTCAACATGAGCCCAAAAGGGATGACCTGGCACTGTGTCAATGCAAGCATGTGTAGGAATGTTGCAATTTTGTGATGTGTGGAGATAGTGGAAGTAGCGCAAGGAACTGTAAGGTTTAATTAATTTGAGACCATAATTAATATAATTTATCTCTATATAAGTAAAATTTTTTTTATGTATGTGTGTATTTATATAGATATGAGACACATTAATCCTGAAAAAATGAACCAAAATCACTAAACTTAGCGGCTACTTTATAGATTTTGGGTATGGTAATAGGCTAATTTTCAAAAATAACTATAATGATTTGAATAAAAGTTATATAAGATTTAAAACATTATGGTATTAGTGGTAATCAGATATTATTTCAGCTGAGCGTTTTATAATTTCTTTAAATAATAGATCATAGTTTTTGATAAGCTGTATGTAGTTTTTTTATTTTATAAGTTTAAAAATTGGTTTTGTTCACTTAATCCGCTTTAAAATTTAGTAATCATGTATGTAAGTGCTTTACAAGGTCATATAGGACTGTGAATAGATCCAACGTTATTAACCACCTTTTTCCAGTTTGTGGTAGTCATCATAATCGCATTTATAGTATAGAGGGGTGCCTCATATCTAAGGTTATCTAGACATAAATTTCCTATCTGTTCCCTCTTCCTACACCTAGTGAAATTTTACCATATCTGCAATTCATTTGCCATGAGAGTGCTTTCCCCAATTCCCCAAACGTTTAGAACCCTGATAGTGGCCACAGCATGTGGTCCATCCATACCATCATTTTAGAAGCTATCAACAAGGTTTCACCATTAAGGCTGAAACACTGTCTTGGATCCATATTTATCCAACTTGAAGCTTTCAGTATTAGTTCTTTAAATTTATTCCTTGTAAATGGCACCGTCAGATTCAGTAATGTTGGTCTACCTACTTCCTGGAAGTTGACTCTTATATTCATATCTGAAAAATTAGGACGCCACCCCAAGATGACCCAGTCTTGACCCCTTTTCCTATAACCCCTACCCCTGATTACAAGGACAGTGTCAGATAGACTATTGTCCTGGATATTCAGGATCCCTGTTCATGTTCTCTATTTCTTTTCTTTTTATTTTTCTTCTTTAGGTTACTGTTGGTCCCATGGTCCTCCTACCTCAAATTTAAAAGAGTTTTGGTTACGTTTTTAGTGGATTTAGGTTTATTTGATAAGCTATATGGTTTCAGGTAAGTAGTTGATTTATTTAAGTTTGAAAGTTCAGTTGATTTTTGTTGGGTGGTTCATGGTTGTTAAGCTCTATAGGTTTGTAGGTTTCTAAATTTATTAATGGCCATCTACTGTATAAAAATTAAGACAAATAAAATCATCTATTAAATCATGAAAATAAGCAACGCTGAAAGTCGGTTAGTAATATGTATATAAATTAATTAAATTTAAAAAGAATCCATCAGTAGATTTAATATTAAAAGTTATTCAAACTTAATAAAAGTAAACTGTCTCTATACCAAGTCACGTAATGTGGATAATAGATGATGTCATGCACAATTTAACTGAGTTTATTTTCATTAAAAAAATATAATTGATATTTAACCTATATAATAAATTCAATCTAAGGTAATAATATTGCAAGCTTATTAATGTTCATCAATTGAAAAAAATGAAGTTGAACTAATGGTTGTTAAACTTTATAAGTTTTCTGATTATTCTCAGTTAATAACCTCTATATATATTAACTGCACAGGTTTGGGTTTTGTAGAATTTTCTGCATTGTATGATAGTAGCTGATATAATCGTTGATAATAGTATGGGGAGTATTATCCATAGTTGAATTAGAGTGATAGATTTTAGTCAAACTCTCAGCCAGTTATTGTTTGAAATACTTATAATGTCCTAAATTGGGATTTGTTCCCTGGTACCACCTAACTTGATCTACACTCAGATCCCTGTTTACAGTCTCTCTGTGACACACAATTGGCAGCAATCCACAATTCAATTCAGCTTTTTCTCTGGACTTTTTCTCAGAACCTTACTCTTTATCCTAAAGAGTCTTCCAATTAGAGCACACAGCAATAATTTCCTTGAGAAAGGATAGAACTCAGAATGGATCCTGATAAAAGTATACTAAGATAATACTCTGATAATTAGTTATATTTATTAGTGAATTCTTTAGGGAATTTATAGTGGGGAATTTGGCACCCAACCCTCAGTTGACACCTCCTCAATGAAATGGCAGCTGTTGCCATTGAATCGCCCATTCTCATCTCAGCAGTGATGGTCTTCCCCATTCTGGCTAGGATTCCGTCATTGGACATCCTCAAGACCTAAAATGAAAGGATTCAGAAAACGTGTCCCTAACATTTTCCTCTTGATCCAAGTGAACCAACCATATAATTGGCAAGCGACCTGCTTAGGTAATGGGACTTGTTACCCATTAAGGCAGGTCATGAACCAACTGATTAATTTGCTAGTTGCAGGTGGCATCACTCACCTTGCAACTCAAACCTTAAATTTCCAATTGGTTGGTGATAAAACCTGACTGATCCCAATTGGTACAACTGATAGTTAATCAACTATCAGATGCCTCTATCAGCAACTCTGTCTGTAAAGATCTTAAGAATTCATATAGATCAATTTCTGATTGATCTGACCCAGGAAAATAACCTGAAATCCCCCAAACATAGTTATCCCAAACTCAGGGTCAACCAATATCCAATTCACTATTCATTAGGGAATTATCCCCTAGCAATCCCTGGTAATCTAGTCAGCTGAGAATATGGGCAAAAATCCCAACACATCCCCCCTCTTGTCTAGATTTCCAGCGATAAAAGGATTGGGGCAGGAGAACACTACTTTGGACACTCAATCAAATACTTAATTTGTTCAAGCTGAGTATGATCATCAGTACTCAACTCTGCTTGGGATGACCTTTGGCATGTGGCTCAATTCCTCTTCCTCCTTGCTACTGCCTACTCAGAGCGCGGTCCCCACAACCTTCTGTCATGCTGGGCTAATTGATTTATTTGTGATGATATTAATCCTGGGATCCAATTTTCCCCATCAGGGTATATGACTCACTGTCTTATTCAGGATCCTTGGTTTGGCTTCCCCGATTTCATGATTTTCTCCTCATCCTCAACAGGAGATTATTGCTTCAATGCTTGTTTCATGGCTCAATTAAGAATACTCATTTATGCCCACCCTTGTTATTTTCTCTTAATAATCTCTGGGCTCATATTATCCTTAATTTTTTCTCTGGAGAGCTTATCCCATTAATTTTGAGATTAATTTCTCTGAAATTGGAGCTTAATTGATTTCAGAGTGCATAATGTCAACTATTATATAAGTCCAACATCCCCTCTCTCATCCAGCTCATATGTTAAATTTCGAATCTTGGCACCAACAGCTGCTCAATAGCTTTTCTGATCAAGACCTTCAGCTCTTCCAGTGGATGAGTCGATCTGCACAGCAAAATCTTTTCTATTGTCCTTTCAGAACTCATACTCCTAAAATAAATACCAGTAGTTAGTCCTTCCGTGGAATTACCAGAAATGGTAACCAACCCCGCTGAAACCAGGTTAGCAATTGCTTAAACAACTTGTGACCAATACTTCCTCTGTTGTCAATTCCAGAGTTAGATTTCAAAACTCTCCTGGATCTGGCTCCTTTCACAGATACTCCTAACATCATCGTCAAACTTCCTGAAGCAATGCACTTTGCTCTTGATCATTTGTTCATCACCAGAGCAGACTTGCTTTCAGAGTTTCTCCTCTGACTCTGTCAATATTACAAGCCAGCTTTCTTGGCCACCAAAATAACCATTGGCAAAAGCGTACGTTTTGAACTCCCCTATGCATAATTAAGGGCCCAAGTCACTGAGGCTTTGTTCATAGCTCTGAATTCCAACCTTGAACACATCCTAGATCAGGATATCTCAGACTATGCTCTTCTCTTTGCCAGCCAAGTTCTTCAAAGTTGGGACACAAAGCTTCCAGCCTCTCCCAGTTTCCATCATTCTTCTTCAGATTCTGAGAAGCTCATAGTCATTGCTTGCAAGATGCCATTTGCTCCTAGCACAACTATCTCGTTTCTGGCATGTCCCATCAATATCCTCCACTGATGGCTTTGATAGGAGGGTGTCAGATTCTGTGGTTGACTCAAAGATAAACCCTTTGACACCTAAATATTGGGCCAATTTTCCCTCCTAATGCTCGAATTAATACTCTAATATAAGCCTATTGCAATATCATGGCTCAGGCTGATTATCACAATGTGGATTTGATTATACTATTAAAAGATTGGGTCAAATACCCCCAAACATTTATGCTGATCTTCTATGCAACTAATTAGCATGGGACGATCAACTCAACATCAATTCAAATTAATTATTCTATTGGTAGCTTGGGCCAGATATGCTCACATATTATGGCCAATTATTGCTGCCCCAAACCTCAACAACTAGTCCCAATTAATAATGATCAATATTAAGAATGTAAAATACAAAACTTTTAGGGAAAGACCCAAAGTTAACATTTAAAAGTCCCATGGACAATCAGATGAACAAAAAATGTAATCAATTTCCCGCCGCAGGGCGTGTTTGTATGTCAGTATGCGTAAACTGGCATGATAGCACTTGCACATGGACTTCCTGAATGGGAGTACCTAGTGCTATCAAGAGAACCACTCGACATCCCAATTAGGGAGTCATTTTCACTAGCAGCATGACAAAAACATATTTTGAGCTGGTCCTAAAATAATTTTTATATTTTGATATGCATAACCAGCATGATAACACTTGCACATGAGCCACCCAAATGGGAGTACCTAGTGTTATCAAGAGAGGCCTACAAACAGCCCAATTAAAGGTATGTCATTTATTTAAATCAACTACAAAATCTCCCAGAATTTTTATTTTATCAGCAGTATGACGAAACTCATTTTGAGATGATCCTAGGACCATTATGCACACTCATTGTTGTGATTTTCATACCTGGAATCCTCCCAAATATGAGAGTATTTTGCCACCAATAAACCTAGCAATAGGTCTCAGTCATATCAGTTCAAGAGATGAACTGAGGTGTAAAATATCTGTTGAAATTTTTTGCTCTAAAATGGTCAGGAGATGCCTTAGAGGTATAAATACTGGCGCCTGGCCTAATGAATATTTTCAAATAAACTAGTCTTAAATAAAGATTTATTTTATTTAATATTCTTTCTGGATTGTATCCTAAGTCACTTTTGGAGAGTGTCATCAAGCTGGAATCTCAGGATCCACAGCTTGCAACTTTGCCTGCCTCAGTTGAAGTTCTTGATTACAGAGGAAAAAACAAGCCCAAAATTGGCCAGAAAAGTCAAGCTATTTGAGATTTCTAGTGAGTTTCTGAACGGTTCAAAACTATAAGCCACTGGCAAAATTGAGGATCCATTGGCCAAACTTCAGCCCAATTAAGCATGCAGGATAATAATTATCAAGTAAGCAATTCTTGGAATTTCACAGGGGGCATGATTCAGCAACCCCCATCTAGTATCCCTTGCTTGTTGCCAGCCCATATGTCTGGTGTTCTTGACGAAGCCCATCAGCAAGCACTCAAGACCAACCTTCTGGCTCCAGTGCCATATCAGGATTACTCAGGGTTATTCTCTGACTGCCTCTTCTTGTACTGTTGCTTCCCTCCCTGCTCTGGGGTATTGCATTTGGCATCTTCTGACATTTCAAATTCTCTTCCCCTAGTAGCTTTCTCATAGGGGTCTGCATCTGCTCAATGAGCTTGGTTTCATGTAGGTCTATCCCTCGTTAGTGACCAATTCCACATAGATTTCAACAGGTTATTTACACCTACTGCACTCCATCCTCCCTCCCCAAGAGGCGACAAGGCAAAATCATCCCAAAAATTGATAATAATCAATAAAAAATAAAATTATAAAAATATATCAGTTTTTCTATTCATTTTTTGATAATCCTTTTTCCCTATATTTTTATCAATTTTTTACATTTTCTTTTTTCCATAGACTTGATCTTTTTTTAGTTCATCAGTCCATCTTTTTTATTTTATTCCCCCAAACTAAATCCTAGGTATACTTAGACCTACCAGTTTTCTATGGTCCAGAGGTCTTACTTTTTTAAGACTTACCCATCTAGATTGGTTCAATGGTCTTTTTTGGACTTAACCAAATCATTAGGACATAACCAACTTAATGGTTCAGCGGTCCTTTGGAGACTTTTTTTTATTATTTATTTCCTCAATCCATCGCTTTATATACTTATCATGAGCTTTACTATCCTTCCATCCAAGAGGTTCTTGATGGAGTAGGCGTCCATCACCATCTTAGTGATAATCTTGAATGGACCTGACCACAATGCATCCAATTTGTTTTTTCTTACAAAACCATGCATATCGCAATAGGTAACTCTTTCGCCTATTTGGTATTCTGATAAGGCTGGTCAGTTCTTATTGTCTGTCATTTTCACTTGTATTCTTTTCTTCAAAAGTCGTATCAAATGCTTGCAATTGCATTTCAATCAGGATATTATCAATCAGTTCATGTACTGCTTGGCACTCATCCCTGATGTTGTTTCCACCACCAAATATAAAATTGGCAGCAACGCAGCTTTTCTCCCATATAGAAACTCAAACGGCGTTTTTCCCATTGCTGTATGATGACTAATATTGTAGGCAAACATCACCAAACTCAGGTGCATTCCCCACATGGAAGTTCTTTCTGCAACCAGCTTCCTCAGAGTCATGGTCAGCATCCCATTAACTCATTCCACCAGTCTGTTCATCTCCGGCTGGTAGGGTACAGACATGACTCCTTAGATCCCCATTAATTCATTTAATTGTGGGATCACATGAGATGTGAAATTTGTCCCATTATCATTCAGCAGGACCTGCGGGCATCCATGTTGGTATACTACTTGATCTAGGATGAACTTCGCAGTACTGGTAGCATCTACTTTTTCTAGGGTCTTCATCTCAATCCATCTCATCAAGTGATTGATCACAGCTATTATGTCTTGACTCCCCATGTGCTCATTGTCAGCATTCCCATCATGTCAATGGACACCATATTCCAAGCAAATCCAGGGTGGACCAGTCAGTATCCAGTCATATTCTTATGTGGATTGTGCAACTGGCACTCCATACAGCAAGCCAGATAGTTCACGACATCATAGTTGATTGACTCCCAGTAGTAATACTGGCAAATATGGTCAGTCAATTTTCTCAGGCCTCCGTGCCCAACAACCTTATGAGCATCTTGAACAAAAGCTGCTCTTTCTGACGGCTTTAGGAATATTAACTGCTTCCCATTAATCATCTTGAAAACTTGTCCATCCATGGTCTCAGTGTTTTCCATCACTTTTCGAAGCACACCTTAGATTTCTTAGGGCTCATTCCTGATTTCTCAGTCAAACATTCTCTATAATAACTCATCCATCTTCTGGTATACCATCTGGACCATTCATAACTGCGATAAGCCATCTGCATTCTGATGAAAATCCCCCGCTTGGTGGACAATCTCATAATCATAAGCCTGTAACTTCCATGCCCATTGGGCCAGTCATCCTTCTGGTTCTCATAAATTGTGAAGTCAATGCAATAAAGAGTGATCCATCACCGCTTTGAAGTGCATTCCGTGGATGTACACATGAAACTGTTTTCAGTCGTAAATGACCACAAGGCATTCACGCTCAGTTACTGTGTAGTTCCTCTCAGTGGCTGAGAGTGTCTGGCTCACATACACCACCGGATGTTCATCCCCAAGTTCATCTACTTGGCTTAATATGGCACTAATTACCATCAATGAAACACCTTTTGTATAATATATTCTTGATTGAAATTAGGATATTTTAGAATCAGAGAATCTATCAGGTACTGGCATAACTCATCAAAGGATTTCTGTGATTCTTCATTCCATACAAATCCTTTCTTCAGATCCTTCAACAGATGGAATAAGGGCTTGGAAATTCTGGCAAAATCCTGGATATCTTCTACAGTATCTGACCATTCCAAGTTACACTTTGATATCTCAGACACTCTTCGCACAGCCATTTTTTCTATTGCTTTGATCTTCTGGGCTTTTGGCTACAGTTCATTAGAGTTGATAATGAATCCCAGATATTCCAATTTTTTTCTTGAAGAAGTGAAACTTCCTCAGCTCAATCTTCAGGTTGACCGTGAATAGTCTCTTAAACACTTGCTCCAAGTGGTGCAAATGGTCAGCAAACGTCCTACTGAACACATTAATCTCGTCCAAGTACAACAGGACGCATGACAACTTCAAGTCATTTAGTATAATGTCCATGGCCCTCTGGAACGTTGCAGGCGCATTTCACAGACCCTGGGGCACCCTCGTCAGTTGATATAGCCCCTGCACGGTGATAATTGCACATTATTTTTGGTCTTCTATTAGTAAATCAATTTGCCAATATCCCAATATTAGATCCATTGTGGAGAAATACTTCGCTTCTCCCAATCAATATAGTGCATCTTTGATTCTTGGTAGGGGGTGCAAGTTTATTCATAATTTTGTTCAGCTTCCAATAATCAATCACCACCCAATTAGAGCCATCCTTTAATCTTCATGATAAGAATTAGACCTGCCCAGGGACTTGATGACGAAACTAGAAGCCCATGCTTCACTTGTTGCTGATTTTTTTCTCTACTACCGCTTTTGCCACCTTTTAGTGTCAAATCAGTCTCATCCTGATCAGCAAATTTTCCTCAGTATCAACCTTGTGGATCACATCTCTCATGCATCCCAAATCATGATCGTCCTGGGTGAATACTTCCCAATATTTTTTTAATAATTTTTGAGCACCACCTCTTGCTGTCCTTCCATCAGATCAGCGAGTTGTCTCAATCAACCAATAGGTTGATACTCTTGGCTACCCCAGCTGGCAATCCCATTTCATTGAGGGTCCTGAAAATTGTGGATTTTACTCAGTTTGGCCATCAGTATTAGATGAACAAATGTGACGATCTGAGGCTTTTCAATCTTCATCAGTTTTTTACTTAATCTCACCAGGAGAACTCGAATTTCTCATAGCCTGGCATTATTATTCCAGGAGCCACCCAAGGCTCTACTCTGGGCTTCTTCCAGGGTCTTCCAACCTCCCCATACAGCAGCTCTGGTATCAATAATGTCAACCCTGTGTCAACTTTTATTGTGATTCCGGTGTTATGATTTTCACATTCTTGATCCTCAATGAAATTACCTCAGTTTACTAGGATCTCCGTCAGCATCTCTTGTCACTTCTGGCCAACTAGTTGGTATCAAAAAGGAACAATGCCATCATTGTATATCAAGTTGATTAAGTTATTTCTCCTACTCATTGGAGCTTCCTCATACTTCTGATAAACCAATGGTAACGTCTGACCCTATATTGTCAACATATTATCCTTAAAGTTACATTTAACTCTGTACTTTCATAGAATTCTGTCTCAATCATAACTTCATAGTTTTGGTTGGCCAAAACTATCGCTGATACAGACACCACCAAGGATCCAAATTGAAGTGGCAAAGCGCTATACACTCCACATGAGATGGTGGTATCCAGCCCAGCTGTCGTGTATTCCTTCTTATGTTCCAAGTCTGGCGAGATCTTCATCCTCTTCACCAACTTAGTCAACACAATATTAATGGGCACTTTGCTGTCAACAATCGCCCTCACCTGTAATCAATTTACTTTTATATCTATATACATACACTTGGAGTATTGTAAGATAGTAATTACTGAGTGTATAGTGGCATTATTAGCTGAATCAAGGGTGTTAATGATTTGTGCTGATAAATCAGGAAACAATTCCTTGATTGCGCTGAAGGGGATTGACAGGTTTGCCTCATCTAATCGAACTTCTATCAATTCTTTGGGATTATCTGCAGCTCAAATCTTATCTGAAACTTGTCAGGCGTATAGCTGAGCAACTTCTTTATTTATCTCGGGGTCAATCCCCTTCACCTCAGATCTTGTTACCACGTTCATGTCCAAATTGACTACTTTGATACAGCTGATCCTGTACATCCTCATCCACAAACAGTTCACTGATGTCAATTTCCTCGTGCATAACATTGGGAGGAACAGGCTTCTCCGCTGCTCTAAACTATTCCCTGTCTAGGCCGCAGGCCCTTTTCCTAACTCCTTTGCAGTTGCAGACTCTTTTGCTTGGACCAAGTTGATTTTATCCTTTGGTTTCTTGCAATGTACAGCTAAATTTTCCTTTCCTTTGCACTGGTAACAGACTTTCTCCTTCTTACTAATATGTTTAAAGTCTTTGGGCTTATTAACTGGCATGGTTCCATTATTCATTTCCTTAGCGCCCTTGTTCCCCTTTGTGGGATTGAATTTTCGTACTGGGTTTAATATGAAACTTTTATTTGAGGCATTGAAGGTAGCTCCCGAAGATTTTCAATTTGTCTAATATCTGAGAGGTGGTAATTTCCATTGCAAACATGGAAGACGTCATCTGATGCAAATTGTGTTAGGGTCAAAGGGCTGCTTGTAGTGCAATTTGGGCATTAAAAATCGCGCCAGCACTTTCACTCCAACCAGGATTTGTGATTTCTGGTAGAAACGATCAGTGAAGCTTGCTAAAGTTTCATCTTTATGGAATTTAATGCCCATAAACTCTTATTTACACTTTGACATGTGCATCAGGCTTACAAATTCCTTCATAATGGCTGCTTTGGCCTCTGCATATGACCAGATGTCCCCCTCTATAGGGGGCAACACTAGTTTTGACATTTGGTATTTAAGCAATTCATCACCATCAATGCCTTTTGACAATCGCCAAATCCATACATTGTCATATCAAACAATCAGAAAAACGCTGGGGCGTTATCCCAATGGAAAGTTGACAATTTTGGTGTCATTTTGAATTCCTCCGAGGTTTCTCTAGCCACCTCTCTAAGTTCAGCTACTTGGCTCACTTGGGGAGTAATTTTGTATTATTTCCAAAATAGTAGTAAAAGTGGGCGGCATGTTTCTTGAGGTTGTCAACTGTCCGATTAGTGTACAGGGAGTTCTTTCTTCAGCACCAGTCGCTGCATATGGCTCACATTCACATTTGTGAGTCTCCAACTCCTCAATCTGTTTAATCAGTAACTCCATATCTGCACTGAATGCTCTTAAATGAATTCAATTCGAATCACACTCCATTTTCAGATTTAAGACTTCTCAAATAAAGACCTCTTCTTTCTTCTTTAATAATGCTACTTTTTCAAGTAACTCATTTCTGAAACTCATAGAATTATTGACCCCTTCCTCCATATTGGCGCTTTCTCCTCCAAGGCTACAAATTCTCGATGATCCACTGAGTTCAGGGCGTTCTGGTTAATGGTTGACATCTCTATCCATAGTTTTCTTATCTCATCTTTATATGACATCTCGTTCAAATCTCTTCTGCTCAACTACACCCCTGTAGTGAGTACCAATTGGTAAAATTTATAAGGTTTTCTGATTATTCCGAATTATAACCCCTATATATACTAACTGTAAAGGTTCAAGTTTTGTGCAATTCTCTACGTTGTATGATAGTAGTTGATATAATAGTTGATAATAGTATGGTGACTATTATCCATAGTTTAATTACAGTATTAGATTTCAATCCAACGCTCAGCCAGTATTTCCTCTTGAAATACTTATGATGTCCTGAATTGGGATTTGTTCCCTGGTACCACCTAACTTGATCTACACTCAGATCCCTGTTTACAGTTTCTCTGTGACACACAGTTGGCAGAAATCCACAATTGAATTCAGCTTCTTCTTTGGATCTTTTCTCAGAACCTTACTCTTTATCCTAAAGAGTCTTCCAATTAGAGCACACAGCAACAATTTCTTTGAGAAATAATAAAACTCAAATGGATTCTGATAAAAGTATACTAAGTCAATACTCTGGTAATAAGTCATGTTTATTAGTGAAATCTTTAGGGAATTTATAATGGGGAATTTGGCGCCCTACCTCAGTTGGCACCTCCTAGATAAAACAGCAGCCATTGCCATTGAATTACCCATTATTGTCTCAGCAGTGATGGTCTTTTCATCCTGGCTAGAATTCTATCATTGGACATCCTTGAGACCAAAAATGGAAAGAGTCAGAAAACGTGTCCCTAACGTTTTTCTCTTGATCCAAGAAAACCAACCATATTTGGCAAGCGACCTGCTTAGGTAATAGGACTTGTTATCCATTAAGGCAGGTTGCAAACCAACTGATCAACTTGTTAGTTGCAGGCATCATCACTCGCCTTGCAACTTAATCCATAAATTTTCAATTGTTCTGTGATGAAACCCAATCAATCCCAATTAGTATAACTGATATGTAATCATTGATCAACAATCAGATGCCCCTATCTCGTTGGCAATTCTGCTCAACAAGATCTTAAGCATTCATCCAGATCAATTTCTGATGGATCTGACCCAGGTAAATAACCTAAAATCCCCCAAACATAGTTACCCCAAAATCAGGGTCAACCAATATCCATTTTCACTATGCATTAGGAAATTATCCCCTAGCAATCCCTGGTAATCTAGTCAGCCGATAATATGGGCAAAAATCCTAACACTGGCAATCCTTAAAAGATCCTTTTGCATCCAAGATAGCAATACTTAAAGGCTAGCTAGAAATGTATAGATAAAATCTCTTTTTCTGATTTTAATTATAAATTTATATAACGGTTTTATTTTTACTAATAAAGGTTTTCAATATAAAATTTAAATTATTTATAAGTTCATATTTAGCACTTGGAAGAAGAACATCTAATGTAATTTTTATACTAGCTAAGCATGGTATACAAAACGTATTTATAAGTTTTTACCATCAGTACTCTAATTACTTAATGATGAGTGTTTCATACATTAATTTGATATCCTTTATATATTGATGTTATTTTCTTTATATATAAAAACTTAGATCCATCAAGAAACATATTTATATAAAGCAAGGTCTTTGACCATAAAAATACTTTTATGGTAATTATTATAACAAAAGCTTTGTCTAGCATTCTAGATAAATCTATTTTAAAGAAACAAAATTACAAGTCCTTCTATATAAAGAAAAAACAGTTTGCTGGACTTAAATTACCTGGCTTTATGTTCATATTGTTTAGTACAAGTTATAATGTATAAACAAGGTTCTCTATTGTTTATCAGTAATATTAATACCTA
Source organism: Massospora cicadina (assembly GCA_022478985.1). NCBI lineage: Eukaryota > Fungi > Entomophthoromycota > Entomophthoromycetes > Entomophthorales > Entomophthoraceae > Massospora > Massospora cicadina. The sequence continues at coordinate 328,444 of JAKSZP010000022.1, read as the reverse complement.
AGTGTTTCTACAAATAATATTTTTGTCCCTACCATGTGTTTAATAAACAATCATTATAAAGAAAATACTTACTAAAAGGTATGAAATGGATCTATCTCTAGGGATAGTATGCTAGTCTGATTTGATTTGTGTAATTAACTTACCTTAGAAGAGGATTAAGTTCTCCTCTTTAAGATATGCTTAAGGACTAAAGAGCTTTTTACTGTCATAACTAAAGATAATCAATAAAGGATCTAACCTTTCAGATTTATATAGTTAACTATTTGCTTATAAAAATGTGGATTGTAATATCTTAGAATGCAGAAATTGGTTTGTAATAAAATTAGTTTACTAATCATTGTTATGCAGTTATAAATACATTGTAATTTTCAAAAAATGATTAACTCATGCCAGAATTATAATAATAAATAATGTGGAAGTAAACCAAGCTGCAATTCTGTATTTTTTCAAATTTTTTAAGTTTGTGTTAAAGTAGCTCTATATTGCTAGTTACTTACAAATGTGTTTAACTTTTTATTATGCTTAATTTATTTATATAGCATTAGAGGGTACCTATAATAAAAACAAGTGCTTGCATGTTTTGTGATACCCAGTCAAAAATACAGCATGCAGAGCTTTAAAGATTGAATATAGGTAGATGGGAGTGGCCTGTGGGCACCTTGAAGCTGGATTTATGATTTATGATAAAAGCAAGAGTTTTATATATAAGAAGTGAAAATTATATATGATATATTTCTAATGATAATTGGTATATTGTTACAGCTGAGCAGTTAGATATTTGGTTGATTTAATAGTTTCTATGGTTTTTTAAGCGGTTAGTGGATTTAGGCTGAATTAATAGGTTCATTTAGTTTTATATTAGCGTTTGGTGGGTTTATATTGATTTTATAGGTTTATATGATTTTAAAGTACTGATTAGAATTTTTTGATTGATCCAATATATCTGATTTCTTTCTATAATTATTTATGGCCATCTACTAATTTAAAAAATGATTGATTAGTATCATCTGGTAGATTTTTTCTACAAATAACGCTAAGTAAAATAGTTTATTGTTAAACATAATGGTCAGCTTGCTGACCTCAGTTCTTTTAACATGTGAGGATTACTTGCTGCTCAGGGGGTCTACTCCGCGCAGATCAGGCATCAGAAAACCATTGCTAAGATCACAATCACCATCATAGAGCATATTCTCCTCAAATGATACCTCTGGTAGCATCAATAACTTTGACAAACTCTTTGCACCCATGGAAAATTTTTGGAAGCACTCTTAGACATATTTAATGTAAATTAGTCCTCAGGACTCAATGGAAGTCAATACAACCTCTCCTTTGGCATCTTGGCTTCAAGTTATCTACAATTGAGATTTTTTTTTTCAAACAGAGCAGATCTCAGACTGATTATAGTATTTTGTATAATTAATTAATCCCAGACTGGTTACTGGCAATTACATAACTTAAAAAACTATAAGTACAGGTATAAGGATAAACTGAGATTATGTGGAATTATATTTTATTGATATAAAAAATTTTTTTACTTCAAAGGAAAATTCAGAATACTAGATGAATGATTTATTAAAAAAGTATTTAGGAATCTGTGTTTTAATATGGGTAATTTTAAGGTATCCTAGCCAGACATCTTCTAACTGCCTCTTTTGTAGCTTTGTCCATTTGAGCTAATTATTGTAACTGTGAGCTCCATCTCATGGTGGTTATCCTTGACCTAAATGTTTAAAGTCCTTTCACTAGTTCACGCTTCTGGGTGTTGAACCATTGTCTCAGTCAAATAATTACCTGTCTGATATTGTGATAAAAGTGTTCTGGATTCAAATAGGCTAAATCATAAAAACTCTGGTCAATTCTTGATGGAATCCATCAAACTGGGAAATATGATTTCCTCTACTTCTTACCAAAATAGTTTAGTTGTTATTTGTAGGGAAGTGCTGAGCACATGGTAGAATATGGGAAGTCATTCCAAGGTCCATCACCAGCTCCTCCATAGCTCCATTCATACACCTAAGTGGAGAAAAACCCTTTTATAGGCTTGGAGGGGGTCCCACAAGGCGCAAATAATTTCTCATACAGTGATTTGTTCAGTGTTAAGTTTTCAGCTGATGGTGCAAGCTAAAATAACTTAACAAAGAAATTGAGGATATAAACTCGCTTTTCAAATGAAACTCCTGCTCATAGTTGGAGAGGTAGATTCTTCAATAATCCTTGATGATAGCCAAGTGACTCCAGTACACTCACTGTTCTTAAGTCTACTGGCACCAACAACTACGAGACCTTCTGTGTTCATACAAAATTAGGAAATTATTCCTCTATAATTGGGACTACTTCTCTGGCAGGCAACTATGTACTTCTCTTTAAGAAGAATAAACACACACAACTATCTGGTATAGATGTAATGGAAACAGATACAAATATCTGACAGATGACAGATGGCTAATAATTAATAAACTAAGTGACAGTAGTTATTAATGATCAATAAAATAGTAAATGATGATTGATTGATGTTTTATTAATTAGCCAGGTGTCAGTATTATATACCTCTCAGGCATCTCCTGGCCAAACTCATCTATTAGCTGAGTTCATTCATATTATGCCAATCCTCTGCTGGTCATGGCAATAATTATGAAAAATCCCTAAGTCAATTCACCCATGAATTAACTAAAAATAACATAAATTTCAGCCTGATTGAGAGGCAAATTTAACTCTCATAATTGGGACGACTTTGGGTTTTGAACTCAACATCAAAATTTTCCCGATTAGAGCTATGTCATAACTTGACATCTAACAATAAATGGGGAATAATATATATATGACCATAAAAGATGATGCACCCCAATTTGGGACATTGGCAGGCCTCTCAATAGCACTAAGTACGCCCATAATTGGGACATCTTTGTTTAAGTGCTTAATTATTAATTTCATTAATTGAACCCAACTTCCGCCTTAGTGCATTAAAATTAATGCACTAATTTAGGATGTGCAATTTAGTTAATGACATGAGACCACTTTGCACCCAAGTAGACACATAATCAGCCATAATATAATTATATCATAGCTACTATTAGCTATGATAATTGGGCTTCTCAGATGCAATCAGAGTGGTTATGAGGTGAATCTGATTTATCAGATTATGCAGATGAATTGGGAAGGATCAAAGGATCCAACAATGGGAGTAGTCTATCAGCATTGATGGTTTTCTCAAAGGGTTCATTTTCAAGTTGACCATCAATATCTAACATTTCCCCCCACTTGACTGGAATATAAACCCTGAATTTGCCTGAATTCATCTTTAATGTCTGTTTACAGCTTGTCCTCTGCATACCACAATTTTGTTGCTTCCCTCAAACCCAAACAGCGGTGTCAGTTTACTCATCTGCCCAGAAACATGCTTATGCAACTTTCTTGGGCTCACTCTGGGCAGCTGAGTTGGGTCAGCTTCTTCCCATGCCAACTGTCATGACGTCAACTCAGCCTGAAACCATAATTGAGGAGGAAGTTGTCCAAGCTGTAGATCCTACCCAAGGATCAATAGGGTACAAGCTCAGGTCTTGTGCTTCCACAACTGTCTCAGTGAACAACTTTTGCCGCTCTTTCAATCTGAGGGAGCCAACCTTTTTTTTTCTCCAGCTAGTTTATTGAGATGGCGATCTTCTAGCAGAGTTTCTCTTTGTACTTGGCCATTTCCCAATGGCCTGAAACTACAGTGTGCTGCTGGAGTCAGCCAACTATTCTTGTCGAGGCCAACTACCCAGCAAAGCTTGGGCGAATATGATTGTCTTTATGACCCCGTTCTTCTTTTGCTGGCTGAGGATCCCTCTGTTCAACCTCAAGATTTCGTTCAGGTCAACAGCTTCATGGAGGAGGTCCTTGGTTCCTGGTCCATGCCACTTGAAAATTGGGCTGATTTTGCTTCCTCTTTGGGTTTGAATACCCATGACGTTCAAGATGTCTGTCTTGCTTGGCCATTTGGGCAGCTTTTAAGGACCTTCATCAGGATAATGCTGATGAATACCTCCCCAGGATAGCCGTAGTCAGCAATCTTATGCTCCTTTTCCCCAACCAGATGCCTTCAGGTCATTTGTTGCATGTTCCCCCTCTAATTGAGTGGTGGAAAACCCAGGTTTATAGCGTTAGATTGTCAACCCCGGAAATTTATCAATATTATACTGATTTCCTAGTTGACTGTCTCCTCTTAGGCGCATGTTTTCCACCCAATTGTAGGCTTGATTGGGTAACTATAAATGGTTTTGTGCCTCCTCTCCCTATTGTACACTGGGAGTCATCTTCAATGAGCACATGGCGCATCTGGCTTTATGCCATGACGGCCCTTTTCTTTGTTGCCCAGCAACTAGATTGGGCCAAATTGGCGCACAAAGCTGAAAGTTCAGGTTCTGGGTCGCCTCCCCCTCAAAGCAAAGGAATAAAATTTGTTTTTTTTTATTAATATATATAATTTTCTTATTAATTTATAATATAATTCTTATTTTTTTATGTATATAGATGGTAGATATAAAAAAATTTCTTTTACTATTATATATATATATTCTTATTATTATTATTTTTTCTCATAACTATTATTTTCAAATACTTGTACATATATATTTTTGAATTCTTCTCTTCTAATCGGGCCACTTTTTAAAATTTCTTAGGAATTTAGCATGGACTCAATTATATTCATGGCCCAAATTTTTCTCCTTAATTTTGTAAAAAAAGTTTGAAGTCTTCTCTACAACTTCAAATGGGCCAACCCAAATGTGATTTAACTTTTGAATTCAGCCTGAACCATGGGTATTACAAAATAATACTTCATTCTCCACAGCAATTTTGGGCAGATCATATCAGGTTTTTAAATCTTTTTCATGTTGGGCCTTACAAAGTTTGAAGTTATTATTGAAAGCCTAGGCTTGCAGTTTAATTAAGGTCTCTGCAAGCCTCTTAACATACTGAGAATAGCTCAATTTCTGGGGTTCTTGTAGTAAGGAATACAACAATGGTGGTAAGGCTGGATGCTTCCCATATAGAAGTTTGAATGGAGACATCTTTGTGGCTGAATGGTAAGAAATGTTGTAGGCAAAAATGGCCAAACTGAATAATGTTTTCCATTTGGAGGGCTTCTGAGAAGTCAGTTTCCTTAGGATATTGACAAGTGTTCCATTAACTCGTTCCACTGCACCATTTGTTTCTGGGTGGTATGGAGTTGACAGAACACCACACACCCCCATCAATTCATTGAGCTTCTGGAGAATAACTGCAGTGAAATTTGTGCCATTGTTCTCTTAATATAAATTGAGGACATCCATGACAATGATAACTTGCTCCCAGATAAATTTAGCAGTTGTTGAGGCTCCTAAGTCCCAAATAGCCCTGGTTTTAACCTATTTTGTCAAGTGATTGATTGCCACAGTAATATTTGGCTTTTGCATTGCTAATTTGGAGGGGTCCAACCACATCTATGGATATAGTGTGCCAAGCAAATTTGAGCCGAACAAGCCGGTACAAAGTAGCTTTTCAGAAGCATTTTTCCCATTGACACTCTTAGCAACAGTTCAACGTTTCCATGGATGTCAAAATGAATCGATTCCCAATAGTAATTTTGCTTGAGCTGCTCCTTTGTTTTCTTAAAGCCTCTGTGGCTGAAGGCCTTATAAGCAGCCAAAATTAGATCCATTCGAGCTGAGGGATGTGGAAATATATATTTATTTCCATCAATCACCTTAAATAAGACTCCTTTTTCAGTATGGGTATCCTTTCTTAATTTGGATAGAATTTTCTGCACTTGTTCAGCTCGTTGGCAAAAGTTTCATTAACCATCTTCTGGAACAAGGTATCCGCAGGCTGGCAGAGGGTTGCCACAATGTGCAAATGAGACAAACAATCAGCATTCTGATGCTTAGCACCAGCCCAGTGCTTGATGGTATAGTCATAAGCCTGCAGCTTAAGTGCCCAGCGAGCCAAATGTCCTTCTGGCTCCTTCAAGTTGTTAAGCCAGCTTAGGGATGCATGATCAGTAACCACGGCAAAATGCACTCCATGAAGGTATACTTGGAACTGTTTATAGGCATATATAACTGCCAAACACTCTCTTTCTGTCACATTATAATTTCTTTCATGGGCATTTAGGGTCCAACTAGCATAGACTACTGGGTGCTCTTCGCCATCTTCTCCAACTTGGGACAAAACGGCTCCAATTGCTGTTAATGATGCATCAGTCTGAACAATAAATTCCCAGTCAAAGTCAGGATAGCGCAATACTGGTGCAACTAATAGGGCTGAATAAAGCTGGTCAAATGCCTCCTGGCAGGCCGAATTCCACTCAAAAGAGACCTTATCCTTAAGTAGATAAAATAAAGGTTCTCTGATTTGAGAAAAGTCAGCAATAAATTGGTGATAATACCCAATTATGCCCAAAAAACTTGAATATCCCGCTTGGATTTGGGCCTCTTCATCTTAGAAATTGCTTCCAATTTGGCTGGTTGTGGCCAAAGACCTTCCTTATCAATTACAAACCCAAGGTATTCCAGCTGGTCCTTAAAGAATTGACACTTCTGGGGCTTGATCTTCAAGTTTGCAGCTGCTAACCTCTTTAGAACCTCTTTCAGATGTTCCAGATGTTCATCAAAGATACAACTGAGTATGTTTATATTATCTAGGTATACTAGTACACATGACAATTTAAGATCACCCATTATAGTGTCCATCGCTCTCTGGAAGGTTGCTGGAGCATTACAGAGTCCTTGGGGCAACTGTGTAGGTTAAAATAACCCTTTTTGGGTAATAATAGCGCACTTTTCTCGCTCAGCTTTGGGAAAATCAATTTGCCAATACCCATTAATTAAATCCATCGCTGAGAAGAACTTTGCACCCCTAAGCCTGTCTAGGGCATCATCAATATGCGGAAGAGGATAGAAATTCTTTTTGGTAATATTATTAAGCTTCCGGTAGTCAATAACAACCCAGTTACTCCCATCTTTCTTTTTACAATAATAATTGGGGCAGCCCATGGATTCTTGGATGGCATCAACATACCACGGTCAAGAAGTTACTTAATTTCCTTTGAAACAACTTTTTCAGCAGTTTTTGAACGCTTAATTGGCCTTAATTGGATAGGTAAATGCTCTCCAGTATCAATAGCATGGGTTACTCCTCTCACACATCTAAGGTCAAAATCATCCTTAGTGAATATCTCATGGTATTTCTCGAATAATCCTCAAAATTGGTCCTTTTCTTGATCATTTAGTTCCCCCAAATTGGCCACAGGTATGACATTATGCACATAATCCAACTCATCATTAGGAAGCTTTAGCTTGTTCAGGGTTTCAAAATAGTGGAAAGATTCAATCTCTGTGATTGAAATCAAACAAAGATAGGCAACTACCTGATGGCTTTTGATGAAAATTGGCTGATTCTGCATGTTTGCACAGAGGACACTAATTTCTTGATGTCCAGGAATAATTATCCCAGGCGCCGCATTAGGCTCAAGTTGAGTTCAGGACCAAGGTTGATAAATTTCGCCATAAAGTCCTTCTGGGATTTGATTTGTTAGCCCAGTCAGGACTACTGCCTGCATTCCTGAGTCCAGAGTTAGCTCCTTGTTTTCTCGGAGGGGTATTCCCTTAGACTTGTGGATTTGCGTTGGCAAGGCCTTGACATAACGCTTTGATTTATGGTATCTGATAGGGATTATTCCATCTTGATAGGCCAGATTAATGAACAGATTAGGCTTCTTTAGTCCTGATTTCACATTTTTTGTTTAATAAATTGGGATGGTTTGGTTCAAAATAGTTAAGGTATCATCCTTATGACTAGTGACACTCCATATCTTCTCATAAAATTAGTGCCAATAAGGACCTTGTAGTTCTTATTCAGCAAGACTATAGCTGGAGCGGATACTACTATAGACCCAAATCTTATAGGTAAGGCACTATATGCCCCAAGAGCTCTGGTGGTATGTGTTCCTGCAGTTCCATATTCTTGATCATGGGCAACATCCAGGGCTATTCCCAACTTCTTCACCAACTTAGTTCTGACGATATTTAAAGGAGCTCCACTATCAAAAATGCTAAACATGGACCTTATTGACAGCAATATTGGCATAGGTACACTCAGAGTATGGTTCAGAAGTGTTTATTAAGTGAATAGATTCATAGTTGCCAACTCCAAGTGTGTTTGAGGCAAGAACATATGTCAGGGAAGATTTACACCAGAGTCTGCATAGGGATTGCAACCTGTACATCTTTTAGGGAGGGTAGGTCATGAGAGTGGGTAGTGTGAGGATCAAGGCCATGGTCCATAATTTGCTTGGCATATGGTTTGGTCACCTCTATTCGGGCCTCTTCTGAGGCTTCACCTGATTTTTGGCCTTTTTGGGATCTAGTTGTAACCATATGTACATTGTCAGCCATAATATGATGTAGTTAATCTTTGCTAATCAAATTGAACACAAAAAGTTTTCCAGGATTAGGAGGATTGTTTTTGGTATAATAGGTGGTAGTAGAGCATTCCGCCTCTACTCCACCTGCCCTTTACCCAAATCTGTGTCCTTTTTGACTTTGTAAGCCACATTAACTCCTGTTTTCCCATCTATTCAGGCATAACACTTGCTGGTAATGTGTCCTTTTCTACCACAATGATGGCAAGTGATAGCATTAGATTTGGGATGATCAAGTTTCTGCTCCTTGGGATTCCCATTTCTTTCTTGATTGTGGCTCATATTACTAATTTTATGTTGAGGGCGCACCCATTGCAAATTGTTTGGCCAATTTTGGTGCATCAAATCTTCTTACACAGCGGCATAAATAGTCCATAAGTCTATTTGTCTCCATATTGCGGTTAAAAGCATGAATCATTACTCGTTTCAAATCATAATATGGCTGTACAGCATATTCCATGACAATTAATGCATCATATTCAGTCATAATGTTTGATCCGAGGAGTACTTGAGCTTCATGGTAAAATTGATCAGCAAACTCTTTAATAGACTCATTAGGTCTAAACTTGATATTTAAGAGTTCCGTCTTTTCATGTTGACAGCTTTCTGGGCCCACCAAATTCCTTAATGACAGCCTATCAGGCTTCGTTGTAAGACCAATCTTCCCCTAAATAGGGCATTACAAGGTTTACGCTTTGTGAGTCCAGAAAATTGATGAGCGCTGTCACCTTTGCAAGATTGGACGTTCCTCTCATAGCCTTCTCAAAAATCTTCAAGAAGGAGTATACATTCCATATTTATTGAATTTTGGCAAATTAAGTGATTTGAAGTCATCTCTGCCTGAGTCTTTAACTGGAGAGGCAGTTTCTCTTCTTAAGTTTGACTGACTTGGGGAACCTTCAGGAAGAATGGGATGCTGCAAACAACTTGGAGTGGGCATAGAAGTAAGAACTCATGGAATGGTTCATGTATTTGATACGTCCATCCCATAGTCTTCATCTACCTCGTGATAATCATCCAAATCACTTAACTCTGTTTTCCAAAATTAGGACTGATGTGGCTTCTTAAGCACACTTTAGCGTGCCTTTAAAGCTGCTTCGTCATCCTCCCCTCCCCAAGACTGGTTGCACACCTGCAACTATTAGCCTTGAGATACTCCATTTCCTTGTTAGCTTGAGTGAGATCTGCTTCAGCTAATGTCACTTGGGCTGAAAGTGCCTTCATTTCTTCTAACATTCTCGACATCCTTGTTTTAGCAAGTGCCAGTTGACTCTCCATATTGGTTTTCTCCTTAAATAAAATTGTATTGGAAGTACAAAGTTCAGAAATACTTGACCACACGTTGGCTAATTCAGCCTTGATATCTGAATTATCTGATTGTTCTACTGTAGCAAGAGGTAGCTGGGCTAAAGTTTCAATTTCTCTCTGGGTAGCTGAAAATTTGGTCCAAATATAATCTTCCAATTTGATATATTTTTCCTCTAGCTCTCAAAGGGTTTTTCTTGAATATTGGCCCTGTTGTAGAAGGTTTTCCGTATTAGCTGCAACATAATGATACTGCGTCTCAAGTCAGATGCAGTGGTTAGTGATATCCTGTTTCCACTGACTTGAGAATCCCAAAGTGTTCAGCACTTGTGTAGCTAACTTCAGGACACCTTCATTAAGTTGAATTACCAACTCATCAATTTGGCCATGGGCTTCTGCTGCAGCTCCAGTGTTTTAAATAATTGCTTTGCATACTTCTGCAAAGCAAGTATCCAACTTTTCTAATAAGCAAGCATGGGCTGACCGTTCCTCTTCTTGAATATTGTGAATATGAGAAAGTTCAAGACTTTGATGTGCAAAGATGCGTTGAGCATGCTTAATAGATGGTTGTACAAAATTAACTAAATATTTGTATGTGTTGGCCTGACTCTCCTAAAGTCTTCAGGCCAAACCAGCCATGGTGGCTTCTCTATATTTTTGATAAATTTCGTTCTTCAGTGCTTGATCCTTCATATAATAAAATAGACCAAAGCTAGGGTCGATTGTTGAAGAACCAACCTGGTAGTCTCAAAACAGGGTTTCCAGCATTTCCTTGATGTTGGCCTGGGTAAACTTGGCCGGATTAGAAGGTAAAGTGGGGCCTGTTCCAGTCGCTATTAGCTCTAATGAGTACTCATTCCCCTCCTCATTGTCAGAATAATTTGAGGTAAAATGTTCAATGAACTGAACATTGCTTGTTTCCATTTCATTGTCACTGTACTTTTGGGAAAGTTCTGAAAGCTGATTGTCCATATTCATATTAATGTAGTTGTTTTTTCTTTGAGTGAGCGCCAAAATATTAAGGTTTCAGCCAATGGTGCAAGCTAAAATAACTTAACAATGAAATTGAGGATATAAACTCGCTTTTCAAATGAAACTCCTGCTTATAATTGGGAAGTAGATTCTCCAATAATCCTCAATAATAGCCAAGTAACTCTGGTACACTCACTGTTCTTAAGTCTACTGGCACCAACAACTATGAGACCTTCTGTCTTCATACAAAATCAGGAAATTATTCCTCTATAATTGGGACTACTTCTCTGGCAGGCAACTATGTACTTCTCTTTGGGAAGAATAAACACACACAACTATCTGGTATAGATGTAATGGCAACAAATACAAGTATCTGACAGATGACAGATGGCTAATAATTAATAAACTAAGTGACAGTAGTTATTAATGATCAATAAAATAGTAAATGATGATTAATTGATGTTTTATTAATTGGCCAGGCGCCAGTATTATATACCTCTCAGGCATCTCCTGGCCAAACTCATCTATTAGCTGAGTTCATTCATATTATGCCAATCCTCTTCTGGTCATTTCAATAATTATGAAAAATCCTCAAGTCAATTCAGCCCATGAATTAACTAAAAATAACATAATTTTCAGCCTGATTGAGAGGCAAATTTAACTCTCATAATTGAGACGACTTTGGGTTTTAAACTCAACATCAAAATTTTCCCGATTAGAGCTATGTCATAACTTGACATCTAACAATAAATGGGGAATAAAATATATATGACCATAAAAGATGATGCACCCCAATTTGGGACATTGGCAGGCCTCTCAATAGCACTAAGTACGCCCATAATTGGGACATCTTTGTTTAAGTGCTTAATTATCAATTTCATTAATTGAACCCAACTTCCGCCTTAGTGCATTAAAATTAATGCACTAATTTAGGATGTGCAATTTAGTTAATGACATGAGACCACTTTGCACCCAAGTAGACCCATAATCAGCCATAATATAATTATATCATACTACTATTAGCTATGATAATCGGGCATCTCAGATGCAATCAGAGTGGTTATGAGGTGAATCTGATTTATCAGATTATGCAGATGAATTGGGAAGGATCAAAGGATCCAACAATGGGAGTAATCTATCAGCATTGATGGTTTTCTTCAAAGAGTTTATTTTCTAGTCAACCATCAAAATCTAACATTCAGATATATTCAATACTTGCCTAAAGGACTTGTTAAACCTATTATCAACCCTCCATCAGCAGTTCCATTGAGGCAAGGCAAATTCTGAGAGATCTTATAAGTAAAAACACAATATTTATTGATTTGTATACACATAGCTTATTACAAATTTCTTACCCATTTTACTTTGAGCCTCAGATTGCTTAAATACTAATCAGCACCATAATAGTAGGTTCTTTAATTCAACCTGTCACTCTCACTAATAAATTTACTAAACACCCATCTTATTTTTCTAAACTTGAAGTTTCCTAGTTTATTAAAAGTGGTGTCCAAAATCCCCATTTTTTAACAGTAGGTATGAGTTTCACTACTCATGCTTCTTTAAAATTGTCAAATCCTGTGCAACTAGCACCAACGGGCTTTAGTTCATGCCAGGATTTTTACAATTAGTGTTCATTTCAGGGGCCCCTGTACACCACCAAATAAACTGAAAAATGGAGGTTAATGGGGAAAGTAAACCTCACGACCTCCATGCTAAAATTAACCCCTGCTAACTTCTCTGGAATTTCAACTAGCCAGTGCTTTGATTTGCCTCAAAAATCTTGAGTAGCACTCTTTGCAAGGCTCTTATGGGGCCTCCTCCAATATTCATAAACCCTCTTTTAGAGACAAGTTTACCCCATGTGAGGGAATTATTGCCTCTATTCTCTTTATGTATGAAGTTTCCGTGTAATGAGCAACTAACCAGCTAAAAATCAATTACATCTTTCCCTGGTTAAGTCATGTGGCTCAGGAAAAAATGGTTCTGCGCATGGCCATCCTCAGCACGTGGGCGGAGATTAATCAAGCACTCATTGAGGAATTTGGCTCCCTCAGAGTCTAAGAAGGCAAAAACAGGCCTTTATGTGCCTTAGCCTAAAAAAGTGAGAATCAATCGTCTCTGTTGTTGATCTATTTTACAGTAAAGCTCAACCGCTATTGCTTGCAAAAATGCTGCCACTAGATGATGCTATTGCTGCTAACTTGGATTCTTTGGCGTCCAATACCTCCATTTCAATGCATATCTCCTCAGTCAAGTGCTCCTTCTGAAGTGTACGGGATATCAAGGAGGCCCTGCTAGAAGTGGCTGAGTTTTATGTACATTATGATATGCCAGGAGCTATGAGGCAAGAATCTACTATAAACCCTCCAGCCTCTTATATGGCTATATCTATATGGAAATCTGCTCCCATGGAGCTGCCGCAACAAGATGCTCTTCCCCATGTGAAAATAGGCAGAGGATACTAGCAGTGATTGGCAGCGCAATCCTCCATCTCCAGCTCCCAAAATTCAGCTGGTGAAGTTAGCTATCACTTTGCCCAGATCTCCTTTTTCGTCAGAACAGCCTTCCTCAGTGACTCAATTGTCACGTCCCACCAAGGGATATCTCTATCCCCCTCAGCATCTACTCTGGCCATCTCTAGCTCAAAATCTGTAGACATGGGGCAGCCCAAACCCCCTAGGTCAAAGGCTAAATGTAGAGGCGTAACCATTACAGCATCTTCTAAAAAAGTTACCCAAGTAATTGAGCGCCCCCAGGACCTCTTCTGCAACAAAGAAAGCCCTGAACTTACCTCACAACCAATGGACTCTCTGAAGTGCATTGATAACACCTCTGATGATTAATCTGTAGGGGGTGGTGAAGATGTCAGCTATCATGTCTTGGAGCTCCAGTTGAAGTAAGGGTACCTGAAAGGTTAAACCTGGAAAGAGTAGACACAGCTATGGTACCGCGCCAAACTTACCTCCGTCAAGTGCTGAAGGATTTTGAGGTTATTGACACTGCTAGTGACGCTTACCAGCTCATTGACACACTGATTCAATCCAAATTTTTCATTTATACCCTGCAGTCTATCCAAACCAAATACTCTGAAGCAGTCAAAAGACTTGCTTCTACTCTCTATTTAAAGGAGGTTCTAGCTCTTTCCCCCAACTTAGGTGGAACATTAACCAAGGTTAAGGTTGTTGTCAATGGAGTGTGGGTCACAGCTATCTTTGACACTGGATCCCCAGTGAATGTGGTATCATCAAAACTCATAGAAAAAGATTAAGCTGGCTCTTGACCTCGACTATACCCAAGAGTTTGAAATTTCTGGTTAAGCCAACACCTGCGCTAATGGAGCTTACTCTTCTCTGCCCATTCGTTTTTAGAAGCTCATCTTGTCAGCCCCAGTGGTAACCTTGGCTGGTAATACCTGTGATTTACTCATTTGTACCCAGTTCCTGCTCAAATATGAAGGAATTATCAACTTGAAGCAGGGCTATCTTTCCCTGCTGAACTACGAGGTTCCTCTGATTCTGAACAACAATGAGCTTAATAAAAAAGGAGTATGCTTGCACAGTTGAGTATCCCTCCTCCGCTCTATCCCTGCACTATACAAATGCAGGATGAGATACAAAAAAGTTGCCCCAATCAGTTGACGCCCTAGAAGGTATCCCTTTCTATGCATCCAAAGAGGTAGTCATCGAAATGGGTGAACAACGGGTATTTGACACTAAGATTACCTTACAAATCCCCCACAACTTCTTGTTGCATCTAATCAGCATTGAAGGAGTTATCCATCTAGAGCCTCAAGTATTGCCAGGCATGCTAGACCCAGCTTATCAATGACCTATTACTTTCCATCTGAGGAATCTCATCATTAAGTACATGGCCATAAAAAACTTATCAGGATATTGGAAGAGTCCTACTGGTCTCTATTGAGGAAACAAAGCAAGTTCTTTGTATTGGTTTTATGTCAGATATGGGCTTACCCACAGATCAATCCTTATGTACTCTGCCTAAGTTCATATCTCTGATGAACTAACCCCAGCGTAGCTTGAAAAATTCCACACCCTGCTTGAGGCCTATAGCAACATTTTCTCCAAATCTGATATGGACTATGGGCACATGAAGGGTTGGACTCATACTATTGACGTTGGGTAGGCTCACCCTATCCAATCCAAACCCTACCACAAATCCAAAGTCGAGGAGTTACAGATGCTGATGGAGCTCAAACAGCTGCTGGACGCTGTGTTGCAGGTGCCCTCACAAAGCCTTTGGTCATCCCTTTTCCTATTGATAAAAAAGAAAAATGGAGGTCATTGGGTAGTGATGGACTAATGAAAATTAAACAAACTCATAAAGAAGGATAGTTACCCTATTCCACGCATTGATGACGCTTTGGCACAACTCTCTGGGTCTTTCTTTTATATCATAGATTTGGATAGCAGGTATTGGCAGATGGATCTTTCTCCACAGAATCAGGAGAAGTGTGCCCTTATCTACAGCGAGGGTTTGTTCTAACACACTCAGCTACCTCAGGGGTTGTGTAATGCGCCTGAAACTTTCCAGGGGGTGATGGATCAAATTCATCAGACCTTAAGATGAGCTGTGTGGTTGGCTATCCTGATGACTTCACAGTTTTCTCCAGGACCTTCAACAAGCACCTCACTCATCTAAAGGAAAAGTTTTAACGCTTGCGGGCATCTAATATCAAGTCAAACCCTCCAAATGCACGTTATTCCATAAAAAGTTGGATTTCCTTGAGCACGTTATTTCTCAAGGTGGGAATCAATTCCTCCAAGACAAGATTGAAGCAATATCTAAAAATTTTGTGCCCAAAATTCTTTATGACTTCCAGGTATTTTTGAACATGATGGGTTATTACCATCAATTCATCCCCAAATTTTCCCAGATCAGCGAGCCCCTCGTCCGCCTCTTGGCTAGAAACACTCCTTTCCATTGTGCTGAACAAAAAGCCACGTTTGAGAACATGAAGGATTTGATGCACCAAAGGCCAATCCTCCATCACCCTGACTATGGCAAGCCCTTCATGTTGTTCAAAGTTACCTCTGACTATTCTATTGGAGTTATCTTGGCTCAGTTGGATGAAAATGGGGTTGATTATCCCGTGTCTTATCTTAGCAAGATGCTTTCTAAGGCAGAATGCAACTATAGTGTCTCTGAGAAGGAGTGCCTTGCTATCTTACTTGTTGTCAGATACTAACGCCATTTTTTATATGGGACTTCATTTAAAGTGGTTACTGACCATGCCTCTTTAAATTGGTTACTGAATATGAAAGATCCCACCGGGCGGTTAGCTCACTGAGCTTTTAAGCTCCAGTACTACAATATGCCAATTGATCATCAAGATGGGATGCACCATATGAACGTCGACGGGTTGACATGGCTGCCTGTCCTTCACCTTGATAATAACAAAGCAGAGATGTTGCATGACCTCCTAATGACTCCTGACGCATGGGATGATGAAGATGAACCAGTTTAGAAGATTCTAGCATGGCACTCCTGCAGCACAAAGGTGGAGAGTGGGAAGTTATATAAGAAAGTAGGTAAAAATTGGTTGTCCTATCTCTAGCCATCAGAGCGAGTACCTGTCATCCTGAAGTCTCACACTATCATGGATCATGATGGAGTACACAAAACCTACAAGTGGGTAAAAAGCGGTACTAATGGAAGGGCATCATGGAAACCATAACTGAAGTCTTGGATGCCTGCCTGACCTGTAAAAAACAATCCAGCTTCAAGACTCAATATTAGTATCAACATATGACGCCCCAACAACCCTTTCACACCATAAGTTTGGACGTGATAGGTCCTCTCCTTCAGACCACAGGTGCAATCACAATATCTTAATCAGAATTAAAAATTTCACAAAATGGGTTGAAGCTGTTCTCTCCCCGCTCAGATTGCCAAAGCCACTGCTCCCTTCTTACATCAATATATCTTTACCCAGCATGGTTGCCCCCAGGTCCTCCTTTGCAACAATAAGAAAAAACTTTACCTCCTGAGTGGTAAACTCCTCGCCACCTCCATGGGAGCACAACAACTATTCTCAGCCCCTTATAACCCATCTACCAATGGTGCTGTAGAAAGAGTTAATGGAATCCTGGTCTCTAAACTCTGAAAAATGGCCAACTCAAACCCTCTTCACTGGGATCTCTACTTACCCAGTGTTCTCATGGCCTCCTATGTCAGTTACCATCACATTCTTAAGATGCCTCCTTTCCATGAACTGTATGGGTGAGAGCCTGAGATGCCAGATTTATTAGCCAAGGATAATTTCTCTGACAGTATTGACCCTGAGCAATCCATGAAAAAGTTGGCTAACACTTCACTAATTGCAATCAGAGGCCATGACTAATTTGTCAAAGACTTTCACTATAGTAGGCCAAGCAGCTAATGGGCTCTGGCCCCCTCTTCCTTCCTTCCAAGTATTGGACTTGGTACTGTATTACCACAACCAAATCACTCCTAGAAGTGAGAATCTTTGGTTCTATCTGGAAAGGTCCATTTGTAGTCTCATATAAAAAGGAGATAAGTACTATATCAAATCTTTTGCTACTAAAGTTACTGCTAATTGAATCCATGTCCAGTTCCTTCACCCCTGTTCTCCACCTACCACTATTGAAAGGGATAATGTTGTACAACTACTTTTCTGATATTGTGATAAGAGTGTTCTGGATTTAAACAAGGTTAAAATCTCCCAAAAACTCTGTTAAAGTCTCAGTGGAACCCATTGAACTATAAAAATATGATTTTCTCCAATTCTCAGCAAAATAGCTCAATTATTATTAGTAGAGAAGTGCTGAGCCCGTAGTAGAATATGGGAAGTCATGCCAAGGTCCATTTCCAGCTCCATTCACACACCTAAGTGGAGACCATCCCTTTTATAGGCTTGGAGGGGGTCCCACAAGGCACAAATAATTTCTCCCATGGTGATTGGTTCAGATATTAATATTTGCTAAAGGATTTTTTATACCTATTATCAACCCTCCATCAGCCATTCCGTTGAGGTGAGGCAAATTCTGAGAGATCTGATAAGTCAAAATATTATATTCCCTAATTTGTATACTCATAGCTTATAATGAATTTCTCACCCATTTTACTTTGAGCCTCAGATTGCATAAATACTAAGCAGCAACATAATAATAGGGCTTTTTCTTCAACCTGTAGCCTCTCACTAATAAATTTACTAAGAACCCATATTACTTTCCTGAACTTAAAGTTTCCTAGTTTGTTATAAGTGGTGTCCAAAATTCCCCTATTTTATTAAACAGCAGTTAAGAGTTTAACTATTCTGCTTCTAAAAAAATTGTAAAATCCTATGCAAATAGCACCAGCAGGCCTTAGTTCACGCCAGGGTTTTGACATTCTCTTCTGCGGTATTGTTTAATTGCTGAGTTGTTAATAATCACTTTGACATCAGTTAAATCATTGGTGCTCTTACAATGTGTCTTACATTGTGATTTTTTAACCTTTGAAATTAATTGTATTATTTGGTAATATTTGCTTTAAATACTTGAGCGCTCTTGTCAGCATAGAATAGCCTGTTCATTGTAGCATTACAATGGAATGCAAACTATTTTGGTCTCCAAGGTATATAAGGGGTCAATTTTCATAGTGAACTTTGGCAGTGTCATCATCTTTATATATTAACTCATCTGACTCACTAGGGAGAAAATTATTTAACATGATGTCATCCTGATTTTGATGAAAATTTCTTTGCTTGCTCACGTCTATAAAGGGTCCTAGTTTCTCCCATATGCGGTGGGTTGGTTGCCTGTACCACCACTAGTCTGGGGTTGAATTCTAGCCATTCCACTGGTCAAGGAATAATCTTCTGTACCATTGGTGGTCTCATCCAAGACACTTCCCCTCCAAAGAAAAGACCTGGGTAATGATCTGAGATTCCAGGTGTGCAATTTAATAAAATGATGTTTGTATCATCATCCTAGATAAAGTACTCCACTCCTTCTTTGTTAAGACAGTGGCAGGCCCAGTCTAAATGGCTTATAATCTCTCTGGTTGAGTTTTCCACAGGTAGTAAAATAAAGCCTTGTCTCCTAGGCTGAACTTCAGTAGCCTAGTTCATTTTAATCTCCCATTAGCTCTGAGAAATAGTTGCTTCAAGGTTGTTTCAAGCCTCCAAATGAATTCTTATAAGTTCTTTGTCTAACCTCTGCTGGTAGCTTCCAGGCAGCAGGTTCTTCCAGTCCACAGAGACGATTGGTGCTAGGATGGTAGGCAGAGCTTCCTCTCACTCATATAGGGCTTTGAGAGGACATTCCAATCACTTGGTGGTGGATCAACTGGTAAGCCAATAACTCTGAAGGCAGCAACTGATCCCTCTTTGACTTATAGTTGAGGGTCATATTTTCAAAATCCTAAGGTTCAATTACCTCACATGACGCTTCCGCTGGAGGATGGAGAGTAGAGGGTAGTGAATTGCTGCTTCACTCCCACTAGGTCCATCAGCTTTCTTACCACATTCAATATGAATTTCTTCTGTTGTCATACAGTAAAACTTGAGGGCAACCATGCCTTGTGATAACTTAGTTATATATGAAGTGAGTGGTAGAGTTTGCAGCGTACATCTTGACCACAGAGGCCTTGACCCACTTGGTGAATGTAAGTTCCAAAGAACGTCCCATGGCTGTTGATTGGGCCATTTTCCCATTCCTGAGTAAGAAGACACTGAAGAGGATGGCGGTACCTCTCGTTACTCAGGGAGATCTTGCTCACGTAGTAGACAAGCGGTGAGTAACAGCTCTTCCTCTTTGGATCCCACCCCCAGCACCCACACTCACCTTGGCAAAACTGTTACAAGAATTAGCAAAATCTGCACTGAAATTGTCAAATTGAAATCAGTCAGATCTAATTCAAGTGGCAATCTGGCCAATGCTTAGATCTCAAATGGCCAGAAAGGCATGAAGACTGAGGTATCAGCCAGAACAGCTGATGGTTCTAATTCGATTAAAATGTCAATCAAACAAATCACCTTCCTACCAAAGTCATTGGGGGTATATCCTCAATGGCCAGGCTATAGCATCGGACGCCATTGATGAGGGTTCAAAGTCCCCTGTTGACAATTTAAGCGTTGTGGATGATGTGATGCCACTGACCAAATGAACAGCCCAGCGACTGAGCACAGGCGGGCTGGGCATCCCAAACCTGTTCCCAACCAAATGGACCCGCCCCTATGTGGTGTGGCCTTGGGGGATTCCCATTGCTCATCAGCCAAACGCCGTTGCGCCAACTGTCAGAAACATAGCCAAGCCTCAGTTTGGACGTTTGAGGTCAAACTGACAGTGACTCAGCCCACCGCCAAATTTTTTGATGTCAGTTCCCAAGGAACAAACCTTCCCATTCCTGAATAATTCACCAGTTAGGTCGAAATTGAGGGTCCCAATTCTAGCTTGTCACTACCCCATTCAACCACTATTTAATCAGTTGCATAGCGCTAAGAAAATTGTTGGTCGATTTTCTTCCTTTTTCTTCAATAAAAATTTTGCCAAAAAAAACCAAACAAATTTTCTATTGTATTACTTCTTCTGACCGCATCCCTGACCGCATTTCCCTGGTGACCTTTCAGTCCATATACCGGATGGGCTCTACTAGTACTTATGGTCACTATGGCCCCCTCTGTCATCAATTGGATTCAGCAAATCCAATATTTTTGGCTATACAACCCTATTATAATGAACTTCCGGCATCAGTACATGGGAATCTTGTGGCCTTATGTCCACCAATTGCAAGAGAGAATCCGCCTCCTTACCTCCCCGGTTGAAATGACCCTATATGCTGATGAACTTATTGAAGCTATCTCTGTGATCCCACCCCCTGCAGCAAGACCCCCTGGGTCAGCGGTGGGCTCATTGTGGTTCATCGTTGGGATCATACTCACTGTTGTGTTACACCAACAATTTGTCATTCCTTAATGCCCAGCTCCATATCAAGTCATTTTGTCAGCAATGCCTCTGCCATTCTGGCTTTCTTTTTGGGTGCTTATGCATCCTGACTGGCAGGCTGGTCTAAAAATCTTCTGCCGTTTCCATGACAGTGAAGTGGTCAATCGTGACTAGGATAAACTTGGATCTGCTGGACGCAGTTGGCAAGGGTCCCATCACATCAATAGAGACATTACTGAATGGCACTGCGAGGGTAATTGTCATAAGCTCAAATTGCTTTTCTAGTGGGCGAAAACTTGCATAAGGTAGGCACAGCTCCAAGGCTTGGTGCACTTTGTCTGACATGCACTCCCATTAGAACCTCTCTTTCAGGTATACCAACGTCTTTTGGATTTTCCATGGCCCACATGCTTTTGAGCCTCCATTACCAACTCCATGCAATTGCTAGGCCAGATATATGAATACATATTGTTTTGTCTCTTCTTTTGTAGATTTCTATCAATATGCCATGTGTCTTTGGAACATCTTCTCAGGACGCTCTTGACTTCCTTTGTCTCGTCCTTACAGGCCTCTCCTGGTTGCCCAATTAGGTCATAGAGGCGATTGCTCTTGGGTGCTTGCATGTGGAACAACAGTAATCTTGACAAGCTATCCATGTTGAGGTGTTTATCTCCTTCTCGAAGTATGATTTCAAAATCATATCCTTGGAGGAGTACAGCCCAACGGGCAAGGCGTCCTTCAAAATCCTTCATACTTCTTAACTAGCAGAGTGATGCATGTTCTGTGATCACCTTAAAATGTACCCCATACAAATAAGGCCTAAATTTAATGACTGCTATGATCACTGCCAAGCATTCACATTTGGTGAACGTATAGTTCTTCTATGCCTGGTTACAAAAGCTTTGAGTAGTATTTAATTGGGTGATCCACCCCACCTTCATCCAACTGTTCCAAGATCGCTCTAAGTCCTATATCACTGCTTTGGTATATAGGTAGAATATCTTGTTGAAATCCAGGTAAGCCAAGATTGGTGCCTCCACCAAAATGTGCCTTTAACTATAAGAAGGCCTGCTCTTGCTTTAGACCTCACTCAGAATTTACCTCCTTAGTAAGCAGGTATGTGAGGGGCGCCACCAACTCCGCAAAATGGTGGATGAATTGTTGGCAGTATCCCATCATTCTGGAGAACATTTGGATATCTTTAATGCTCCTTGGTGGCTCCATTGCCACGATGGCGTTCAACTTCTTGTTTTGAGGCTTAATTCAATTAGGGCTAATATCATGCTCCAGGAACTCTGGCTGTCTCTCGAGAAAGGTACACTTGCTTCATTTAAACTTAGATTAGATGCATGCAGCCACATAAAGACCTACCAGAGGAGCTTCAGATGCTCTTAAAACGTCTGGCTATATACTGTGATGTCTTCAAGGTATTAACCCACCTGATAACTTGAAATCACCAAAAATGCGATCCATTGCATGATGAAGATAGCAGTGGCGTTGCATAACTCCTATGGCATTCTATGGGGCTCAAACAACCTCTGACTATTAATCAGGTTCACATCTCCTGATCCACAGATAAGAGCTCCATCTACCAATAGGTGCTGGCTAGATATATTGCTGAGAAGTGTTTAAGCCACCCAGGTGTTTCAAAGCATCATCAATGCGCAGTAGCGGGTATGAGTCCTTATTGGTTACCTTGTTTAGGTGGTGGTAGTCCATTACTACTCTATGGGATCCATCCTTTTTGTGCACCGCAACAAAGAAGATGCCCAGGGGGCTACTCAACTGTATAATCAGCCCTGCTTTGGCCAGTTGGTTGAGCTTTTGCATGATAACTGCATCTTCTGCTTTTGAGCAGTAGTAGGGTTTACACTTAAAGGTATATCAGAACCAGTATCCATCTTATGAACCTCACCCTTGCATAGGTCATAATCATTAGAGTTAGTACTAAGGATTCTCTAAACTCATCCAAGAGTTCAAGCTCTTTCTGCTGCTTGGTGGTCACATCCCCAAACCTGAGCTCATCAAAATCCCCTACTGCATGAACAGATTCAATCTCCTGGCAACTGGTCAGTTGGAACAGTGCAACAACTTGTCCTTTTTTCAAATCTGATAGGTTAGGTAGTGATGTTTCCCTCATGTGTTCAACTATCCAGAGTAGGTGGTGTCATAGAATCCTAGTATTCTGACTCTTATTTTTGGATTCTGTCGCAGCCTGTACACTTTCAATATGGTATCATACATAATCTTCACTTAATCAACAGGATCATACTGCGTTGGTCCTCTAGTCAAATATCTATGGTTTTACTAGCACTCAGTGGAATCCCTTCCTCTGCGCTAACGGTAGGTGGTAGCTGCTTTACACCTTTCCAGTCAAGTTGTATTGTATGTCATAGAAAAATTAGCCCACTTCAACCAATAATGAATGTTGTTTCTGCAGTTTGACATCCTTATTTTAACCACCAACAGAAATTGATATCTCAAAATGCTCACAGTGCTAGTAGTGAAATTGACCTTTTCTTCAAACTTCAAGAGAAATTATGTCATAATCAGGAAATTATGTTGGTCGTTGTCCAAATCACTGCCAGTACCATCAGGACCATGTGCCCAAAGCATAAGGGTAGCATGAAATAAGCTCCTAGTACATGGGTGATATTGGATCCTGCAGTGCGGTACATCACATTGTAGTCAATGTCTGTCATAGACTTAGGTTTCATCATGAGTTTAGATGAGATGATGTTATCTAGATCCTAGAGTCCAAAACTGCCAAAACGAGCACCTTCTGGATCATCAATTCCACTTTTGTTACTATCTTGCTAAAAGGGTTTCAGTGGTCAGTAAATCAGTAACAGATTCCTCAAACTGTCCTAAAGCAGCAGCGCTCATATCAGCTTTAACAGTATTTTCACTAACTGATGCCAAATTCTTTAATATAGCCATAACTAACTGCTTTCCTTCTTTAACAAAATTGATTACCCAGGTAGGCTGGTTTGCTAGCGCCAAATAGGTATCTCTCAATGTAGATTAGCTAGTGCATGACTTTCAATATAGCAGGCACAGCCACTGAACTAAGTGCCCCTAACATATGATATCCTGCGCTAACCAAATTGTCATCTTCATGGTCATCTTTACCCTCAGTATGGAGATCCACCCAGTTTACTGCGTTGGGGGTGTCCTCTTTAAGGTGTGCGTTCTTCTTTTCAGTGGCAAGTAGGAAACAATTTTATAAAAGTACCAAGGTTGATGACACTTGTTTCATGTAA
Source organism: Massospora cicadina (assembly GCA_022478985.1). Taxonomy (NCBI): domain Eukaryota; kingdom Fungi; phylum Entomophthoromycota; class Entomophthoromycetes; order Entomophthorales; family Entomophthoraceae; genus Massospora; species Massospora cicadina. Next base: position 304,559 of record JAKSZP010000022.1, on the reverse strand, counting down.
GCTCTTAATGAGGCAAGTGTTCAGGCGGTTTGGTATTCTTATCCTTTGGTTTTTCACCTTTATTATTTGCTTCAAAAATGGCCTTATCAATTTGTTGAAGGGGAGATGTAGGCCCCATTGCCTTATATTCAGCTTTGTACATCCCTTGTACTTTGAGTACACTTTCTTAGACGCCTCAAGGAACGTTGCGCTCTTAATCATGAAAGTCATATGCATCATCAAGTTAGGACACATCTTTAATCTTGATATATAAAAAATTTATCTATGTATGTATGTGTTAGACACATTATCTCATGAAAGAGTGAACCAAAAATTATCAAATTTGGCACAAAAAAGCTATAATTTAGGGGATGGTCATAGACTATTTTTCAAAAAATATAACTTTTCATAAAAATATATAAGGATGAAAAAAATAAGATTCTAATGGCAATCATATCATTTTGGGTGAGCGTTATAGTCTTATATATTAAGTTGATAGGTTTATAGGTTTCAATAAGCAGTTTGTAGTTTTTGGTTGATTTAAAAGTTCAAAAATTGATTTTGGTTAAGTGGTGGTTGGTGGATCTAGGTTGGTTCAATGGGCTCAATAGTTTCAGGTTAGTAACTGATGATTTAATTAATTTAATAGTCAATTAATTTTCCTAAGTGATTGGTGTTTTTTGGTTAATTTGATGTGCTCAATGGTTGCAGGTAAAGGTTGATGTTTTAGTTAATTTGATAGGTTCAATTGCTTTTGAATGAGTGGCTTGTGATTTTATAATGATTTGATAAATTTGATTTTTAACAATGACCATCTACCAATATAAAAAGAATTGATTGGGAGCACCCGGTGAATTTTATACCATAAATAAATTTAGTAAAATTGTGTATCAACAAGAATTAGGCTAATGTTCTCTTTAAAAAAAATTATGTTTATTTGCTTAAATAGGATGCATTACTCATGAATAAATAAACCAAAAATCATCAAACTTGCAAAAATATTCTATAAATTTAAGGAATAGTTCTAGGTTATTATTATTATAAAAATTTTATATCAGATCTATATAAGATCTAAATAATATATGTTTTTAATAGTAATTATATATCAATTTGGCTGAGCATTTTGGTATCCATTTAATTTGATAATTTTATAAGTTTTTATAAGAAGTTAGTAGTTTTTAGCTATTTTGTAAGTTCAACAATTGGTTTTGATGAGTAGTGGATGGTGTTTTTTAGCTAATTCAATGGGAACAATAGTTTTAGGTAAGTGATTGATGGTTTAATTAATTATGCAGCTTAATTAACTTTGGCTAAGTGGTTGGAGGTTGGAATATCCAATAGGTTTAACGGTTTCAGAATTTATTGATGGCCATCTACCAATATAAAAATTAAAATAATTGATTATAATCATCTGGTAAATTATAAAGCCAAGCAAAGCTAGGGTTACTTGGCTAGTGAACTCATTAAAACGGTTTTTGCAGTAGGCAGATCCATAGTTTCTGTGGTCCATAGCTATTGAGCCTTGAGATGGTAACATGAGGCATAATTTGTGACTAACTCATTCTTACCCGTTTTCATCAAAAGAAACTCTTGTTTTATAACTTGGACGTCTTGTTTGTTATTGAACTCTGAAAGGAGAATGTTCCTACTTCAGTTCAAGTTAGTTCAGGTTGTAGGACCATACTAAGGATCTCCTGAGCCTCATGGCTCATACACTCTTGCACGTGGCAAGCCTTCTGGCAATCACTAGTGCCATCCATGCTGTTCTCATACATCTGGAGGAAACCCTCAAGCATTCTCTCTCCAGGTGTGTACATAGTCTTAAAGTACAGTTTAAAATTGGGATCCTCTTCAGAAGGATCAGCGTACATCATTGTCAGAGGGGTAGAAGTTCTGATTGCTTGTGGTACATTTCTTTAAGAGGCCCACATAGGTTCTCTCATTTAAGTTAAAGCTTGAGTAAAGGTAGGCTACAGTACAGTATGAATTTGTGCCTTCAAATCTTCTATACTCTCATCTATGGCAAACAGCATATTGTTGTGCTGTTCCAAGCTCTCCATACTCATTCAAAGTAGTGATGGTTTCACCACTCTCTTTCTTTGATGAATAAAAGTCTCTCCTCAAAATTCTTAAGTGTAGCTTACATTTTGACAATAGGCGATGGTCCTCTCACAATAGGTATTGAGGCAATTTGTTCTCTTCTGGAGGTCTCCTTGACATTCTCAAGATTATTGCAAGTATTTTGCACTTCTAATTCCAATTATGAAGTCTTGAATGGATTGTATCTTCTCCATCACCAGGAGCACAGAGAAATCCTCTGTGATATACTTTCATATCCACTTCATTGTCAAACTGCTCATGAGAACTCTCATGATTATCACTAGGGCCTGATGATGCTACCCCTGTAGTGAGAACCACAGTCATCTCACTGACCTCAGCTCACTTAACATGTGAGGCTGACTAACTGCTCAGGGGGTCTACTCTGCGCAGATTAGGTACCAGACAACCTACGGTAATATCAATAATCCTCATAGAGAAAATTCCTCTCTGATGCTATCACTTGTAGCATCAATCACTGACAAACTCTTCTCACTCATGTTAAAACTCTTGCTGACATTCTTAGACATATTCATTGTACATTAGTCTCAGGACTCAACGGAAGCCAGTCCAACCTCACCCTGGAAAGCTCACTTCCAAGGTATCTACAATAGAGAGTGTCTTCTTCCAAACAGAGCAGATCTCAGACTGGTTACTGCATTCTGTATATCTGGTTAATACCAGACTGGTTACTGGTGATTAAATATTTTAAACAAATATAAGTGCAAGTAAAAGGATAAACTTGAAATTCTGTGAGAAGGTTTTTTATTGAGATAGAAAATTGAAGTATTTTATACTGCACAGAAAATTCAAGTTATAAAATGAATGAATACATTAAAAGTATTTAGGAATATGGGTTTTGATATGGGTGTTATAAGATCACCTGGAAGACATCTTTAAACTGCTGCCTTTGTAGTTTCATCCATTTGGAATAATTCTTGTAACTGCAAGCTCCATCTCATGGTTGCCCTAAACCAGGATTTTCAGGGGTCCTTTCACTAGTCCCCACTTCTGGGTGTTGAACCATTGTTTCCTCTTCTGATATTGTTTCATTGCCAAATTTGCAATACTCTGCTCAGCATCAGGGCTGAGCAATGGCACTCCCACAAGGTGCCTCACATTATGATTTCATTTAACTCTAAAAATTATATGGTTGCCTAATTTAATAACTCTTGCTTCAATCCTTTAGTGCTCTTGTTGGCACAATTTTGTCTGCTCATCATAGCATCATTGTTAAGAATGCAAATTATTTTGGCCCCCAAAGGTATATATGAGGTCAACTTTCATAGTGAATTTCAGTGGCAGCATTGCCTTCATAAGTAAAAATTCTGACTTGCTAGTGCAAAAATTATTTTGCCTGACATCATCCTAACTTTGCTAAAAAAATTGCTCGCCTGCATCTATAAAAGGATCTAGTTTGCCCCCATCCATGGTGGGTTGGTTGCCTGTACCACAACTAGTCTGGTGTTGAATCCTAGACATTCCAAATTTTGAGGAATGACCTTCTGCGCCATTTGCAGCCACATCCACAACAATAATGCTAAAGAAAATCAATTAATAAAAATTATTTTCCCTTTTTAGTTAAATGACCATCTAAAAATATAAAAACTAGTATAACTGATTAGTAGCATTTGATAAGTCATAAACGCACAGCAACGCTGGGTATGTGGCTATCAGTGAATATAAGGCTAATAATCTATCTATAAAAATCTTTGGTTTACAACTACCCTAATTTAATTTTTCCTCTGAGCCTCAGTCCTTTTAAGTGTAATTTGTAAATTAAATAAATTAACTTGAGCAACCCTGGGCAAATAAGCTATCTTCTGTCTATATAATTAGCTACATAAAAAATAAATTCAGGTAAGGCTGAGGCTACCTACTTGTACAAAGTAAAATAAAGACCTTATATTAAGCTCACCCATCACCTTTCCCACCATCCCATTTTTATAAAAACTCCATACCTCTATTATATCTTTGAAGAAAAATAAAATTAGGGCAGGAATGCAGAAAATGGATTTCAGCAGAGATAAATCAAACCCCAGGAGCAGATAAAACTAATGATGTAGCACTGCTAGTCATTACTGTTCAGCAATCACCATTGCTAGCCACAGTTCAAGTGATGGTGGGCTTAAACGCATTGAATCTTTTTTAATGAAATGATGCCTCATCATGTTTGATGGGCAAACTGTGGTCAAAAGCCAGTCGTGAGGCTTTAAAACAACTGGGGATAAGGCATGTGTTTTTAGAGATCTTCTCTATACAATCAGTGTACATCCAAATTGTTTTTACCATTCTTTTGTAATGAGAGTCTCATGAATCAACTGTATGGCCTTAATTGATGAGTGTACAATCTATATACAATAATGATACAAAAGACCAAAAGCTGTATCACTTGATTTCTTAGCATCTTCACAAAGAAAAAGTTTGAGTAGGATGTAATCCTTGCAGCAGCAGTTCGCTAGATTTCAATAGCCTCATGATTGACAATATTTCTTAAAATACTACACTCAAAAATAGTGATGGGCAATAACAGCCTCAGATTTGGTACACAACAGGCATCCTTTGTAAAGATAACCTAGTTTTCAGTTTTTGCTCATTTTTATAGCATGGTGCAAAATCTGCTAGGTGATTAATTGCTGTTTATAGGTTACTAATATGCAATTGATGCCATGATTAAACCTTAAAATAGTAGTTGGTCTCATAGACCTCAACCGCTCAGTCATTAAGAATCTAGGGGTGAGATGGTAGTTTTCATGGTGTTTTAAGGAGATGTGCCCCAACAGCAACTGGAAAATAATTGTAAAGGATGTGAATTTTCCTGTTAAATAAATTCATTACCATTCTAGCACCACTCATCCCACATTATAGCAGTGGTCATTGCTGAAAATTGTGCTTCAAAATCCCATTGTAATTGATCTTCATCCCACATCACATGTGTAAACAACCATCCACCCAATCTTATAGCCTGTTTACATAGCCTCCAATACTGGGGGTGATGATGTGAGGAGGGCAATTGTGAGTGAAACAGCATTGACTCACTTGGGGAGTGTGATATGAGAGGTTCTGGAACTCTTGAACATGGGCCCAATTAATGCCTCATTTGAGCACAGAACAGTGCATGTGATTATAGCATCTGGAGAAATACCTTAGCCCAGATCCATTGGACATGTACTTCAAAATTTAGCAAACCTATACCCCCTTGCATTTGGGTTTGGACAGAGTGTCCAATTTAATAGGTGCCATATAGGTTTTTAATTACAGGATGGTGCAGATGAGTGAGTTTATGTTCTTTTTTCAAGAATAAGCTTGATGGCAGAATGTGGGCAACATACCAGAGCTTCAAAAATATAAAAACATTAAGCACTTAAACTTCCCTTCAAGATTTAATCAAGTGTACTTCCAGAAGGGCATCCAAGTTAACATTCTGAAAAGTACCACTTGCTTCATTGAATCAACTTCTGAGCCAAATTCAGCAATAAGAATTCTCAAGTATCAAACTATTTTGTTGGTTCCAAGAGAGTGAGACCAAATGGTGGGGGAAATTAGGGTGTCCTGATCTAAACAACTAATTTTTTATCTATAATTTCCTTTTTATTTTACACCAGTTGGTAAAGGAAAAGGAATTCTTCAATGCCTTGGAGGTCTCTCTCTGAACTGATCCCTACTACAGTATCATCTGTAAAGGCTTACATCTTAACTTGGGCTTGATTGGGGTGGGTGATACCCCATATATTTAATTCTGCTGCTATCAGGATATTCAGTGCAAAATTAGATAAAAGTGTGACATAAGATTACCTTGAAACGCCCCATCTCATCCAATTAGAGCATAATAAATAAAAATATTTAGTAATAAAAACTCTAAAGTTATTAAATGTGGAAATATCATCTTGTAATTTAATAGTATCATGTAGTTGCATGTGTGTGTGATACACAGCTAAAACTACATCATGCAGAGCTTAAAAATTTAATGTGTATGGGAGTGGTCTGTGTGCACCTCAAAGGCAGATTTTTGATTTTTATATTAATAAAAAAATCTTTATATATAAGAAGTAAAACTTATATATTTTTGTGATAATTGATATATTGTTACAGCTAAGCAGATTGATATTTAGTTAATTTGATAGTTTCAATGGTTTTGCCAAGCAGTTGGTGTCATTTGGCATAATTAAAAGAAACAATGGTTTTATTAAGCTTTTAGTGAATGGTTGATTCTATAGATCAATTGATTTTAAAATGTGGTTAATAGTATTTGGTTCATTTGATATTTTGAAATTGGTTTATCTAAGTGGTTGATAATTGATCAATTTTTTATGTTCAATGGGTTTAGCTAAGTGGCTTGTTAGTTTATCTGATATATAATATAAAATAATCAATTTGAATTGTTAGGTAAATGAAACCCAATTAACGCCAGGTAACATGGTCTACAGTTGAATTATTAAATGTGGGCAAAGCCATGCTACATGACAGTAACTGAAATAAAACTTAAGAGGTAGACTAAAAATATATGTTAACTATCAGAGTTACCCATCGTTGCTTGGGGTCTATTTATTCTCAGATAATTTGAACTGATTAATTTAGATTATCTTATAGATAACATGAAACTCCTTACTCATTAACATTGAAATATTAAACCAATTAATCTCCAACAACTTACTAATTCAGTTGAACCTACCAAATCAATCAAAAACCACCAACCACTTAGTCAAAACTAAGTGGCTCTATTGAATTATTAATACCATCAAATCAGTGACAAATCAAAAGAACCTATCAAATCAACAAAAAAATCCACCACCCACTCATCCAAAACCAATTGAATGTAATAAACAAACAAATTTTACAAACTAATAAGCCAAAATAAAATTAAGCTTTATCAAATCAATTAAAAATCACCAGCTCTTAGCTCAATCAAATTAAATATGAAATCAATAAAAAACCACCAACCACTAACCCAAAATCATTAGATCTTTTGAATTGACCAAAAATTATAGCTATATAGCAATTTAAATTAAACCTATTGGATCAATCAAATACCACCAAACTGTTAGCCAAAATATCTTCATATTTAAAAGTTTTGTTTACATATATGATAATTCTATTTAAACTATTAAATCAATTTTAACCTAACTTGGCATAGACACCTTATAAATTAAGGGAAATTACTTAAAAAGGTATTTTAAAATATTAGAAAAAGAATAAAGTAGTTATTTCTAAAGATAAATGTACAATTAATAGTCAAACTAACATGCCCTAAAGTATAAGCGCTTAAATTGAGCTTGATTGAAAACTACTCAAAAATGCAGAGCTTAATATCTTATAGCTCAAAGAAAATCTAAAGTAAACATAGATACATGGGAAAGTTTAAAAGGCTTCAATAACAATATTATCAAATCATTTTATTTTTAGTTTTAAACTATCACTTGCAATATCAGTTTTAAGTTATCTATATCTATATATATAGGTATAGATTTTTACAATTATATAAGACTAGCAGATTTTGAACCATCTGCTAAAATCACCAGCCACAATATTACCAATTCCCTAATGCCCACATTCAAGCTAAACATCACCTCATGGAATTAGTTGAGGCTGTCTTCCAAGCTGATCTTGAAGAAGTTAACCAATTTTTCACCCAAATCCACCCCCACCATGCTAATGCTCTAATGCCTTGGCTCTCCACTTTTGTTTGTTTCTACAACTATAGTTATTCTGTCTTGAAAAATATGTCTGTAAAAGAGCTGCCTGACCCCCCTTTCACCCCCTGCCATGGTGGGTTAGTGGTATTCCGCTCCCCGCCTGGTTGGAGGTTTATTTTTGTTTTGGTTTTTTTTGTTCCGTTCATCCATTTGTTTAGTTCTTTTGCTCATTGAGTATTGGTAATATCTGTCCCCTGGTTGGCATACCTCAAATAAATTTCATACTGGTAGATGGCTACCAATAAAATTAAGAAATCAAATTATATTGAATAAATATAAAATTACCAACACTCAACCAAACCAATTAAACTTATCAAATTAACTAAAACATCAACCACTTACCTGAAACCATTGAACCCATCGAAACAATCAAAATCACCAACCACTTACCAAAACAAATTAACTTATTGAATCAACCAATCACTAACTGCTTTATTAAAACCGTCAAGCTTATTAATTAACTCAAAACACCAACCGCTCAACAAAACCATTTAAACTATCGAATCAACCAAATATCATTCTCAGCTATAACAATTACCGATTTCCATTAAAATCATATAAATTTTTCACTTCTTACATATAAAACTTTTTACTTATTATGAAAATTAAACATCTGTCTTTGAGGTGCACACGGACCCCTCCCATACACCTGTAGCCAACTTTTCAAAACTCCACATGCTGTATATTTGGCTGGGCATCACGCACACACATGCACACTTGCTTTTTAACCGACTTGAAATAGAAGGAGGTTCTCTATTCGACCAGTATATTTAGTTTTGTTTTTCCTATGTTTGTTCGCGCATAACTCTGAAACTAAAGGACCAATTTGGATGCTTAAGTTGCTCAAAAATAGAGGATGCACCAACTTAGGTCTCATTTTACTTTTGTAATTATTAGTCAAGTATATGACCATTAATATAGTAATTATATCAAAATGGGCTCGGAAGCGATGGATTTCAATGTAAAACAGCTCATTGCTGGATAAACTTTATTCCGGCATTGATGAAGCAATAGCTTCGAAACACTTTTGATATATGTCCTATGGCTTGGGGTATATTCAAACTCAGGCAAGTATGAGATCATAGCGGGATGAGCTTAAATCATTATAGTTGGCTATCATTTTGCATAGTTTGACCAATAAAAACGACTAATTTTGATAAACTGAATAATTTTAGATGGCGAACAGTAAGTTTAGTATAGATTGGCCAATAAAATTTATTAGATTTAATAAAATTAATTACTGTAGATGGCAATCAGTAAATTTAACATATGTTGACTAATAAAATCACCTAACTTTATTAAAATGAATTATTGTAGATGGCGATCAGTAATTTAGCATAAATTGACCAATAAAATCAACCAAATTTTATAAACTGAATAATTTTAGATGACAAACATAAATTTAGCATAGATTGACCAATAAAATTAACTAAATTTAATAAAATTAATTACTGTAGATGGCGATCAGCAAATTTAATATATTTTTAGTACTAGATGGTAATTTAATATAATTTTGACCAATATAATCATCTAAATTTATTAAAATGAATTATAGTAGATGGCAATCAGTAAATTTAGCATGAATTGACCAATAAAATCAGCTATATTTATTAAAATTAATTACTGTAGATGGCAATCAGTAAATTTAGCATAGATTGAGCAATAAAATCAACTAAATTTAATAAAATGAATTATTAGTATATATGTTTATAAGATACTGTATCTACTTTGGAACCATCTAGTACTAAAAAAAGATACTGTATCTACTTAATAAAAGACATTCACTCACTCACTAACTGACATCTGAAGCTAATTGAGTCTGATAAGTTTAATATATTTGGGTAAGTGGGTGAGAATTGGCAAATCTTATTTATCTGAAATTATCAAGCCTGATGGGTTCAATCTATTTAGGTGAGTGGGTGAGAATTGGTGAATACTATCTAATAATTCACCAAATTGCTCACCTGAAACTTAACAAAAATCAGTATTAGAGTTTAGGTAGATTAAGTAGTTAGGATACTCAGCTCACAAGCCATGAGGGCAACAGCAAAGCTGTTAGTCTGAGTGGCTTGAGAGTAGTGCTGGCACAGCCTATAGGCTACAATGTGAGCTTATCATTTGATAAACTAAATACTGTAGCAAAGTATGGGTATCTGGATGTTAGGTTTATATATTTTAAAAACATGCCTAATTTGGTTCCCCTAATTAATAAATTTTTTGGCAAGTTAAGTAGAAGTTGATTTAGTAGATTGGAAGATATGTCATATACTCATTTATTTGAGGCAAGGGGACCATGGGACCCTTCTTGCTACCCAAAACATATTTTTATACTTAAAATTATTGAGTATGTGACTGTCAGCATGAAGGGTCCCATAGTCCCCTTGCCTCAAATAAATGAGTATGTGACATATCTTCCAATCTACTAAATCAACTTCTACTTAACTTGCCAAAAGTATTTATTAATTAGGGGAACCAAATTAGGCATGTTTTTAAAATATATAAACCTAACATCCAGATACCTGTGCTTTGCTACGGTATTTAGTTTATCAGATGATAAGCTCTCATTATAGCCTATTGTCATGGTAACAGCAGAAGAAGTTTAGACCAGCCTGCCAGTTGGGATACTTGAGCACCCAAAAGGCAAGCTGGAATGCCAGGGGCATTGCCAACTGTGCGACTTAATATGGAGCCAGGAAGTGTAATATAACAAAGTGGTAATATAGCTTCAAGGTAAGGATTACTCGCTGGATCCAATTGGCAACAGAGGGAGCCATGGTGACCAAAAGAATTGGTAATGTCCACCCAAAATGTGGGGTGATGGACCATCAGAGAAATGCCATCAGAGATGCAGTAAAAGGGGAAAAATAAACGGATAAAAATATCTTTTTTGATAAAATTTTATTGGAAAAGGAAAGTAAGAAAATCATTCAACAATTTTCTCAGTGCCATGCAACTGATTAATTAGTGATCAGTTGGGTAGTGAAAATGACATGGGCAGGATCCACAAATTCAGCCTAACTGGCAAATTGGATGGTAATGGGGGGTTTATTCTTTGGGAACTGACATTTCAAAATTTGGCAGTGGGCCAAGTCTCTGTCAGTTTGACCTCAAACGTCTGTACCAGGGGTCAATTACATTTCTGATGGTTAGCATGATGGCATTTAGCCCGACGAGTGATGGGAATCCCCCAAGGCCATCCAATATAGGGATGGGACCATTTGGTTGGAAATGGGTTTGGAACAGCTAATCTGCCCGCGCTCAGTCAATTAACTATTTGTTCAGTCAATAGAAACCCATTGGGCGCAACGCCCAAATTACCATTGGAGGGTTTTAAACTTTCATTGATGGTGCCCAATATTTGTTCTACTGATTTTGGGGTCAAATTGGAACTGTCAGGCGATCTGGCCGATATTTCATTCTTCATGCTTTTACAGCCATTCAAATTTTGGCCATCAGCCCAATTGCCACCCAAATTAGATTCAACCAATTTCAGTTTGATAATCTCAGCACAGATTTCACTGATTCCCCACAACAGTTCTGCTAAGATGAGTGAGGGAATTGGGGGTGGGATCTGAAGTGGCCAGGCTGTCACCTATCGCTCGTCAACTATGTGGGTGAGATTGCCCTGGGTGATGAGGGGTACCGCCATCCTCTTCAGTGTTTTCTTATTTGGGAATGGAAAGATAGCTCGATTGAGAGCCAAAGGGCACTCCCCGAGACTTACACCTATAGGCTGTGCCAGCACTACTCTCAAGCCTCTTGGACTAACAACTTTGCTGTTACCCTTGTGGCTTGTGAGCTGAGTATCCTAACTACTTAATCTACTTAAACTCTAATATTGATTTTTGTAGAGTTTCAGGTGAGCAATTTGGTGAATTATTAGATAGTATTTGCCAATTCTCACCCACCCATCCAAATAGATTGAACCTATCAGGCTCAATAATTTCAGATTCAATAAGATTTGCCAATTCTCACCCACTCACCCAAATATATTGAACCTATCAGACTTGAAGGTTTTAGATGTCAGTCATTACATCAGTCAGTCAGTGAAATTTTTTTATTAAATAGATTGTGGTATTACCTGTCATTGCTTAGGTAAATAAATAAATGATTCAAGTTAAGGGTTTGGATTTTATATCATAGATAAACCATTAAACCGCTTAGCTAAAACCATCAAATATACTAAAGAAACCAATCACCAACTGCTTGGTAAACCTAAATTACACTTATTGAAACAATCAAAAACCACCACCACTAACCAAAATTAATTTACTTATTGAATTAACCAATCACTAATCACTTACTAAAAACAATAAAGCTTATCAATCAGCCAAAAACCACCAACTGACTGTAAAAACTTTTAAACTGTTAAATCAACCAAATATCTAACTGCTCAACTATAACATTATCCTGATTACCATTATGAATATTTGAGATCTTTACTTCTCTATATAAACTTTCTATTCACTGCTTTCAGATATCTTGAAATCAGACATGGTGGGAAGAATATTGACTATCTGACTCCATCAACTGAATTGATATCTAGACCTAAGAAGGGGCTAAATTCATTACCTCAATTATTTACCTAAAGAAATTGTTAGTCAGCACAGCTCTAGTCAATTCTTGTAAAATTCCAACAAACCAATTCAAGCATAAAATATCCCAAGATAAATTCCTGATTTATTGAAATAATAGATGAACTGAAAGTCAGGTGACAACTACTTGTAGTAGCACTCAAGTCCAGAATTTAAGTTGAACCCAAAAAAGGGTAGAAATCAATAAGCTGCTTAATGATCAACCTAATTAACACACAGTCTTATTTGACTTGGGTATTTAACTCAACATTTATTGCCCTTTCAAAATTATAATAAAAAGGTATTATAACATCCAGAATGTATAATCTGACCAAGAGCCTCCCTTCTGGATTTCCACATCTATTATCTTTATTGCTCCTTTTCTTTTTGTGGTTTATATTATTAATATCAACATATAAAACCCCCTGATATATACTATAATAATGTTTTGTCATTATTTATATATCTCAATTTGGTACTTGACTTTAACAAATCTATTTTACTGGGATAACCATATGATGGATATATAGCTGACAGGATATAAGTGGTGACTTGGCACCCTTTTAAATAAAAAATATACTTGTCATGTGACTTAGTCAGCCTCAAGTATTGACCTTTAGGCTTCTTAGATATAGCACCATTGAGCTCAAAAATGGAAGACCTGCAACTACTATGAAATTTGTTCTACTAATTCAGAAAACTTTGTGTTCATGAAAGAAACAACTTACCAAAGTTTTAATAAGATTGGATAAATGGTATAGAAACACATATGTTACAGACAAAGAATTGATATAAAGAAACATTCATTTTTGCTTGCTTTTCTTTAACTCACAATATTGTTTGTCCTGGAATATTACATTTATCTTCTAAAACACTTTCTGATATAACCTAACAATGAAAATTTTTTATAGATACTAAGGTTGGATGACAATATAATATTTAGTATATCTTTTAATATTTATAGAAAAATAAAAAGCTCTGAATGTAAAAAGTGAAGTTTTATATGTTTTTAATGGTAATTGGTATATTATTATAGCTGAGCAGTTTGATATTTGTTTAATTTAATATTTTAAATGGTTTTTCAAGTGGTTGGTGGTTGTTTGGCTAATTAGCAAGTTAATTATTGTAATAAAATTATTTGGTTAGTTGATTTGATAGTTTTATGGAGTTTTAAGCAGTGGGTGGTTTTAGGTTGATTCATTATGTCCAGTTTAGTTTTAGGTGAATAGTTAGTAGCTTTTGTTTAAGGTGTGTAAAATGCAAGAAATGTCACATTGTTTAAAGGTGTAAGCTGACAAAATTCTAGAGAACTAAGGATTAAAAGCCCAGAACAGCTTTTTGTTTAAAAAATTATTATATATAAGAAGAAAAGATTTAGACCTATGATCTAGTTTAATTTGTAGCTCATAGCAATAAAGATATTAGTTTAATTAAACTTAGTTTAATAAGAGTACTTAGTTTATTTAATTATTTATACATTAAGTAATTTAATTTATAATAAATTTCACTAATAAGAAGTATTTGAGGTGGGTCAACCTTGAGACAAATATAACACACTGAAAAATTTTTCTAGCCAGTAAAGGTTTTGCACTTATATGAACAAAACTTGCACTAGGGTGGAAGCAGTTTTACCCTCCAGACTAACCATCTTTATAAATTTCACTTATAAAAGCTTATGAAAAAAAATAAAATTTATAAGAAAGAAATGGATGAATAAGCTAAATATAAATTGAATGAAATAATTGAATTAAATAAAATGAATAAAATTTATAAATAAATAAAATAATTAATTAAATTATAAGTAAAAAAAGTTGAGCTAGGAATCAAACCTGCAACTCTAGCTTAACTTTAAGATTACATTAATTATTTGTGTTTTTTTGGTTAGTTTCAGGTAAAAAGTTTGGTAAATTATTGATTTATTTAATAATCTTCAACCACTCAGCCAAATAAGTTAAACATTCAGATCAATGGAATCATATGCAGACAAACTTTTCAACTTTATATATTAGATAATGATATGATAATGCATGTTATAAATCATAGAATTAAGCTGCAATGAATCATTTAAAGCTCTTCATATTCAGTATAAAATAATATTAGTAAAAGTGGAGAGAAAAAATAATTTTATACATCAATTTCTTTTTAGCTTTGGTGGTCCCAACCTGAGGGGTATTCACCAAACTGTCCAGATATCAATTTCTCTATTTTTAAACGCTGAAGCCAAATACTATTAGTAAGCTTCAAATTTAATAGTTAGATTTATAAAATCATAATAGTTTGCTAAAATCAAAAAATTAAGTATATATATATGTGTATGATAAAAGAATTTTCTTTTCAATAATAACTAAATTAACCTTTTCAAAATTAGTAAAGATCAATAAATCTCAAACTTCATTTGAGTTTCCTTAAACTCAATTGTACTTTTATTTGTCTATATACCAGATGGAAATGGGGGAGGTAAGTCAAAGTACAATGGTATTTAACATTCTTTAAAAAATAAAAAATAAAATTAGTTATCAATGCATGCTTGCTATATCAGGTTGGGCCATTTAGTACTAAAAAGTCATATGCTTGCAATATGAATAACAATGTGCCAGTAAACTGTTGGGCCAACAATTATGATCAATCTTTTCATGAGAAGCTTTCTTTACAAGATATACAAACCAAACAACTGAAAATTATAGACCAATGTAGGTATGTTATAGTTAAAGATCAAAAAAACCAGCTTCAAGTGAAGTTCCACTTTTGCTTTTGAGGCATGCTGATACTTAAAACCAGTCTCAGTTGGTAAGCTTGGGCAGATTACTCTCCTTTATAAACTTCCTAAGTTTTGTTATGTCAGCGCTGCTTTTACTAAAGCATACTCTTGGGGGCATACTTGGCGCTGCGCTAGCAACAACCTTATTCAGTCAGAAACTACTCTACTCCTGGATTTGATGGTAAGAGATTAGTTACAGTTATGGCTTATGTACTCTACCACAGACAAAAACAGATAAGGGTCTAAACCAACTGCCTGACTTGATGAGAGTGCTACATCAGATGAAATCTATATCTGACTATTCATTGCAAGTTTAAAATTTATTCTTCATGCAAGTCTATAAGAATAAATATTAATGATAATTGGTTCTAAATGATTTGAGAATACTATGCTGATGTCTCAGTCAAATATCCATGTGATTTAATAAGTTAACTTTTACAATTCAATATATATTATATTAGACTTATCCCTATTCTCTAAACTAACATAGATTTGCATTATTATTATTAATAATTCATATAATATATTTTATAAACACATAATATTGGATTCTCAAATCAATTAGATTTAAGCTAATCATGCTTTACATCCTATGTTATTTCAAAGCAATTTTATAAAATTAGGAAGTTAGTTTCATCACTCATGCTATGAATATTGATGCTGTGATATGATTTGATAAGCTTATATTTAATTTCACTGCCAATGACTAATTTGCTATGTTGAATTTCTAGACATGTTTGTAAAGCTTTATTAAATCAATTTTGGGTATCAGAACTGTTAAGTAATCTATTTAAGTGAAAATGGTATCTTTAAATATATTTGATCACATTATGTTTAATAATCAACATTTATTCCAGGCTGTATCTGTATTATTAATAAAATTGAGCATTGTATGCAGCAAACAAAATGGCAAGTATCAAAAATAACTTTCTATCTAATAAACTACTTAAAAGTTAAACCCAATTTTTGTTCTCTTTGTTAAAATCAAAATAAATATGTAGTTAGCTCAATTTATAATTTTAGAACTTTATCTATTTAACTAAGTTGCAATAGAGTTTTTAAAGCAATTGGAGTATTTTAATACTTAATTAATAATAAAAATCTAATTACTTATCATACACCTTTTATGGCAATATGATATAAGAGAGAACAAAGAGGCAATTCAAGATTTCTTAAGTACTGTAATGTTAGTTATGACATGACTAATTTATTTCTATAAGTAGTTTTTTCATTATTACAGTCCTAAAATGTTACATTTTAAATCTTTTAATAATTAATCTATATATAAGAACTCCTAAAACAGCACAGTAAAAGTCTAATAAGCTGTAATTCTTTAATCCAATAATTTTTAGATATATAGGTGTTCAAAAATTTATTTCTATTAGTAATCTTTTAAATATAAATCTTTAGGGCAAGGCCTTTGATCCAAAAAATTCATGATCAAATTTAAAGCATAAACATATCTTTAAAACAAAATTGTTCCACAAAAAGGTTCAAAAATTGATAAAATCAACAAATTTTTAGCATCATTAGATCTAAATTGACATATAATAAAGCTCAGGTTACTGATTTATTTTAAGTAGGTCAAGTTGGGATAACTAACTTCTAATAGGAATGGGATATAGGAAAGTGAGGTCATATTAGAACACAAAAGGTTGTACTCTTCTAAACAATAGTTTTCTTTTAGTTGGATTTTTCAGCCTTCAACATGTGCTGTCTGTGAGGAGAGTGTCTATAACTTCATGAAACACTATTATATTTGGGATTTACCCCCACTTTGAAAAAGACAAACCTTTTTATAAATGATAAAATAAAAGGTATACCTCCATAAGGAGGTAAATGATGAGGCTAACAAAAGTTATCATGTGGTTGAACAAATAAGAGAATAATAGTTATATTAAAAAGAGTAAAGATGAACAACAGAGTAATTGGTAAAAAAACATGGCTATAAAGGAAGGTGGGGATCCAAGTAAATTTAGCCAATAATGAGAAACTACCTTCAATGGTAGTCCCATGAGCAAGTATGTAGAAACCTGAGTGTTGAGATGAGGGAAATGAAATACAACCATTCAACCAGAGTTCTTGGCAACTGAAGCCCCAAATGTGAGGATATTTAAATTGACTTATATAAAAGTCTTCAATTAAGAAAAAAAATACTTAATTGTAATATATCCTTGTCTAATACAAAATCTATAACATTTATTTTATTTGGAGAAGGCTGACCATAGGATAACTTAAAAAGTAAATGAAGCAAGTTGACCTTAAGACAAATATACTGTACCAAGTTTTTTATCCTGTGCTGGTTTTGAACCTTTTTTGCTTAAAACCCAACCCAGAGTGGAGTAGGAACCAACCCACTATACTATACACTCCTCATAAAATCTAAAGTATTTATTAGTAAAATGATTTAATATTTCAAAAAACATTTTTATTTTGCTAAATTCACACTTTTCACAATTTTTAAATGGATTATTGTATTGTCATTGGAGATACATATGTGTAAAATTAAAAAACTCTAGCTAGTCTAGAAGGTAGTTAAAAATTATTTGCAAGATTCACTACAAATAGACAAAAAGACACCACAGCAACTAGAAAAAACCAGTTTAATAATAGTCAATTTGAATCATTAGGTAAATGATAAACCTGGGTAATGCCAGGTAACACAATATACATTTGAATTAGCCATAGCAAAGCTGCATTATCTGCTAGTAACTTAATTAAAACTTAAGGGGCAAACTAAAATATAGTTTTATTTTACTTAAGACAGTAATGAATCATTTTTTTGTGGAAAGAGTAATACTTTCCTTTAGTTTTGGGACAGAAGAGAGAAGCAAAGTAGTTTCAGTATCAGGTGAGGAAATCAGACGTTTTACAAGTCCAGCATGCAAATCCATTAAAGGGCAGGTCAGCTCTGTTGCAAAAAACCTTGGTGTTTTTGTAGATGAACTGTCCGCTGATGTGGCATCACATGTATTAGCCTGAGCAATGACAGTGAAAGCAAAGATAATAAAAGATTGCAAAATTGTTTTTATTCTCTTGTAAGTCTGACTAAAGTGCCTTATATACTTAGTTTCTATTAAGTACTCCTAAAAACCCATTACTATTAAACAGGGGTGTGATGTATTCTGTACTAACCATAATAAATATTATTGTTTGATTATTCAAAGTTTAATCCAATTAGTACAAATTATATTTAATTTGATAATAAGCTAACTTTTTATCCTACATATTTATTAAGCCATATTATGACTTCTTAAGGGTTAATCAATCTAATTTAAAGCTAACTACAATTACTTTATTTAATAGCATTATGACAAATTATTCTATTATAACATATAATGGTAGTAATGTAAGTTCAGCTAATTTCATAGAGGGGTTATTTTCATGGGTCATTTATGGATATCTTTGTTTTGATAATATGAAGCCCTTTAAGAGGGAGGGTTTACTAATCTCGTTGCACTTTTGTGTGATTACTAAACCCCAGATATTTTATGACAAGTTGCTAATAAGGCAGCTGGATGTCCCTGAATTATGGACCAGCGGGCCAGCAAAGGGTTTTAGGCATCCTAGTAATTTAGATAAATTCCTAAGGAAAGATATTTTATTAAATTTAAATAAATAAACAAACAAAAAATAAAGACTAAAAGCTTTTAGTCTTATTTTAGTGTTAAAAGCAAGTTTTATACTACCTTTTAAGATAATACAGAGCATAAAATCTTCAAATGTTGAGTTTTATAATAAAAAGAAAGTAACCCAACCAGTTTGATCAGCTTTAAACCAGATATCTTAGCACTATTTTACCCTTTAAAACTCCAACTATTCATTTTTATTAGTATAACTTGAAACCTTTGTCATCAATATCAGAGAAATAGCATTTGTTAAGGGTATATGAATTATACTTTCCATAAGGGCAGAATTTAGTAATCCTAGATAGTCCTTTGAAATGGGGTAAATTCTTTAGAACATAAATTATTAGGCTCCTTTTTTATAATATAAAAGAATACTAATATAAATCTTTAGGGTTTTTAGGTGGGCATCATAGTTAGCCTTCATTTGGTGCAAGTGCTCTTATACTAGTTTCTCAGCAATTGATCTTTTAAGTCAGCAGGTTAAAAATCATTTAGTGAGCTTCTTGGTTAATAAATTGGGCTATAACTTAACTATAAGTATTAGCTCATATATATGATTGTTTGTTGAAGTATAAATTTTGGTTTAATAGGTCTAGTGAATAGAATTTTAGTGTTTGGGCTACTCATCAAGATGTGGTAATTATTTGATTAAATGACCTCATATGAGTTTAAATGATATGTCTATCAATCCATTACACTGTGGGTGTCATGTCATAAGCTAATAAAGTAAGCCTGGCCTGCCAGTCAGGGTGGATAAGCACCTAAAATACAAACCAGAATACCAGTGGTATAGCTGACCACATGGCTTTGTATTTACTTTAGGAGAGACTAGAGGGGAGGGTTGCAATTCACAACAATCATTACAAACAGGCCCACCAGAAGCCATGCAGTAGTAGCAGTTGTGGCACAGATTTAAGCGAGGTAATTTCCACAGGCACAGTCTGCATAATAGGAGCATTCTCTACCATGGGAGGAGGAGAACTCACGGTATTGTTACAAAACTTGGAGAATCAGTTGGTAGCACCTCAAAAATAATAGTCACATCGCAATGCTGCAAGGCGCTCAAGAGAAGGGAAACACCCAAATGGCTTCCAAAATGATAACCCACTCAAGCAGGGAGGGTAGTGGGTGGTCAAAATCATCACTATTTCCCAGTTGTTATTCAGACCAGAGAGCATGCCACCTAACATGCATTGTGTTTGACTTCATTAATAAAATACCTGGTAAAGCAATATTTCTGAGGAGTATTGTTTATTCAACAAAGTAAAAGAAATTGACTGCCAACCATATCTTTTAGGAGCTGTTAGCTTAAGAGTTATAAGGTTGGGGACTAAGCGCAATTTGCATAAATGTTCAGGAATCCCTCCTTGCCTGAATTCAGTGGATTTACACACTAATGCACTTATAATATCACCTCAGATTTGACCTGGACAGCCAGATCAGTATCAAATTGTTTTATAAATTTTTGAGGCATAATTCTGCCTATCAGAGCATCAACAATTTGTTTGACATCAGGCGGGGTGAACTATGGCCAGTGAAGATGAAGCTAATCCCTATCAAATAAAACTGGTCCTGTATTCCCAAACCTGTTGGGGGCAGGCTCACCTTCAGTGGTGGTAAGGGAGTAGATTGGACAGGTGATTTTGAATATGAGGTTAATTTTGATTAACTTGATACCATCACGTCTTAACTTACTATTAGTATTGACACTCAAACAGAGATGATACCTTCTTGCAAGGTGAGGGGCTACTACCTCCCTGTAGGCAATGGCTTCTGGCCACTGCCACCTCCTGGCATACTTTCTGGATCTTTCCAACCAGCTCTTAAGTGGTGAGGGGAAGGAGTGAAGGAACAGCCTTTAGAGGATAAGCCTTTACCCACCGCTCATCAACCATATGGGCTAAATTGCCCTGGTTAATAAAGATGAGCCTGCCCTCTTTTCCCCTTTTTGGTCTTAAAGGGTATACCTCCCGGTTGAGCTTCATAGTATGATCCCCAGGACTTGCAGTGGGTTGTAGGATATCATCATGGAGCGTTTGTTGCATACTTAGGTCATCAATTTGCTTTTTTATTTCTTTTGAAATAAAATCATCCATCTGTTAAGATTGTGTGATGGTCCATATATGGTGAATTTTATACCATAAAGGAATTAAATAGTAGATTTGCCCTAGCCCAGGAGACAGATTTAAAGATGGGTCAGTGCAAAAATATTTAAATTTTTCAAGGTGGGTTGACCTTGGGACAAATATACCACACCGAGAATGTTTTCTAGCCAGTACAGGTTTTGAACTTAAAACTCGCATTAGGGGTGGAAGCAGTTTTACCTGCTCAGCTAACCACCCTTCACAAAAATATTTAATGGCCACTAAGACATATTTTGTCTAATTTGTCACTACTATTAGAAGAACCCTAAAGTCAAGGCCCCACATAGTATTTAATATCAATGTTAACATTAAATTTACTAATTTTCTAATCATGTGGCAATATGGCAAAAACTTGGTAAACATGACATGTGTTTATATAGTTATTTTATATGTATAGGCATTTGGTCAACTATAAATTGCAAAAAATCTTATACAAGTGTCTTGTTTAGAAGACCTGCATTGGTGAGATTTTAACCAGTTTATGCTTTTTAAATAATTTTCAAAGTTAGCATTATATTTAATTGTGCAAGGTTATCAATTTAAATTAGCTAGTTTTGATATTTTTTAGACTCTAAATGGAAATTCTGAATTAGGTTTATTACATATTAGCTATTTTAATAATCTGATGTTTTTAATAAATGGGGATGTTATAAAAACATTTTGGTGACCAATTTTTTTGGGCATGGTTTTGTGAAACTCCAGCTTAGTCATTGTCAGTTTTAAAGTTCTGTTGACTAGCAATGTTCAAAATGTGCTCATAGCTGAGAGACTAGCGGATAGGTTGATAAAGACAAAAAGATAAGTGAAATATACTACTTTATTGAGTTAAAAGGTGTCAATATTTATAGGGTTTGTGGTGACATGGTTCCAAGGGTACCTTCATGGACCATACAATCAAAATCATTCACTTCCTTCATGATTGATCGCCTGGTTGATGCCCCATTGCTCTGCGTCACCCTTATGACTGCAATGTTGGAAGTTGCACCTCTCAAGGTTCAGGAAGGCAGAGATACTCTTCCAGAAGGCATCTCCATCAATTCTTGTGCGCGTGATGCTTCATGATTTAATTTCCCATCAGTGCCTTCAAGGACATGTTTTATAAAAAGGGTCTTGATTCAACTTATTAAGTCTCAATTTGGAGAGGGATCTCAACTCATTTATTATCCTAAATCCTGACAACGCCCCCCTCAAGATCCTGTCAGGGGGGTATAGTGCCATAGGAATTGAACATGTCATCAGTTTACCATTGTCCTCTTGATTGACGTTGACAATGATGTATTTAAAGCTCACCTCATGAATGGCATTGTAAGGTCCAGACCAGAGAATGTTAAGCTTATTCTGTCACATTTAGGTCAGAGGTGATAAAAAATTGACTAGGTCACCAAATTAAAATATTAGTATGGAGGGTCAACTGACAATTAAATCAGGATGTCTTTCTTTATGTGGTGGTGAAAATTTCCTGAGTGGCGAGGGCTTAAAGATAGCCAATATCATTGGCTAAGGCCCTCATTGTCAAATTGGAGCTCTCAGGCATGGAGGTATTGCATAGGGGCTAAACGCTACTTGGTAGCCAAGGGGTATGTCTATATAGAGCTTTAAAGGTAGACGTTTTAAATCAATATTAGCTTATCTGGTAAGCTAGCAAGGCGCTGTGTAGATAATGGTTCCAGTGCGCAGGGTCAAAGGTGGTCATCTTCCTCAAAATAGAATTAAGGTTTCCTTTAGCACAGTCCACCAACCCATTGGTTGAGTGGTTATAGGGGGTGGTGAAATTTTGGTTAGTCCCAAAAAGAGAAGTTAGCTCTTTAACAACCCATAAGTAAATTTTAGACCATTGTCCAACAGTGGAGTCTGAGTGCATCTATGCTGAGTGAAAACAGATCAGATAAGGAATAAGGCTGTGGCTTTTGCAGTAGCAGCAGTAACAGAGATTGCTTTGATCCATTTAGTCAAATGGTCCCCAGATGATAGAATATATTTATGGTTGTGTAATCTGGTAGGCAAGGGGCCCGCCACATCAATGCTGATAGCATTAAGTGGCTTGACAGAGCCACAGATGAACGTTGGTATTGAGGACTAGCATGTACTTGGGTTTGACAAGTCATACAGGCCGCCAGAACTTCCTGGATGGTTTCACCATCTGATACCAATAGCATCGCTTCTTTAGCCATTTATATCTTTTTACTGCCCCATGCCTCATGATTGTGTGTCCTTCAAGAATAACATTGGTTTATGAAGTATGAAGATATAAGGAGTCCATTTCTTGTTGGTTTTCTTATACAACATTCCTTCTTTGATTTGGATGTACTGTGTCATTTTTTAGAGTTCAGTTTAGATCTCAGTAGTTTCCAACTCCCAACGCTCAGGCTGGAAATAATATTTAATAGTTGTATTCTTTGGGGTTCAAGGCAGCCAGTACTGGCATACTTGAAAAACTGTCAGCATTCTGATGAATTGCTACAGCATCATATCAATAGTAAAAATAAAGTTATGCAGCCTTAATGCCCATCTTATTAATCGGCCATCTTGGTCCTTTATCTGCTGCAGCCATCATATTAATTAATGGTCATTGATGATGGTGTAATGAGTGTCATATAGGTAGAGCTATAAATGCTTGATCTCCAATAAAACATCCAGGCACTCACGCTTTAGCTATAATTTCTTTTAGCTTTGCTTAGGGTCTTGCTAAATTAAGCCACTGGATGGTTGACTTGATTTTCATCGTGCTGAGCTTTTGTCCTTAACTGCAACATTGCTAGTGTCAGTGGATAGCAAAAATGGCCAGTTAAGATGCAGATATATTAAAATGGATTTAGTACAAAGAGCAGTCCACAATGCATTAAAAGCCTGTTCTTGTTCAGAACGCCAAGTGAAGGGTACATTCTTTTGTAGAAGGTAGACAGAGGTTTGGTTAATTTGAAAAACTGAGGGATAAACTGTTGATAGTAACCCACAATGCCAAGAAATACTTGAATATCCCTAAGGCTCTGGGGGCATGACATCTTATTAATAGCCATGACTTTGTCCAGGTTATGCTGAATTCCATGTTTTGAGACCTTGTAACTGAGAAATTCCATTTCAGATTGGAAGAAATAGCACTTCAATGGATTGAGTTTTTTGAAGGTTTTTCTAAGACAATTAAAGACTCCCTGGAGATGTTCCATGTGGCTTTGAAAGTTTGTGATAATACAATGATATCTTCGAGGTACACAAGGACACAAGATAGATTAAATCCCCTAGGATTCTGTTTATTGCGTTGGAAGATGGTGGGCGCATTATAAAGGCCCCAAGGCATACTAGTTGTATTGAATAGACCATAATTGGCTATTAGTGTGAAATTTGAAGCAAACTTGAGGTGCTAGATCTACTTGCCAGTATCTTCTAGAGAGATCAATAGCGGAAAAATATTGTAACCTGGCAAGTAAGTGGAGACAGTTATTGATCTGGGGTAAGGGGTAACTGTCCTTCTTGGTAATAAATTAAGTTTTCAATAGTTTATACTACATGATGACTGCCATCCTTTTTCTGAAAAAACAAGTGAGGGGAGGCGCAAGGGCTATGGGAAGGCAGTAATACCCAGATTCAAGTAGCTGCCTAAGCTCAACAGCCATCTGAGTCTCTTCAACCTTACTCTTCTGGTAGGGATGGATCAAATGGGTTAAGCATCCCTAGTATCAACATAATTTAGAACTCCATTCATCTTCCCTAAATCATAGGCAGAGGTTGAGAAGAGGTCAGAGTATTCTTCCCGTAATTTCTTAACTTGGCTCTGTTATTTGCTGGTAGCATTTTCCCAATAGAGGTGTCTACTAGTGTTACCAATGAGAGTGATTCTAACCCTAAATCCTTTAGACTTCTAAAGCTATGAACATCATCAATGGCTTCTATAGGAAGGAGGCAAACATAAGCAGCTGGAGTATTAGGCCCCACTGTTCTAAGTATGTCAGTGAAGTTGAAAAAATCATTGATATGGATACAGCATAGGCATGATTTAAAAAGCCCAGACAGGTCAGGACCTCCTTGAAGAATGGGTAATCCATGCATTGTATTTCCAGTGATTGTCCTGAGGGTATATTAGTATGTTCTTTGGTATTGATGATGACAGGACTTTGGAAGTTTGGTAGTTATCTTAGTCAAACAAGTAGGCATTACATCTTGGCCATCTACTGCGGGAGGGGGTATATGTACTTGAAAACCCCTTAAATGATATTCTAGCCTATCAATCTAACTTATTCTTTCCAACAGGCAAGCCTGAGTTTTGACCTCCATCTTGGCATCACGGGAGGTTAAAAAATTGATGGGACCCTGTGTCCTAAAATGGATAAGATTCCTTTATCATAGTGCACGCGGCGGGCTAGCCCCAGAGGAAAGTGTTTCTAAGGAGAAATAGTGCACCTTGGGTTGTCTAAAGCAATTAGCTGAGATATTCACTGAAAGCTTTCCAAAGCAAATGGCCATTGAGAAGTAGGACCCAATGGACTGAGTGAATTGTGGTCCAGCTGTGCCATATTTAATATAGTGAGGCAAGTCAGGAGCTACTTTGATACGCTTCATTATTTTAGATGAAATGACATCCATGGGGAAACCACTGTTAACAATGTGCGGACTGGGATATTATAAACTCAAACAGTGATGCGTGTAACTAAACTACTGAACTGAGGTGGAGAGTGAGAAACATAGGGAGATTCATCAGAAGACTAGCGAGCAGTAACAGGTTCTTTACTATTGATGTTTAAATCATTTTCTTCTGGTATGCTAATATTAGACTTATTAGAGGTTGCTAAACATTCTTGAGGCATTACTGGGATGTCATCATGAAGCGCCTCGTTCTTCATGATGACTGCCCTTTTATCGCCTTCTCAGAAAGTCTCTTCCAACAATTTTTGCCGCTATGATGAAATCCCTTGAAGTAGGAGCATCAAGGTCTGGGGTTCTTCTGGTTTAACAGAGTGGACTTGAGGATGGCCATAAGATGCAGAAGAAAAGGATTTGGAATGTAGAGTAGACGTAGGAGTTTATTTTAATGCTTCTTATTTTCCTGGATACAGGTGAAGTTGCTCTTCAAACCTATTATGTACAATTGTATCTCAGAATAATATTTCAATGTGGAGATGAACGCAGTTATGGCATTGTCCAATGTAATACTATATAGTGGTTAACAAGGGTTGTGTTTGGGCATATAGTTGACTGGCAAACTCTAAAGGACTTTCTTCCTTGTTTAAACAAATGGGCATGAACGCCTGCTACTGATTGTCTATGGTCTGGTTGCTTCCAAACTCCTGGATTAGGGCCATATGGACTTGTTCCCAGGGTGTAACATTCTTTTAAATGGGAGTCATAATTTCCAAGCAGTACTATTCAGACAGGAGTGAATGTGTTCCACCTTCTGACAGTCAGTGGCCTCCTCAATAAGGCTTCCATAAATGTACAGGAAGAAGACCATAAATTCCTGTCCCAGTGTGGATTCTTCTCAAACTAGGCCTAAAGTTAGTCATAATAGAGTGGAAAAGGCGTTGATGATAGGAACTGGTACAGGCTCAGTAATATTGGTTTCTGTATAGTTGTGAGGGGCCTGTTGATCCAATCACCATCTTAATCCTTCTAAATTCTCCTGAATCTCACCCAATTTTGGCTTAGATAGGTAATTTAGGCTTTAAGGGCATTTTTCTCCTTCAGAGCTTGAGCTTCAATACATTGGAGGTGCAGCTGACTTTCAAATTTTCTCAAGCAAGTTATGAACCCGCAACAGATTTGTTTGGGCTTGGTGATGTGATTATTGGTGAGCTTGAAAAATGCATAGAAGTTATTGTCTTGTTTGTCGATAAATATATTGAGACTCTGGGATTAAAAGGAACTCCATCTACTCAGAGTTCTCATTATTTTACCACATTTATGTTTGAACCCATAAAGTAGTGAGCGCCATTAAAATGTCTTATTTCCAGGTTTTGTTAGGATTGTCAAGATTAGGTACTAAAGAACTGGAAGGCATTTGGAGTCCACGGGGACCTTTGTGCCCTTCTAGCCCTTTAGAGCCTTCTGGCCCTTCTGGTCATCAGGGCCCTTGAGGCCCTTCAGCCTGGAGGCATTATTGTTATAGACTAACCCCTGGTGATGCTACTAGAACATCCAAACAAGGCCCTTGATTTGATTGAGTTGTTGGTTTCAGGTGGACTCAAGGAGCTGTATATTTTGGTAAAACTGTCCCTCAAGGTAACACAAAATATTACTATCAATCATATAAGTTTATTATGAGTCTCTAATTAGCTGATGGTTATTGATAATGGCTTCTCAATTGCTGTGAATAAAGAAGGAGGCAGAATTATAGACATTCACAATATTTGAGTGTAAGGTTTGAGCAAGAACTAGTTTTTGAACTACTTCATGGTGATGCACACCAACTATCTGTAGGACTGGCATATAGCTGGATGAATGAATCTTTAGAAATAGCATTCAGTACGCAAAGCTGAAAATCCTGAGTTCAGTAGGGACGAGTTAGATAAATCTCGCGCTGTGGAGGGCACAAAGAGGCTTGAAGTGACTGTAGTGGCCTCCCATAGAGTAGATGCCATTCAATATATGTTAAATAATATTATTGAATCTTCATATTGGAGTTGATACTGGTCGTGATCAAAGATGGTAAGGTAAATTGGAAAATAGCCCAAGATTCCAGGATTTAAGGCTGTAGAGGAGTTACTTTATACTAAGAGATGCTAACTTATCAAGTTATACTTCTCAATTTGATTGGCAGGTTGCCTTCTTGAAAGCTATTATTCTACATTTTTCATGATACATTTTCACTTATACAGCTTGTAACCCAGTAGTAAGCACCAATTATGTAGCTTTACAGTCCTTTTGAATGTAAATAAGGTTCAAAATGGGCTTAGATCTGAGAAACTAGTGGAGAGGTCAATGAAGATGAAAAGATGGGGTTAAAATAATTTACTTTATTGAGGTAAAAGGTGTTGATATTTTTAGGGTGCATGGGGATAAGGTGCAAATGGAACCTCCATGGTCCTGTATGATCAGGATCTTTCACATCCTTCCTAATCAACAGCCTGGTTGACGTTCCTATTACTTTGAATTGGCATCATGACCGCAATGTTGGGAGTCAAACCATTCAAGATTCAGAAAGTGGAGTTGCAATTGAGAATGCATCTTTATTAATCTTTGTGTGCATAATGCTTCCTGATCAAAATCCCCATTGGTGCCTTAAAGGATAGGTTTTAATTGTAAAGGCTCAAGAGTCAACTTATAAAAACTTACTTCAGGAGAAGGGATATTGACTTGCTCATTATGTCAAATTCTTTAAGTCATTAATTTGATCTATAAATTATGGCTATGTCAATGACTATTTACTTTCCAGCAATAATAATGATGATTTTTGTATTTCAATTGTTGGGCAACATTGTCTTATACTTAGTTACCTTTTAGCCATGCCTAAGTCTGGGTAAGCCCTAGAGCAAAGAGGATAAATAAATACCTTATTTTTTGTAAAGATAACCGATGTGATATATTACAAAGTAGACTTCTGGATGTCACTTGCTTTTATAAAAATTCCACCTATTATTACTGATAAAATATCTAGGGTTACAGTCACAATTTTCCAGTAGTTTATTTTTTTAGTTTATTTTAACAATGGTTGCCTTAGGTTTATAATCAAATAAAGCCACATTTATGCACAGTCATTTTTGGCTCAGGTCACACTTTCTATCATCAAACAGTTAAGCATATTTATTTATAAAAAACCCTCAAACTTTTGCAGTTGCCATTTTGTAACAAGTTCTCCACCAAGAGTTTTGTTAATAAAATAAATTATATAATTTATTTTCAGTGTTTTACAATGGATTATTAATAGAGTATAAAAAGTTTTCTTATAGTCATAATGACAAATTCTATAGTGATGCAGTTAAAAATGGCTAGGTTTTTGCCTCATGATAAAATTGTTTATAGGATTTTAGTGTCAGCTACTTAGTCTAATTTAGTACTCTTGAATGACTTTATTGGTTTTCATTGTATGGTCTTCCATATCTTAGATTAAAGCTGTGTCAGAATTTTCCTTTGTCTAGGTGAAGTCTTGACTTTAGGGAATGATTCAGTTGTTACTTTAATCAATGTCAACTTATATATTGTTACTGTCAGCTTCAGTTTATATTATTAGTATTAATTTATCAATTCATGTTTTATTAGGCCTAAAGCCCAAATCATTATTAGATATATATGTTTTAAAGCACTGAGAAATTTTTCCTTTAATAACGCTGAGTCACAACCAAGCAAATTATGGATAAATTGCCACATTAGTACTTCACATGCTAATGAGATAAGGAAGGATGCCTGAATTGACTTAATATCATCTCAATATTAAGCCCCAAGGTTATATTCTCTGTTTTTCTCCTCTGGTCAACCACCTTGTGCCACATATTATGCCTTACTCTCTATTCATTTCCTAATGGAAGATAATGGATACCATCTAACTGTGTAACCATCATTGATCAATTTTCAGCCTTCAATGATGAATCCTGATCTACTCTAACCCTGAACTTGGACTATGCCATCACCTCCTATATTCCTGAATCTACTTCCACCCTTACACTTGATAATCACCTATCACTCATCAAAATCCTGATTTCCCCTAGTACTTTAAATAATATTATTTAATTTAATAAACTTAACCTCTTATAACTTTATTTATTTAAGGTTTAATGTTCCCTTGGGCCTCTGAACCAGCGTTAAGTGGTTAAGCCCACTATATCACTTTAGGTTCTGGTGGAAGCAATTAACTACTCCTTGTCAGCTTGGACCATCGTCAGAAATGATGATAGTAGTGCTCACTACAGGGGGAACTCCAAGATGCCACTGTGAATATATCAATCACCAAAAGATAACAATCTCATGGAACCACTGAACCTCCAATTATTAGGTTAAGTTCTATTTTTTATTAACTGAGTCAAGCCAACCAGGGGACAGACAATACCAAGCTCAGAGGAGCTAAATTTAAGCTAAACTAAAAATTAATATAATCCAAAAAACGGAAAGAGATGAACGTATCACTCATACTGACTCAAAAATAAAAAATGATCTAACTAGCTCAGAGGCGTTAAACTGCTATCCATCCATAATGAGGGTAAGGGGGGATCAGTAGGCTCATCATCCTCATCTGGTGTGGATAAAGTTTGGCATAGAGCTGAGAGCACAGACGTGGGTGAATCCTTGAAATGGAGTTGAGGTAGCAAAGTAGGGATTGCAGCTCAATTTTTATTATGAGGAGGGTGGTGATATATTTAGAGAAGGCTTTCTCAGCTTTAAGGCAAACTTTGGGAAGAGTTGGTAAAGTTGGAAACTTTGTTGCTGATAATGCGGGTCTTAAGGCCAAATTTTGCAACTGTCACAACTTTTTGTATTGCTTTTTTGGCAACTTGGTAGAAATTAAAAAATGTTCGTTTTTATGTACTTGGTTCATTAGGGGAAGGTCAGGGATGGGTAGCCCCTTGGCCAATACTGCAACTAATTTTGCTACAGCCTTTTCAGAGAGGTGACAATCAGGGGAGGCAACATCCTCTTTAGTGAGTTGGTGGTTACTTTCAAACTCATAAGCATCAGGGCATAGAGCATAATGCCAAATTTGTAATTGAGCTGTATATTTTGCAATTAAGTACATTTTGAGGCCTGGGCCTTGATCAAATAAGGAACAGGTTTTTCAACTAATCAACTACCTCCAAGCAATCCTAGGGACTTTAGTAAGTCGTTTGGTTGATCAGCATATGGGTGGATTGAATTGGGTAGCTGGTTGGTTTTTTTTAAATTTTACTGGGGTCTATGATGACTCCATATTTATTGGAGTAGGAGTGCAGGTTTGATAGTTAAGTTCCTAATTAGCTGAATTAAAGGCAGTTACAACTTCTGCCTTGGGGGAGGGGAAGAAAGAATTGTGCCCCATTCAAAGAAAGCTTTGGGATCAGCAATGTGAACATCATGGGAGGAGTTGGTCTTGTAAGCTGCATCTCAGACTATGGAGGAGCAGCACCATTTCAAATGGTCTGGGTCAAAAAAATGAGGCATATGGTGCGCCCTCCATCTACTCTGGACCAGAAAGGGTGGTTGGGGCAGAGGGGACAATGGTGCAAGGGGGAATTGAAATGGCAATTTCTGGCTATAATTGGGGTATAGTTGTAAAGGCACAAGTTCCCGCAAGTCAGTTGTCTCCATTGGGAACCAATTATAGAATGGAATCAGCACCATATGCTGACAATCTGCCTATTAATTCAAAATATAACGTATAAGGGGGGAGGTGGATGGGGAGCCTGTGAATTGAACCACAAGAGTGGTGTCATTAGGCAACTGGGTGCGAGTGGTAGGAAGGGGATGCCCTGGAAAACCAAGTGAATGGTGGCTGAAATTACAGCATCAGTTTCAAATTTTGAAGCTGAGGCAAAAAGACCCCTTATAGGGAAGAAGTTTATAAAGCCTGCGGCTGCATAAGCGCCTGGGCTAGTTCTATTATTTGTTTGCCATTGTATGGAAACAATTTTTTCATATTCAACCTGGAGGCTGAATTGCATATTGCTTCAGAGGAGAACAACGAGGCTACAAGGCAACGCTTGGGATTGTGCAAGGTGAAGGGCGAGATCCTTGGGGAAAACGTGTCAACTCAAGGCGTTGGGGGCTGGTCAATAAAGTTCAAACGCGTTTTTCCTTTGGACGGAAGATGCTAGGGGGGTTAGCCACTGCCCCATTTTGTAGCAGTAGGCGGTGGGGCTGAGGGCATCAGGGATTTGCTGTGTGTAAGTTCTTCAAAGTTGTTTAGTTCTTCTTTAATTTGTAAATTCAACAGAAAGTGATATTGAGTGGAAAGAAAAGCTTTGGCCCAATCAGGTTAAGTTCTATTTTTATCTGGAGAAGAGGGACCTATAAACCCAATAATGAGGTTAAGTCCTCACTTGATTTATCAAAGGAGCTTCTACACCTATAATGGAGGTTAAGTTTCAATTTTCTGTTGTCCAACCATACATAATGAGTACCACCCATTCCTTGCCAGACAAGTTGAGGAGGTCTACCTCTGCAACCAATTTATATTCCTGTAATGAAGTGGGATGCATTTTTATTTTATTAAAAATACATTTTATCACTATCCTGACGACGTTATAATCTATATATAATTTAATCAATAAATATCCTTGCTGAGGCCTCTGCAAATCTGACAAGATGAGCTGAACGCCCCTGCACTTTGACAGTTTCCATTACCATGCTGATAAAAGGCCTTTTCTTGGATATATTCAAAAATAACTTACCTGTTGTAAGCAACACACTGACCATTCAATAAAAGAATAATTTTGACAAGGCCTTATGTTATTCTAACGGTTCACCTGGACTTACCACCTAAGTTGCCTTAACAACCATTTTACATCCACTTGCTAATTTAATTATTAACAACATTATAACCTTTTATTTTTATTTAAATATTAATTTATTTAAATTAAGAAAAGAACAAAAAAATTCAAAAAAAAACAAAAAAGTGATTATATTATCTTTGTTATATTTTATTTTGCTAATATTTTAGTCTAGTTCTATCTCTAAAAATGATTTTGTAAGTTTGTGGGCCAGCTGACCCATACTGGTTTCAAAAAGTTATACACAATCAAAAGACCTCAAAATATTAGCTTGACAAAAATTTTACTGCTCCACGCCATTATTATCACCTTTTTGCCTTGTATCTGTAGTGAGGCTAAGGGGTGGTGTGCTGAGCTGTCCTCACCTGAAGCTTCTTTATAACTGCTGGCTTATTGCCCCATGCTAAAATTAAACCAGAGTATCTTCCACATTTGAGCAAGCCGTACCAAGCCTTTACTATGTTCATTCTGCATTAATTTTGTTCTGCAAAGTCCAGTTGGTCCCCTATAGCGAAACTTACTATCAATGTTTACCTCCTGATTATATTCTCCCTCAGCACCATGTGTCCCTGCCAGCAGGCTTGCTACTCCACTCCCCACCATTATTACCTGTTTACTGTGTTGTCTCTGGTGTCCACCCCCTCACTGGCTTACTTCTACAGAGGTGAATGAACTACCACATGCAGCTTGTGCACTACCCAAGCCTGTCACCATAAATTTCCCATTTCCCATTTTCTTCATCCCCTGGATTCTTAAAATCAATTTTTACCTGACTAATCTGAAAAATTGTTGTGACCAAACCTCTCCACCTACCCAGAAGTGTCCTGAAAATTATTTTCCTAATAACCCTAAACCCTCTTAGTTTGCTTTCCCTTGTTGAG
Source organism: Massospora cicadina (assembly GCA_022478985.1). Lineage (NCBI taxonomy): Eukaryota > Fungi > Entomophthoromycota > Entomophthoromycetes > Entomophthorales > Entomophthoraceae > Massospora > Massospora cicadina. The sequence goes on along the minus strand of JAKSZP010000022.1, from coordinate 271,420 downwards.
TATCTCGCCAGTTCATTCTAAACTTAATACTACCAACATAAAACTTATCTCAACCCAAGCGACCAGGTTAACAAGGCATATATTAGTGCAGGTTTCATATTCACCCCAGAGTAATCATTGTCATCCCAGTTAAGGCTTGGAGGGGGCTCTGTCAGGCTTCACCCTAGCCTAAGTAAAGCCTTGACTTTAGGGTTATGAGTTAGTTGTTACTTTAATAAATGGCAACTTATCTATTATTACTGTCAACTTCAGTTTATATTATTATTATTAATTTATCAGTTTATGGTTTATTGGGCCTAAAGCCCAAATCACTATTAAGAATATGTTTTAAAGCACTGAGAAATTTTCCATAGTAAAGACAAGTTCAAACCCCAACAAATTCTGGATAAAGTGCCCATTAGTTCTCCACTGGCTGGCGAGATAGGGAAGAATGCCAGAACAGACTTATTATCACTTTGAAATTAAGACTAAGGATATATTATATTTTTTCACTTTTTGTTAACCACCTTATGCCACCTAATTTGACCTACTCTCTATTCATTTTCTAATGGTGTATAATAGATAACACTTAACTTTGTAAATCATAATTGATCAATTTTCAGCCTTCAATGATGTATCCTGGTCTACTCTAACCCTGAGCCTGGACTGTGCCATCACCTTCTATACTTCTGAATCTACTTCCACCCTTACACGTGATAATCGCTCATCACTCATCATAATCCTGATTTCCTCCTAGTACTTTAAATAATAATATTTACTTTATAACTTAAACTCTTATGACTTTATTTAGGTTTAATGTTCCCTTAGGCCTCTGAACCAGAGTTAAGTGGTTAAGCCCACTATATCACTTTAGGTTCTGGTGGAAGCATCCAACTACCTTTTGTCAGCTTGGTTTATCAGCAGTTTTTCTGGGAAGCTTTTTTCATCTAATCCTTTGTATTGCTGACCATGAGGTGAAGAAACTTAATTTATTGTTCAAACCGACTTAGAAAAAAGTGATGTTCTTCAATATCTTAATTGGTTAGACTTTTTATTGCACTTTCAGAGATTTAAAGAAAGGATATATACATACTTCATTCTGGCCATACTTTTCTCAATAAAATATAATAAGATTGGTTTTATAGTGTTAACATGAACAAAGAGGTTAATAATTTTCTTTATAAATTTAGAAATGGAGATGTTGACATGAACTTTGTCATTTACTGACTTGTTTTATAGAAACTGATGTCACAAATATTTTAACTCATAAGTGAATATGATCTTCATAGTTATAGTTCATTAAAATTGTACAAGTTGTAATATCTTTTATACTTTATTTTCAAGGTAATGTGATTATCATCTTGACTATAATAGGTGTGGAATTTTGAGCTAGGGCGCTTGGTACTTTCAATCAGAATAGAAAGCTATGTATCCTTGATGGAGTTTTAACTTAACAAAATTGTTAAGCATTGTCATCTCCTTTATGTAGAGCCTCCAGTAGTTAACATAATTATATAACAAACCCATTACTAAGCCAACCAACAACCCATGGCTATGATCTCAACTGTAATTTTAACATATGTAACTTTTTTATAGTTAAGATCCAGAAATTGGTTCAAGCAGAGTATTATGATCAGGCATGAAAGGCCTGGTGGCCCCAGAGTCCATGAGGACAACCTACCCTCTAGGACCACTTTTCTAGCATGATAATTAATAAAAAATCATCAGGTGGTCTTAGTGGTCCTGAGGATCCAACAGAACTTATAGGCCCAGTATATCTTTAACCATGATCCAGCAGGTCCAAAAGGACCCTTTAGTCCTTGAGGTTCTTTGCTAATCCTAAGAGAGTAATAAAGCTGAATAACTAATCTATATATATTCAAAAGTCTGTAAATCTGGGCTTTTCAGGATTATCATTTTAATTAGTCACACTTTTAGTCAATAGCAACCTGAATAGATAGCTGATATCATTAATTACTTCATCTGAGATTTGTTGCATTATCTCATTCAAAGATTTACATAACCCATTGTCAAGCCAGATTTTAGGTAATATTACTAAAAAATGAAGTGTTCAATTGCCATATATCTACATTTCCATTGTCTTAACCAAAGGACATAGACATTTCATGGAGTTATCCCATAATTATCTAAAATGGATATAAAATGTTAAATTGACTTTTTAATTCATGGTTTTGAGGACCTTAAAGTTTTGTATCATGTTATAAATAGCAGGTTTACACACTGAAAAAAGGTACTACTCAATAATAAAACCAAAAACGGAACTGAACAGGTAGTCTGACAGATATAGAAGTAACCCAATAGTAGGGTCCCTTGGGGAAGGGTTTGGTTGAATTAATTTATATGCTAGATTTATTTAAAAATTAATTAGAAACTTACACTTTATGAGCTGACTTTGCTAAATGAGCTGTTAGGATCTGTAATAATTAGTTTGATTAATGCTTAGAACAATAGATCAATTTTATAAAGTATAGGCAAATCTTGATTGTTTAAATTTACACATTACATCACCCAAGTATAATCATTGAAAAGCAGTTAATTCCACTGAATTGTTCTCTTTATAAAAGTGTATTTAACTTTATAGCCTTGTAAGCTCCTTGACAGGATCAATAATTTGGTACAATTGTCTGGTTTATAAGAAAGCCAGTAATTTAGAAGCTATAAAATTAACAAACTTGGTAGTATCTATAAGCTTCTTTAAAAGATTTCTAATAAACAGTTTTTAAAACTTGTAATATATAGGTAGGATAATCATTATAAGTGACAATTTAATGATTAAAACAAAATAAATATATCCTAAGTTATGAGTACACCATTAAAACATATATTGAGCCAAATGTGAGGAGTTATCTTAATGCTATGAGGAGATCCAGATACTTTGTCTTTTTGATGCTAATGTTATCTTAAAGAGACCTGTATCCTCTCATGACCTTAGTCCCATCTATTTTTATTATTTTTAGGTTAACTTGGTGTCTCATTATATTGGTAAATTACTTAATCATAGCTCTTAGTTTAATTTACTAATAAATTCACAATTGTCCAGTGCTATAAATTAACTCTTATAAAGAATTCTCAACAGTTATATTATATAGTACATACTTGGTTATATAGTTTCAACAAATTTATGTGCCTAATAATTTATCTATAGAATTTTTAGAAAAATTTACAATTGATGTAGGCCAAAAACAGATTTATCTAGGCTTTTCTACTAATTAGTAATCTGGAAAACTTATTAATGAGTTTAACAAGGCATCCTGGTGTCATTAGTTGAGCAAATATATTCAGTCTGTATACAATTTTCAATTTATAGAAGTTACATGACCTTTTTTTCTATGTGTTTTTCTAAAGTATGCAGCCTTTTAATTTCATTTAAGTCTGTAGATGAAAAATATGGAGATATTACAATAGTTGAGCTAAAGATTTTAGGACAAAATATGATTTATTGTTGCTCTGATAAAATATAAATAAACCTGACACATATTTATAGCTGCATCATATATCTAGGTATAATCTTAACTTCTGTCAAAATTATATTCTTATTACTAATCTCCTTGCACCTTAGATATTTTATATGAGTATAAAATTGTAATAGGGACATTGCTTAGTTTTACATAACAGCTCTACTTAATTTAAGTAAATTTATGCAAGCTGACCAACGGATGGACAACACCAGTAATTTTAAAGAGTAAAAATAAAATTTAAAATTTGACAATATGCTTGCAACAAAGAAAAAACTAAAATGATTGAAAAAAGAAAAAAACTGAAACAGAAGAAATAAAATATAGCACCAACCAGGTAAGTATTAGAGAACCATTATATCACCATGGCAGAAGGGGAGGGGGATTAGGAGGCACAACCTCCTCCACTTCAATATTAATCAAGTACTTGTACATGGCCAAGAGTTTGGGTGTGGGAGGTCCATGAGGTAGGGCTGTTTGGTGTGGAAGTGAGGGAACATGGCAATTCAGCCCATCAGTAAGGCTTCATAGATAATACTTTATTATAATCTTCTGGGGGTTTTAATCTGGGAGTGAGGAAAGGGTGCCAATATTGACTTTGGTTAATTTATAGCATAGGCAAAATTTAACCATCACAACTACAACAAGAATAGAATTATTGTGCTGTCTAGTGCAAAACAGTGATTTTATGCTTGGAAGTAAGAGGGAAGCTGGAAGGATATTAGTGGGATGCAATCCATACATTAGAACTGAGGCTGTCATAGCTACAGACTTATGGAGGGGTAAACATTCTTGAGATGTAACTCCTCATAAGAAAGTTGGTAAAACTATGGAAAGGTTTGGCATCAGTCTATGAAGCATAACGGTGAGGGTTGAATTTCTCATTTTATTTGAATATGTTGAAATTGTTTGATTAGGGTGAGATGGCAGAGAGTACAATGAATTAACTTTTAGTCATCACCCTTTTTATGGGAAGCCTATTTCTTGTGGTTGTGACTTGCCAATATTTAGTTATAGGTGAATGCCAGACTATGCCCTATTAACATGGGTTAAGCTACTCTGAAGTGTTGGGGATCTTCCCCAATAATTTTCATTATATTCTAAGTTTATTAGGGGTCCTAAAATCTATTAAGGATCTATTACAATAGTAAGTTGAAATCTACAGCTACTGGTGTCTTATGCCAAGGATAGTCTATTAATTTACCCTTATTTGGTATAAACTATTTAATAATTAATCAGCAATTAATGATGAGAGTTTTTCTAAGCAAGGCATTCAGTTTCCCTCTATCGTTTAGTATTTTCCCCCTGCTTATCAGGAATTCTTTCTCTCATATTGTTAGCCTTAGCCTTTTAAGTAGTGCGAGATTCCCTTAATAAACCTTAGCTTTTACCCTATAAAACTAATACAACCTTTATTTACTACAACTAATTTAATATAAATTATTATTAAAAGCTCTTCTCTAACAATGGCTGATTCTGGTAGACTTAGGGGAAACTTTGTCCTTCTTTCTCTTGAGCAGGGCGATGGACAGTGCATCCTGCACCTGTCCAACTGTTGGGATAATGAGATAGCACCATGCGAGCACCTTAAGCGGCCAGAAATCCCAACATTCCTGATTCAGTTTTTTATTTAATAAAGAACAATGAACTTTGATTTACCTAGATTGGGGATTAGCATAATTGTCAGTAATGGGAAAAGAATTGGGAGTTGCATGGGCATTAACAAGTGACCAAACCTGAGCCTGATTAGATGAATTTAATTCAGGTTGTGGTTTATGATGAGAGGGTTAAGATGAATCTGATTTTTTTTGCACTGGCTCATCTAGCATGATAGCTGGCAGGTGGTGGTAGCAAACACCCCATTCAAATGGTGCTAATGTAGTATCAGAATTGGGGTCAGTGGTATTAGAGTCAGTGGCCTGGCAACTGGACTTTTTAGAGTGGTCTAACTCAACTCAAAAGGGACAAATCTTTTGACCATTGTTTACATGAGCCCAAAATAGATTCCTGTTAATGCGGCAATGCAAGCACGCAGGGGAATATTTTAATGTTTGGGTAATTGGGGGAGTTACTGGTAGTGTCAAAGGTGTGCAAGCTCTATTTAATTTGAGTGCAAAATTATATTATATTTTTATAATATATAAAATAAATTTAAGAATTTTTATAAGGAAATTCTCAAAGTTTATATTTTATTTGATATAAGTAGACTATATTATATAGCAAATCACTTTATGTGAATAATATATGATCTCAAGCATACTTTTATTATGTCTACTTATTTCATTAATATAAATTATAATAGATAGTAAAATTTATAACAATTGCTTAGCTTAAGGAACATAATTTAAAAAATAAGTTCATCAGTAATAAATTTTAAAATAAGTTTATCTACTGATAATCTTTAAACTCTTCTCTTCATCTCCATGATAGCAAGCCTAGAAAGCTAGATAAAAAGGTATCTTATTACTTTTTTCTGATTCTAGATATGTATGGATTGTTTTTATTTTCTGATAAAGGTTTTTAGTACAATTTTTACAACATAGGCTAAGTTCATCAGTAGCTCTTGGCAGTATTCTATCAAATGTAATGCCTTATGTTAGATAATTAATGATTTAATTCCATTTATGTGAATCAAAGTCATATTACAATACCAACACCATTACATAATTTTTTATAATCAGGTTGCGTTGTAATTGCTCCCATGACTTCCCATACAAAATAATTTTTTGACAAAAAACTTCATTTCATAATCCCTTTTTATAAAAGTCAATGATTCACACCATGAGAGGTCTGATGAATCTTGTTTGAATCTATTAACTATAAACATCCTTTAACTATTTTAATTAAAAATTCGTTACTATTGTCAAATTTACCATTTATTTGTTTAACTCTTTAGCTTTGTTTTATTTAAACTAAAATTAGTACCTTTTATTGTTTAGTCTTGCTATAAAGTAAGCAAAGGGTTGAATCAAGCCAACTGTTGAATGGTTGACTGGATCTAATTATCAGTTATTATAAACCAAAGATATCTTAAGTATATCCAAACTTGAATTTGTGGCCTAGCAATTTCACTTAATTATATTCGACTATGATGACATGGGCTTGAGGGCTTTGTTAGTTAGGTTAAACTTAAATTTAAGTTTTAATTTAATGACTCAGGCATGTGGGCTTTATTGATCTATGTCAAAATTAATTTTAATGTCAGTCAAGTTTTTGACCAAATCAATTACTAATTAGTAATACGAATCACCTTGGTATGTGCTGCCAATCACATGTGAAAGTGAATCAGTTCAGCTATTTTAAAGATGCATATGAAACGCCATCTTGAGAATGATGATGGTGTTTACTCCAACCCTGAGGCTGAGTATGATGCCCTGAGTTAAAGTATTTGTAGACGTTCTTATAAACATTTTACATGGCCAAGTGATATTGTAAATGAGACGTCATGGGTAAGATGTGGTTAACATTGAACCCTATAAATAACCCTCAAGTTGATACTAATAAAATAGATTCAACTACTGGAATAAGTTTATAGTTTAACTTGTAACCTTTTTTGTGTTTAGTATTTTACTTTGTACTAGTTGGTATTTAGTTGGATCAGTAAGATCAGGGTGGCGTGCTATTGTCCAAGTAAACTACGGGGTATACAATTTAAGTACTGCCAAAAAAGTTATATTTTAAACTTTAAATCACCATCCTGTCTATTGTCCTCATATAATAGACACACGAAACTGTATTCTACACCTGACGAAGAACCAGCCATCAGAAAAAAGCCCAAAATTCAACAATGGCACTCATGGCTGGTACCGCAGATGGCGACCAGTATCAATGGTTGAGCGCCCAAATTTTGCAGATGAAGGATGAATACACTGAAAAAATCAATTACTGACAAACCCAATTTGAGGACCACCAGGTGAAAACTGAAGACTCTATTGATCATCATAATCTACAGATCAATAATCTCAATGATGATGTTAATACTATTGATGAGTCAAACATTATCTCCATGGAGAATTGAACCAGTGCAAGAAGGAAATGAAAGAAAAGGACCAAGTGATTTCCACCTTGCTACTACAAGCTACTAGCATGAATAAGGAAATAGCAAAATTTAAAATTAAAACTTAAAATTATTTCAATTGGAAAAATGAAACCAACGAGCAAATTTGAACTCTAAAGATGGGCATTGTCAGTGTGCTATAACCCACTCAACTGAAAATCCTTCTAAATATTATGAGGATGAAGCTTCAGAAATGGCTACTAAAATGGATGCTGGGCCACGTCAAAAACTGCATACCAATATGATTGCTTTGGTCAACACTAACACCTCAAACTGGGATATAATGCCTCAACGCCCTAGTACGCCTGGTTCTGGTCAACAAAGGAGTAATTGTGATAACCAGGAATGGGGAAGCGATAATTTCAAACCAGAAAACTTGCTGGTCTTTGACAAAAATGGAAGTATTACCACCTTCATCAAACGCTTTGAAATGGCCATGCATGGGGCCAGTGACCATAATAAAGCAGCCACCATGATTAACTGCTTGGATGAGTGGAGAATTAAGTTAATTATGCCTCACATTAATGAAAATCCAACATATGCCAAAGTCAAGGAGGCCGTGCTTCATAAATTTGGAGGTCCAGAATGGATTTTGACCAGAAAATTCAAGTTTATGAACATCAGCTTTAAGAAAGATGAAGCAATTGACAAATTTGTGGATCAATTCTATTGCAAAGCTCAAGTTCTCTTAGATGCGCAGGCTATGGTCAATTTTGACGCCAAGATTGCACTGAAGCATGCATTAGACCTTAACCTAATCTATCAAACACTCTATTGCCTGCTTTTGTGCAAAATCTTGTGACATCTGAATTGGTTGACTATTTACGCAGATGTTCATAAAATTATGGCCCTCCTAATACTGGTTACAGATCAGGATCCGCTGCCTTTGATAAAAAGTCCTTTGAAACCAATAAGAAGATTAGCACCTCACGGCCAGTGAGTGAAATTACTTGCTTTAATTGCAATCGTAAAGGTCACTATGCTTCCCAATGCCATCAGCGAAATGTCAATATAGTCCTTCCCAATACCATGCAGAAGGAGGGAAAAGAACAAGCACAATAGATGAGGGACGCTCTATTGTGCCTACAACACCAGTCCCACCCAATTGACAAGCAAACAATGGCCACGGGGCCTTACTTAACAATGAAATTGATTCTATTTTAGTATCAAATGAAAATTCCTCAAATGTACATGTGGTAACTCGCTCCCAGAGTAAGGTTGTCACACCTGAAGCCTCTGAAGAAGTTGCTAAACCCTATGTGCAACAAAAGCTTGAAAATATTCCAGCCATTGGGCATAGGGGAATGACTAAGTTCAAGGAAAGAGATTTAGTAGTATATTGTGAAACTCATATTGCAGGCCGCGCGCACAAGCTAGCCTTGCTTTAGAAGGGTCCATTTATTATATTGGAATAATTGTCTGAAGATGTATATACCATTAAGGATCAAGGCGGCTGGGTTGTGAATTGGGTACATGCTAAGTTCCTTCATCCATATCATAAAGAATAATAGTAATGATAAAAATAAAAAAATAGATAACAATAAAGAATAAAAAATAAAAAGTAAAAAGTAAAAAAGAAATAATAAATGTAAGCCATAGAGTTTATTTCATAGATTTGATGCCTCACTGGCATTAGAACTAGGTATCCCCTCTTTGGTAGGGGGAGGAGAGCATGACCAAACTGGAGAAGCCTGCAACGGAATTGGAGATGCGCCAAACCCAAGAAAGCTTGGCACCAGGCATGCTGGCCCTGTCAGCTTAGGAAAGGCTATTGAGATAAAGTTTGAACTTTGAGGAACATGAAGAGTTAGACAGTGTGATAAAGGAAAAATAGTATCCACCGCTTATATCCAGTCAAGGAGGGGGAAGTGTTGAATGGTTGACTGGATCTAAATCGTCAGTTATTATAAACCAAAGATATCCTAAGTATATCCAAACTTAGATTTGTGGCCTAGCAATTTCACTTAATTATATTCAACTATGATGACATGGGCTTGAGGGTTTGTTGGCTAGCTTGAACTTAAATTTAAGTTTTGATTTAATGACTTGGGCACGTGGGCTTTGTTGATCTATGTCAAAATTATTTTTAATGTCAGTCAAGTTTTTGACCAAATTGATTACTAATTAGTAATACGAATCACCTTGGTATGTGCTGCCAATTACATGTGAAAGTGATTTGGTTCAGCTATTTTAAAGATGCATATGAAACGCCATCTAGAGAATGATGATGGTGTTTACTCCAACCCTGAGGCTGAGTATGATGCCCTGAGTTAAAGTATTTGTAGACGTTCTTATAAACATTTTACATGGCCAAGTGCCATTGTAAATGAGACGTCATGGGTAAGATGTGGTTAACATTGAACCCTATAAATAACCCTCAAGTTGATACTAATAAAATAGATTCAACTACTGTATATAAGTTTATAGTTTAACTTGTAACCTTTTTTGTGTTTAGTATTTTACTTTGTACTAGTTGGTATTTAGTTGGATCAGTAAGATCAGGGTGGCGTGCTATTGTCCAAGTAAACTACGGGGTATACAATTTAAGTAATACCAAAAAGTTATATTTTAAACTCTAAATCACCATCCTGTCTATTGTCCTCACACAATAGATGCACGAAACTGCATTTCACACCTGGTGAAGAACCAGCCATCAGAACAAAGCCCAAAATTTAACACCAACTATACCTTTTGCATTTAGCGTGTAATGGGACATCACATTACACAATTAGTACTCATTATATGGGGCTGTAGTAGCAAAAAAGAAATTTTAAACCCTTATAATGGCCTTGACTCAGGAAGGGTGAGATGGCGAGATTAACCAATAATTTAATTCTAAGAAAACCCTCCTACTCCTAACCAAATAGCATTAGATGAAATTGATTTCAATTATTTCTCTCAATTTGAGAGCTTTTAGACTTATAAATTAACTGCAAAGTAGCTGAGACATATTGGACAAATGTTAATTAGAAATTCCAGCTCTTTTGGCCGTGAACAATCTGATATAGAATCATCTTTATTTTAACATAAGCAGAATCAGGAACATCTTATTCAGCAAGATGCAAAACCTTTAATCTCTGAGCCATACTCAGGTACTGCAATAAGCTAATAATCTGTCCCAAATTGGCAATAATTTTCTGCATATCTCCAACCCACTGTATAAAATTCCCAATTAATTTTTCTCCATCACGCCCTCATTTGGAAGCTTTAACAAAAATTAGCAAATTGTGGAAGCCCTGTGGGACTCAAATATGGTGCTGGAATCAGTTTCCAGGCTGTTTGTCAAGCAGCAGATGACAATCTTAACCTTAATGTGTGGAGACTTTGAAATGACTGGATGAGTTTATTGATCAATTGAATTGGTATAAGTTGGCCATAGGGTATCAAGCCATGGACAACTGTGGAGTCACCCATGTTTGTATTTAAGGGATGACTCAACTCATAGAGGAAGTCAAATGTGACCATGTCACTTTAAGGGACATTACCCAACAGGCTGCGGAAGGCATGGAACTTAAATAATACACCCCACACAAAATGGAAGTGTCCACACAGTATTTAATATAATATTTCGAGACCACCAACCATCATTTGTCCAAGTTACAACAAAAAATAGAAATCAACAACAAGAAATGCAGCGGGCAACAAAGGATTATAAGGATTAGTTCAGTTGTCCATCAGGATAACGGAGATCTCCTCCAGCCAAACAATAAACTATACCAACAAATTTGCAAACTTTATAACATGGCACTGCCAACAAAAACAAATAATATGCTTTTTGTTCTAGTTTGCATGACATGCAGGAGTTTTATAAAATTATAAAAATTTAAATAGCAATGCCTTTGGGGCAGGAGAATTGAACTACATTGTGAATGAAGACTGTAGGCAATTTACAGGATAGTATATATCAGTGTATTAATTAAATGATGCCTCCTGCTCAACCAAAGTTATTTGGAGAAGAACCCTTTTAGAAGACTACCCAAGAGACATTACATTAAATTTATTCATATAGTATCAACTTCATTGCTTGCTTTGCCCCCTTCTGTGGAAATGCCAACCCATTAATAGAGCCAACATTGGGCCATTAACCCAGGGCCTTGGGTTAGTGTTGTGCTGGTGACATCCAGATTAGGAAGTTTCTGATTAAGATTCCAACAATTTAAATACAAATTATCTTCCTAATTTGACACGCATGGAAATGTGCAGTTGTTCTTGAGAATGTTCAAGATGACTTTTCATCAGGCCATGACCTTTTAGATCCGCTACTATTATTATATTTTTAGATGACCAGAGTTGAAACTGATCATGCCCTATCTACCTGAAGAACACTGGACTTTTGCTGATGTAAAAACACAGTTCTATGAGAGTTAAGAAGTCCTGAGTGCATGGCTACTTGGAAGGCTGAATTTATGACCATTCAGCTTAGTAACAACAAAACTATTGCTAAGTTAGATGACCAATTTTACCATTAGGCCCAGGTACTGCTGGGTAGTAAAACCATAATGAACTTGATGTCAAAATTGTGCTCTTAAATGTCACCAAGGATTATCCCAAGTTACACCATTACTTTCTTTTGGCGCTTGTGAAGGATTTGGTGCACCATCCATTATTAATTACCTGAAGTGGTACAAAATAACTTTTGGACCACCAAATATGTAAGTACAAACTAGCCAGCCCCCATAAGTTAATGAAGGTAATAGAGAGACCACAGAGCTTTCCTCAATAACAAGAATTTTTGGAAACCACCAAAACTTAGCCAAAGTAACTGGTTTGGTTTATGAATCTAAAGGAATTATGCGGCCTCCTGTATTAGATGACGCCCCAAGGAAAGCTTGTGACTTTTTCAAGAAGATAAAAAACAGAGAAAAGAGCCTTGGCAGCAGAAGGGTGATGCTCTACTGCTGGTCATCATCCAGTTTTGTCCCATATCATGAGAAATATGTAAAGCCATTCTTCATTTTAATAACTGATAAAGAGACCCCTACAATGTCAACCAATACCTAAATTCAGCAAGCGGCTATGGAGTGATAAAGACAAGAAGTTTTAAAAACCTTGCGCCACCAAAATTACTGAGCACAGCCAATTTGGAGATACTGAGGAATCGCAAGCCCTACCTTTTCTAAAATGATTTAAAAGTCAAGTTATTGATCAAAACCCTAAATAACTCACTTCCATGATTTAGGAGAACAAAACGTGACCATAATTAAACAAGACAATACTCCTTCCTTTCTTGCAATAAAATGGGGACTCACTATTTTTTTATTTTCGTTTGATATATAAGTAAACTTAGTTTAGGTTCAAGACATTGTTGACAGCAGTGCTCCCATGAATGGTATAATCATTCAGTTTGCAAAACAATTAATGGTAGCTCTTTATGTGGTCCATTATCAGAGTTATGGAACAGCAGGCCATATGAGTACTATGAATGAGGGGGTTTATAGCGCGTTACTAATAAGGTTCATCTCTTTACAGGTTAGTGCACCTGCTAAAGTGCTTCCCTTATGATACCTACCAATTTCTTGTTGATACTAGCTTCCTTAAGTTTGACTATTCTGTTTTAGATTATGAGGAGAACTTTTCATGATATTGGATCAAACATTACCCCTTCACTATTTGAGGGTAAACTACTTCCTTAACTCATATAAATAATTCTATCAATGTGGTTTATAATGGTGGTGTAGTCCCTATCTATAAATAGCAGGTAGGTCACAGAAGTTCCCCTCCATCAGCCACCATTCCTAAGAATAAGGGCATCCCCCTTATACCTTTAAGGACTATGTATTATATCTTGAAGAACAATGCGTGGTGTCCATCAGAATGATATTAGAGATAACTGAAGGATTACTGTGAATAGCTTATTTCATTTGGCAACGATCACAACTGAACCCTTTGCTGCTCCAGGGATAACCTTTTCTGGTCATCAGGAGATCTGAGTGTTATTTGCCAACCTAACTGCCTACGGCATCTCAATCAAGAGGGGACAGAAAATTGCATTTGTACATCTTATTCCGCTGAAGAAGTTTGAGAATTATATAAGTTGAGATTCTGTCAGAGTTCATCTTACCTGAGTTGCCATTACTAAATCTGTAGTTATTTTCTGTGAACAATTTTGATGGACTAGACTGTTAAGATCCCAGCGTTCATTGTAAAGACTTGGCTTCTTTTGAGGCTTTGATAAAATACACAATGGCAGCCACAGTCCACAAGGCATCTATGGTCCTAAAAGGCTGTAAATAGGCGCGTTATATGGTATTTTGTAAAGGCTCCAAATCAGGGAATTGTTGCCCATATGCCATTTAAATTCTAATATTACTTAAAGGGGCAGTATTTTAAATAATATATTTTATTAAATTCAAAAGGAAACTTATTAAAAGGATACCCAACACCCTACCATTAGCAGGGTGCTGGGTCTTATTGTGGGATGAGGAAGCTGCTAATCTGAACCATGGTAATAGGGTTTTATGATTTTGAATCCCAAAATTAACATTTTAAATACCAATTTTACTTCTATAGTATCAGCTGACGTTCCAAGATAGTCATGGGCTGTTTTTTCAATCCCAGGTGTTTGAATTTGCTTTTTGATTTTAAAATGGAGTGTTAAGTTTAGTCCCTGTTTTTGCTCCTTTTTTAACTTCTTGCTCAAGATTGACTTAATAATTAAATCCTTGGCTTTCAAGTGGTCAAAGATTGTACCACCTGCTGGTGGAGAGGCATAAGCCCTTGGCTACTAAGGAGTTTACAAAGTCTTAAATCTATACAAAATTGTTTTCTTTTTAAATAGATTCTTCAGGATTGAAGACTTGGATGGGCTTGGGTTGGGGAGTAAATCGAGAAATGTTTTGTGAAAAACAGGGAGGGGCAGCGGCTACCCATCTCTCATTCAGGGTATGTCCTAGGTTATAGAATTTAATAAGGGTCTAGGCCTTAGGGCTTGAGCCTTTTTGGTTCAAAAAGGATGTACACCCTGTCAAGCTTGATGGCTTGAATGTGAGGCCTTACATATCTGAAAGTCAGAAAGAATAAGCGATGACTCTCAAACAAGAATATGCCCAATATTTGTGAAACCAATTGCAACTTTGGATGCGCTGTGGGGATCTACCACTACATTGATAATTTAGGATTCAAGACCCAGTCAATCTCAGCTAATATTGAGAAGCAAGTCCAGTGACAAGGAGGTTCAGAAGAAATGGAGATGTAAGGACCTTGGCTCCAGCAATAAAGCTATACAGGGTTATGCACCCCTTTAGGTCAAAAAAGGGCCAAACCTCAAGGCCCAGCCCCTCACTCAAATATCATACCTAGGGCACACCCTGGATGAGAGATGGGTGGCCGCCGCCCCTCTCTGTGTGCACCATCCATTTCCACATCCACCCCTCATCTCAACCCCATACAAGTATCTAAATCTGCAGATTTTTAATAAAAAACAGACAACTTTTTGTGGATTTTAGAAATCACAAGGAGCTTGCAATCATGGTTCTAATGGCTGGCCCCCAATAGGGGGAACCAGAAATCAACCTGCTTGAGGATAACTTACCCATTAAACCAAAAACAAGCAAGAAGTTTAATTGGAAAGAATGAAAACGCGGATTCAACCCAACACCTCATTCTGAACTCAAGAAGGAAAATTTGGAAATCAGAATTCTGGAAATTGTCCCAAGAATAGCTTGGAACCATCACTGATACTGTCAAGGATAAAAATTGGCCTTAAAACCATAAAATTAACAAATTAAATCATAAATCATTCTCACTATTGTAACTCAGCTTAGTGGCCTTCCTCCCCCATAAAAGCGTAAAGCCCAACATCCTACCTTAGGTAGTGTGTTGAGTTATTGGTTAATCTAATTCTATTTAAAACCATATCCCCAATAAAGTTCAGTTTTCCTATCTATTTTAACAAAATCTATATTAAAATCCGCGGGGTTTGTGTTTCCAAAGTTGACAACGCCCAAAGGTCACTTTTGATGGCCTCCAGGATGGAGGAAACCTTAGGTGCTAGTTTAACTACAACTGTTGGAACCCTCAATCTCATAATAACAAGTACCCTCTTCCAATCTTCCCCACTTAACTCTGGTAAGGCGCAGCTCAAGAGTATGTTCCTGTTGTTGTGGCTGCTAAAGCACCCACAGTTTTAGGGTAGTATTCTCTTGGCATGTACTTATTCTAACAGAGAAGCTTACACGCCAAGGGAAGGTTGTCCCCTCACACAGTCCATGAACCAGTCCATTTACTGTTATCAGGATGGCTCTAATAAAGTCATTATTGATTACCACCATGAAATGTTAAATTTTCAAATTTTTAAATTTTATGCGAGGTGGGCTGACCTGGGGATAATACTGCACTGATTAAGGGAACCAAAGAAATGGGAAAGGAGAAAAGCCCAGAAAACCTCCATGTAAGGCATATGATAGGCCAGGAACTCCATGGACCGCCTTTGCTATTTGATATCTCAGTTCAGGGAATTGGTGCGCAATTCCAACACAATCATAATTGTCCCCTACCCAAAGTTCATCTAACGGGATCAAACTTGGGGAGGCAGTGGTAGTGAGTCCATACTCTACCACTGGGGTATCCTACCCTTGATTACCACCATTTGAATATTACTAAAAATGATTCTTATCTTTTATTTCAAAATGATGACGCCTTGGATCAACTATCATGAGCCAAAGATTTTATAGCTCTAATTCTCATTTTTGGATACCAAAAATTGACATGACCTGATCAATAAAATTAAGGTATTATTACCTCTTAAGGATTGTTCCAACTGGCTCAGGTGCCTCAAGGATTGTGGATTGCACCAGTCACCTTCCAGCAGGCGATGGACACTACCTTAGGAGAATTGAAGTTGAGTTGCGTTTATATAACCTTGATGAATTAAATGTGTTCTTAAAGATGTTATCCATCATTTAACGCACCTAGAAAGAAGAATTTCAGAAGTACGCTCAAGCTAAAACCAAGCTTAGAAAATGCCAGTTTTTCAAGTCACAGACGGAGTATCTGAGTCACATCATCAACACTTGAGAGATATGGCCACAACCTCCAAAACTAATGCTATCACCCCTTTGTAGGAGCCTAATAGTAAGTGAGATATCCAAGTATATCTTTGGATGTTGGATATTACCCCAAAACTATAACAGTGTTTGTGCAACTTGTTGATCCTTTATTACATCTGCCTTGAGGAGGAGTCTCTTTCCAATGATTTCGAGAATGAAAAGACTCTTTTAACCAGCTGCAGAAAGCTTTAACTGAATCCTCATTCTGTAATATCCCAAGTTTAACCAGCCAAATATAGTATAATCTGATACATCTCTCATGGCTATAGGTGTCATGGTTACATGACACAATTGAGAGTACAGATTGTAGTTATAAGGCTGGGAGTGAGGAGGCCAAAAAGATAAAGTTGGTAGGCTACAAGATAAATGATACCATGGACCAACGCTAGTTACAGGCAAGATATGCCCAAGTTAGTCCTGGGGGTTCACATGATGGTCAGACCAGTTTTAATTCAAAAGCGTTAAAAATTAGCTTTGTTACTAAAAATGATGGTTTGTTACAGTTGATTGGAGAGAGGATTTTGAAACCTGGTCAATATAAAATATTGCCAAATCCATAAGAATTCAGCTACAATCAATTATTTGAGTTTGAATTACATAAACTACAGTGCCATGGCTGATGATAGTGTGCGCTTATTGTTCGTTTATGCTTAATACCACTCTCAAAGATTGATAATTCTCTCTCACTGTTTATTGATAATTCTTCAAGAACAAGCTTCCTTGTTGGCCAACTTGTTCAATAAAACCCCCATTAGTTTTACATTTTTGTATGGTCCCTTAATTAAACCTGTGTGCGAACATCATTGAGGAGGTCTCCAACAACATATGACATTTATTTTATCAAAATATAGTGATGAAATTTGGCGCACAACTGGGCCACCCTGGTCCCCAAGCTTGAGGCACTTAAGCACCCCAACACTGATCCGCACTTGGTATGGACTCCTCATTGAGTCCAACAAAATAATATATTGCTTATTAGCTAACTAGTTATAGATTCTGCGTTGTACACCCTGTCCCTGGGTCCCTGTGCTCTGAAGGCTTCAGAGATGCCCTGTTTCCAATTCTACTAGCGATTAGTTCCCTTGTGGTGTGGCTGTGCATCCCGCACCACCTCGCTGGGAATGATAGAGTTATAGACAAACTCTTGATATTAGTTGATCAACCTTTTTACTTTAAATCCATGAGAATTATCTGTGTGTTGCTTTCTTAGAGTGTGAACTGGGTGCGCTGTCCATTTGTCACGGTCTCTATGGCGCTAACCACAGTTTAATCATTTTGTCAAGAGAGTGTCTGTAACTCTCTCGTTCCCAGTAAGGTAGTTCAGGATGCACAGCCACACTTTCAGAAACAAAAGTTAGCAAGATTTGAAACAGGACACAACGGATGGTGTGGAGCAAAAAAGACCAAGACCATGGGTGTACAATGAGGTATATAAATTATCAGATAACACATAAACAACAAAACATGGTTGGACTCCAAAGGGGAGTTCATAACTAAGTGATATTGGTGCTGGGGTACTTGGAAGTCGATCTGGAGGGGATCAGGGTGGCCCTGAGGTGCACCTGATACTGTAGTTAATTTTGTTAAAATGAAGTGGCCAATGTTGTTAGAGACCCCCAAGGAGGTCTGCACACCTGTTCGCCCAAGAATCCATAAAAAACGTAAAACTAATGGGAGATTTATTTGGGAAGTTGACCAACAAGGAAAGTTGGTCTTAAAAAAATATACTTAAGTAATGGGGAAGAGTCGTCAATCTGCAGGGGTGATGCTAAGCTTAAGAAAGCCAATAGGCGCACATTACCATCATCCAGGGTCTTTTTTACTTGATAATTTTTGAACACAAGCTATAGTTTGTAAGCAGACTCGTCCAAATTTAGCAGTATTATAAATGGAACGGGCTTTATAACCCTATTACTCAAGCACCCATATTAAACCATCCGGTTTGAGAACGTAGCTGGTGCATTTTAACGCTCTGGCTGTAACGCCAGGAAGAGCATCACGCTCATTACCAGGACCAACCTGGGCATATCTCACTTGTACCCAGCGCAGATCCAAGTATATTTTAAGTCAGGGTTGTCTTGTATTTTACCCTTTTGGTCTCCTGACGTCCAGCCTTGTCCTTAAAATATGTGCTTGCAATTATGTCATGGAGCCATGACACATTTTTCTTATTGTTGATGCATCTCAGCGTTATTATTGCTATCACCAAATGTGTAGTGCCCACCCTTCCTGATTGTACTTGGTGGATTTGGACACTTCGTGATCCTGTTGTCATGATTCCCTAACTTTACACCAAAATTCTCTTCTAAAATTCAACAGGCTCTTGCTTGCCTCTTGTCAGAGGCTTCTTTTAATAATAACAAGTTGAATGGCCCCACCCGCCCTTAAGTGGGGTGGATTTGCTGTATCAGCTGTCTCTGATGTGACCAACTGGGTTTTCGTGGTGTTCTGCACACAGCCACTTTTGTGGAAATCAGTGGAGGGTTTGAAGCATTTCTTGGAGCAGTGTCAACCAGACTTGTTGTCCATCCAAGCTTTTACAAAAGTTCTTTTCTCTGCACCAAGTTGGCCGCCTGGTGAAACTATATTTAAATGATTTTTGGACAGGGCCCAAACCCTACCTTTGTCAGATGTTGTCAAAACGTCGTTCCTTCATTCTACCTTGAACTCCCCCACAAGAAACTCCCCAGTAAGGCAAGATCACCCTCCCAACTTAAACCAGCTGATTGTAGTTCTTTGGGGTGATTTTCAAGCCCCAACTAGAAAGGGGATAGGTAATTTGGACTTCATTGTTTCACTTGAGGGCCCTAACAAATAGGGCCCCAAAACCTCATGCGCACCTCTCAAAAAGGAAGAATCTTTTTATTCCTTAGAGTTCTGCCATAATTGAAGATGAGCAGGGATCTAGCCCCAAGTTTTTATTAAGTGTTTCAGCTAATTCTGCCATGATAATGTCACTTGCATTGTCATTAAATACAGTGCCAAAGAATATTGTTTTATCTTTGAACAGGGAAGAGCTTTCCACTGATTTTACCCCATTTTTTTGGGATTTTAGGGTTCAGATGAGTCTAGCCTAAAGATTTATAGTAAACTATAACCTAAAATGGTTTTTTCTTCACACCGCGTTTCTATGGTGCCAGTCAGATCATTGATAAAAGGCAAAGTGGTGATGGCCTTGGATAATGATGAACAACTGGCCAGCGTATCATGTATGGGGTCATTGACGCCTGAAAAAGCGTTTTGAAATGTTTTTTATGTAAAAATAAATGAGATAAGTGTCAGCTTATGTGGCTCTGACGTGGACCCCATTCCTGTGTATTAAATCACACCAGAGAACCCTCCCTTGACCCCTAGCATGATCCGCAAAACTCAGAATGTTGAGAAAGAGTTATTTTAAAAATATGAAAATGTTTTTGCAACTGCTGAGGATGTGGTAGGGTATGTGTCTTCAGTAGTGAGAGTAGCTAACTATCCCTCTTCATTTTTATGCAAAAAATTATCCTGGAGGTATTCTTATGCCTGATGAAGGGTTTTCTATTGAGGTGTTGGCGTTTTCTACTTTGAATATAAAACTATTCTGGATATTTTTCATTATATGCTACCTTTCATCCCCTTTAGGGAAAATCAGCACAACTATCTTGAAAGATACAGGAGCCTCTGAGAATTTTATTGACTAAGACCTACATGATTAACTTTCGTTAAATACTTACCAGGTGGTATAGAGGGGGAGGGTCTTCATGGTATTCCCACGCTGAAGGTTTTGGGATTGGTGAATTATCAAGTTGACAAAATCATTTGACTAACCGCTTCCGGCAATCAAAAACCTCTTGTACCCAATCATTTTTGAGAGTGGAATGGTGGCGAAAGTTTGATGCCAGGCTAACTTGAAAGACAATACCTTATCATTATCTCTGAAGAATTGTCAAGTTTTAGTTGACCCCTTGTCTGAAGCTAACTCTCAGGGCAATTTCCCCAATTGCCAAAGGTCCACACACTTGTCTAGCGCCTCTTCTGAATCCCACTTTGGAGGTACTTTTATCTTCTTTCTTGGAGGGACTATAATTTATTTGATGCAGCTTCAGCCAGTGTATAGCCAGCCAATTTAGAGTTTTATTGTGAGTTCAAACTCACTGTTGGTTTGGTGCGTATATCTTCTCCCAATTACCATTTGACTGTATGGGAGAAAGCAGCCTTGGATGTGTGGGTTAATAAGCAGTTATCTGAGGGCGTGATATTTCAGCGTACCTCCCCAGTGTTCTCCCCATTCTCTTTGTGGAGAAAGCTAATGGTACCTTATGCCCATGTGTAGATTATGGAAATCTCAACAACGTCACAGTCCCAGATTTGCATCTCATTCTGGTGTATTCACAGATTGCCCGTTACATGGAGAAGGCTAGAGTTTTCTCCAAAATAAATTGCTTAAACGAAATTAAAAAGATCGGTAACAAGAAGGGCAGGATAGCTGACGTGTTCTGAACCAGAAAAGGAATTTTTCCAGATTTAGGTTATACCTTTTGGCTTAAAATTTACCTGCTATTTTCCAACATCATAAAGATGTGGCTTTGGGGGACCTGCTGGGTGTATGCGCGGTGGCATACATATATGGTATTCTGGTGTTTTCAACTGATCAAGAGTCCCATGAAAAACACCTGAAGTAAGGGTGGAGCGTTTGAGGGCAGCCAACCTTACGCTAAAGATCACCAAGTGTGAGTTCTTCAAGTCCCAGGTCACTCTTTCTAGGAAACGTCATGTTTGACCAAGGCCACATAATAACACCAGACATGGAGAAGGCGATTTATGAGTGGCCCACCCCAACTTCAGCCAAGGAATTTAGGAGTTTTTGGTGAATTATACGTTTTTTAAAAAATCATGCCAAATCTTTTTGAGGTGGCGGCACCCTTGTATAAGGCGAGTAGAGCAAAAGTGAACCAATGGTCCTCTGTTTTGCAGGATGCCTTCTAAGCTGTAAAGTGAACCCTGCTGTCTATGTCCGTCCTTCTCCTTGTAGATCCAGAAAAAGAGTCTATTGTGGCTACCAATGCCTCCAACTTTGAGATATTGACAGCATATTTACAAGTGGGAGAGATGAAGTAGAGCATCCAGTGGGATCTTTTTTCAGAAAAATGTCATTAACAGAGTTAAACTACGCCATTTATGACAAAACATTATGGGCAGTGGTTGAGGCGCTGACCTATTGGAGTCATCATTAGCATGGCTCTTCCCAACCATTCCGCATTCATAAGAATCATTTTGCCTTGTTGCACTACTGCGCACTTCATGCACTGACCCCACGGCAAACCTTCTGGCATGAGACCATAGCCCAATTTGTGTTCTCTTATGAGTTTACAAAGGGCAAGGATAATGGTTTAATAGGTGCTTTGAGTTGAGACCCTTCTTTAGCTCTGGATCCTAAGGAGGTAGAGGTACACAATGTCCACTTGGTGATTCCGCAAAGTATGATTTAGTCCTAATATCCCTCTCCCATGTCATCCACTTCAGCGCTTGATCCTCTAGGAAATGCGGAGGAATATGGTATATTAAGAAAGGTGTTCCTTTAATAGTCCTTGTAAGCAGAATATACTATGGTCCTCGCCAAGAGCAAGCTGATCCAGGATTATTTTACCAGGGGTTACCACGTTAAGGATGAGATGGTATTTTCAGGGATGCCTATGGGTTCCTGCCGGACCACTTCGCCTTGAAATCAACCAGGACCATCATGATGGGATCACCATAGGGCACCCTGTGAAGGCAAAGACTTTAAGCTGATTTTCTGCACTTATAAATGAAGAGGATTAGCCGTGTAGGTTGCCAGGTATTGTAGGTAGTTCCTTGTC
This sequence comes from Massospora cicadina, assembly GCA_022478985.1. Classification (NCBI taxonomy): domain Eukaryota; kingdom Fungi; phylum Entomophthoromycota; class Entomophthoromycetes; order Entomophthorales; family Entomophthoraceae; genus Massospora; species Massospora cicadina. The sequence goes on along the minus strand of JAKSZP010000022.1, from coordinate 249,027 downwards.
TGCAACCTAATGAAGCTGAATTGACAGCCCCTCATGGGGTTGTTAGTACCATTCCAAAAGGCTGAATGGCATTGAACTTCCTTATCAGTGAATTTTATTTTGGAGTTACCTGCGTCTGAGGGCTATAATGGTATCATGGTAGTGGTGGACTGTTTACAAAGTTATTTAATTTTATTTACTGTAGAACCATAGTAACTGCCCAAGATGGCTAGGCTCTTCACATTTCATGTGTTTGTCCTTTATGGGGTGCCCCAGGAGATTATTAGTAATCGTGGTCCATTGTTTACCTCTGTATTCTGGGAAGAGCTTAGTAAAACTTTTCAGATTCGCCCCTACCTTTCTACTACCTATCACCCCCAATCAGATGGGCAGACTGATCGAGTGAATCAGTGCCTTGAAAAGTTCCTGCGGTGTTACACTGCTGCAGACCATTCAGATTGGGCTTCCCATCTTCTCATGACACAATTTAGCCATAACAACTCCCAACATAAATCCATCAGTTGCTTCTCATCTTTCGCCAACTATGGGTTTGACCCCCCGCGTTCAACATGGAGCCTGCAGTGGATCCAAAATGGGAGAGGTTGTGGTTTTTCCTAAGACCTATAAAGAAAGTACACCATGGGGCTACCACAACTTTGGATGCAGCTGTGCAAGCTTGTAAGGAGAATGCCAATGATAAGAGATGGGTAGTCCTGCGTTCAAGGAAGTGGATCTCGTAGTGATTGATGCTAGATATATCTCAATCAAGTAGCCATTCAAAAACTGAGACCTAAGAGGATAGGGCCTTACTGGATTACCAGAAAGGTGGGTCACGCCCCATACCAGTTGGATCTTCCTCATTATTTCAGGTCTTTTCCGTTTTTCATGAACTAAGCTGACGTTGTTTGAGGGCCCCCACCAGAGACTCTAGAGGCTATCCTAATCAATGGGACGCTAGAGTGGGAAGTAGATGAAATTGTAGCTTTCACCATGTAAGTAAAAGACTTGAGTACCTGGTATCCTGGAAGGATTTGAAGCAGCTGAGAACAGTTGGGTACCAGCGCACTATTGCGCCCATGCCTAAGACCTAATTGAGGTTTTCCACAAGCGTTTCCCTAAGGCAGCAGAACCCAAGTCAAAGCAAAGTATTGGCACCGTGAAGCTGGCCGCTAACCATATGAACTTCTTGGAAGAACCCTCTGGAGGGGGTAGCCCCAACTGAATGGGAGGATAATGTCATGGTTACAGGACACAATTGAGGGTACATATTGTAGGGACAAGTCTGGACATGAGGAGGCTTTCACAATTCTGATATGACTGGACAATAAACTTGGGACTTCTAAGGCGGATTGGGAAGAATCCGCCAAACATGATATTAGTTACAATTATTCAAGAGCCTCAAGACGAGGAAATATTGGGATATAATGGGGTATTATTGGATCACCTCTAAAATAAGGCAATAAGGAGATAAGGCAACATTGACATTTGATGATTTCAAATTAAATCGCCTACAATTAGGGTGATAGAGAGCTAGAGAATAACAAGCTAAAATTGAGGAGAATCAGTTGAATAGAATAGTCCAAGCTATGAGAGCGTTATCATCTGAAGCTGCTGTATTTAAGCAAGATGGGCGTTTGAGAGAAGTTAAGTTGTTTATATTAGAGTTAAAGCGGAACAGCAAGAGGTCGCTGTATTTATTGAAATAAATAAAATAGTCGTGGGGTGATTGCTCTTATTTTTTAGTATATTTTAAAATGTGTCTGAAGGACCGAAGATCCCCACATCATCTGTCTGTTGTTTAGTGGGTTTGACCTGTATGAACAATATGGTGGATCCTAACGGTACTGTCCGATTTTATAACAGTGGTGCTCACTACAGGGGTCCCAATTGATCAACCATCAAGTACTACAAAACTCCAGTCGCCAGCTATGTCTTACACAGCCTGTGTTTCTGGAGGATCTTATGAAACACTGCACCAGCTGGGTATGAGGAACTCAAACTTACCTTAGATGCAGTGCTCAAAAATCAGGATGAACTTCTTCAAGAACAAAATTCTGTCATGCACCATCTTGATAGCACGTTTAGTCAAATGCAAATTTTGGGGCAACAAAACAAGCAGCTCGCCAACTGATGGATGATACTACCAAATGGCTGCAGTGTGCAGAGCAGAAATTGACTAGTGCCTCTCAGTCTTCTCACTGAAACGAGGATGACCATCAAAGGGGGGCATCATACAAGGAATAATATGATGCTGGTTGGAGCTACTACACCCAGGATGGTAGTACTGAATACAAATATGAGTTGGAGTGCCAATTCCCCCAATTAATGGCAGTGCCGCCCATGGCAAAAGGCCACACTACCCCTGAAGCGGTGGACATCCCAACTTCCGCTGGTCAAGCTTCTCATTGAAACTTCTTTTGGATCTCGACCCATTCCTCAGTATGGGACAAAAAGCTGCAAATGGGATGAGGAGGTTAATACAAGAAACTACCTCAGTTTGATCAAAATGGGAATATCCATGGTTTCTTAAAACATTTTGAATTTGCAGCAGAAGGTGCATCTGATAGACAGAAGGCTAAACAGTTGATATCCACCTTGGATGTCAGGAATGCCGATCAAGTCACCTGTTACCTCCCAAGTAGCTCTGTCACCTATAGGGATGTAAAAGATACTGTGCTTCATTTGTTTGGGGGTACCTCAAAGATGTCACAGCGTAAAGTAGAATTTTTAATGATCGGATTCCACTGAAATAAGACTCTCCTGGAGTTTGCTGATCGATTTACAATAGAAGCTCATGTGATGATTGGGTCAGGATACTTAGTAGAAGCTGATGTGTGCATCGCCATGACCTCCACGGTGAAGCCATACTGAGATCTTCACAATGTCATTTTGTCACTTATGGATGATGACGTTCCTCTGCTCAAGATTGTACAGTTTTTCGTCGTATATCCCCTAATTTTCCACCACCTAATATAAAATGGAAGACTACCACCTCTATTGTACCCTCTTAGACAGGAGAATACTCTTTTCCAACTCACATTCCGCTTAGCAACCCTCAACCTTGCTATAACTCTGTGCCTCGTCCTCAGCCAAATTATACTCAACAGTTTGATCAGCGCCCATGGGCTGGTCACAAGTACTGTCAGCAACCTAGCTACTGACCAGGAACTAGCTACGCCAAATGTCAACAATCTTATGAATCTGGGCCTGGTTATGCCAAATGACCCCAGACTTTCAAGTCTGGTCCCTTTCATAACAATCAAGGACGTGGCTCTTATGGGGTTAAAAGCTATAAATTCGGCCGCCCTGGTCACTTGGCAAAATTCTAACATAACCGCCATGTGAACTACATACACCAAGATGAATACTATCAGGGAAAAGATGGAGCAGAGTAGAGATGGGACCCTCTACCTCCATTATTCCAACCCAAAACGTCCCTGAATCATTAGTAGTATATCCCATGGAAGCCCCTCAGTATGATGACAGAATTTTATACCAGTAGCCAGTTGGAGGAGTGACCATAGTAATGCAAGCTCAAGCCAAGGCTATGGCAGATGAGGAATCCCCAGAACAACCAAAGCTGTATGCCTGTCAAATGCTTGATTGAGACAAGCTGGATACTGCCACAGATGTTCCAACTCTGAAAGGAGTAAACATCGCCCTTCTGGTAGGTGCCATTGTCAAAAAATAACCCAAAGTTGGTGAGGGGATAATGAGTTTTCTTGTAAAAAAGATCCTATAAATGTTCACATATTAAACAATCAATATTGTTCTTATTCTGAGTGTACATACTGTGATATTTTTGTAGCAAAAAATAGAGTTTGCACTATAATAGATACTGGTGCTCCATTCAACATAGTTTCCACTAAGTTGATGGCAAAGTTGACATTAAAACCTGATGTGGACCATCAAATGGTGTATGGAACTTCTGGAGCAGAAAGCACCGTCTCTGAGGGAGCTTACAGTGCGCTATCTCTGCACTTTGGGTCCATTGTCATTGTAGTTCCACTCATTATACTACCAAACAAAAACTATGACTTGCTAATTGGAACCGCTTTCCTGCGCCATTTTGGGGCTGTTGTTAATATGACGGAGGAGACCCTCGCCATTTTGGGACAGCGGATCCCAATTTACTTCACCTCTAGTGGAGTACCAAAGGATCCAATGCACATGAGCCATATCAATCTTGCATATAGTGATGAGGTGATGCCAGTTTTCTATCATAGACTAAAAACAAGACTCAGCCCCTTCCCCAGCTGATATATGAATATCAAGGGATACCTCTCCAAGCTGCAGGGCCCATATCTATTCCCTCTGGACATCAAGTTATAGTGAACACTGAGTTAGAGGTGGAAGTGCCTGTTGGGCTATATGGGGAAGTCATTGGGCTCTATCATCAAACATGGTTTGAGCCTCATGTGGCTCCAGGATTATACTTCCAGGCCATGGAGAAATTAAGGTTTTGTTAGCAAACCTCCAGAACAAACCAATGAAAATCTGCTGACACCAAATAGTAGCGTATTTGACATTTGACTCCAATAGAAAAGGTCCTTCAGGTTCATGAAATCAGGTCGTTGGACAAATTTGGTCTATCAGATGAGGCACCAGCTGGCATAATGATGGTGGTACTGCGGAGTAATCTAATAGGGCTTTTGGAAGAACAAAAAGGCCAAGCAATATATTTATTTCAGAAGTACAAAGGAATTTTTGCTGTTGACAATCATGAATTAGGGTGTTCTTGGGGGTGGTCCATCAAGTAGACACAGAAGATCATCCCCCTATAAGGTCTCAGCCAATCCACCAATTGAGGGCAGCGGAAGACATTGTCATTAATGAAATTGACAAATTGCTGGAGCAAGGGATGCTCAAACCGTCCAAGAGTCCATGGGCTTCGCCCATTATGATTATAAAAAAGAAGGATGGCACCAATTGTGTAGTAATAGATTACCAGAAGCTTAACAGTATTACAAAAAAGGACTTGTACCCTTTTCTAAGGATCGATGATACTTTAGATCAGTTAGGGGGAGCCCATTATTTTTCAGCGATGTACTTGATATCCAGTTATTGGTAAATTGAGCTACCCATGGCAGAACAGGAAAAATGCGCTGTAATCACCTCCAAAGGCCTTTTTCAACTGACTCGGATGCCTCAAGGGCTGTTTAATGCCCCAGCTACGTTTCAGCAAGCCATGGACACTATTCTTGGTGACCTGAAGCTGTCATGCGTCTTGTATACCTCAATGATATTAACGTTTTCTCTCAAACCTTTTTGGAGCGCCTTGATCATTTAGAAGCAGTATTCCGCCGGCTTGCTGAGACAAACATCAAAACTAAGCCTAAAACATGTAACTTCTTCAAAGATCAGTTGGAATACCTGGTGTTTTTGGTAGACTTTTAAAGGGCTGAAACCACAGACAGCTAAGGTGGAGGACATCAGAAAAATGACTACACCTAATAGTAAATGTGACATACAGGTATTTTTAGGAATGGTCAGTTACTACTGGCGCTTTATCCCTAACTTTAGCTGTATTGGGGACCACTATTCGAGTTGTTAAAAAAGGATGCTGTGTTTGAATGAATGGAACATCATCAATTGTCATCAATAATACGCTTTTGATACACTTTGACCAGCGCTTGACCAGTGCACTGGTGTTACACTATCCAAACTTTGATAGAGAGTTTATTGTTCAGATGGATGTATCCCTTTCCACTGTTGAAGCAGTACTTTCTCAGAAAGATGACGAGGGAGAGGAGTATCCCATAACATACTGTAGTCAAAGTCTTAACTGCCATGAGCATAATTATACTGTTACCAAGTAGGAGTGCTTAGCGGTGATCTACACATATAAGCAATTCAGAGTCTACTTGCATGGGGTAAAGTTTAAAGTCATAACAGATCATACATCATTACGCTGGTTGCAGAACCTCAAAGAACCTGAAGGCCGTTTGGCTTGATGGGCTCTTAAGCTGCAGGCTTATGACTTCAAGATCCTTCACTGCCCAGGAGTAAAGCATCAGAACGCTGACTGTTTATCTCGACTGATGACTGTTGCTGTGATGGCAGACCTCAGTGATGTGATATATGATAAGATGCTCAGTGGAAAATATGATGACAAACTGCCCCAAGTGATAAAAGCATTAAATGAGATGCAAATGAATATCTTCCAATGGAATAGAGAACTGTACAAGTAGATCAGCGATTCTACAGTGAACTTTCCATGACCCTCAGCATGGCTGGGAATTATTATGAGCACTCACAAGGCAGTTGGACATGATGGGGTGCGCAAGACAATGGAGTTGTTGCGCCCTTGGTACTATTGGGAAATCATGAACTTTGATGTGCTCAAAACCATTTCCTGTTGCCATCAGTGCCAAGTGGAGAAGCCATTCCGCCATAAGACTTCATACCAGGTAGTGAAACCACATTTTGCTTGGCACACGGTTTCCCTTGATGTCGTTGGTCCCTTGCCAACAGGAGCCAACTGGTGTAAGTACATTCTTGTGGCTATCGACCACTTGACCTGTTGGGTTGAAGCAAGGGAAATACGGGATTTGGGGGCAGTTACAGTGGCCAAGTTTGTAATGGAATACATTATCCAGCAACACGGCTGCCCTCAGTTCATTATCACTGATAATGGAACCAACTTCACCTCACACATCCTCCCCAAACTAGAATGAGCTTATGGGTATCCGTGGGGTTCTAATGACTCCATACCACCACAAATCCAATGGTATAGTCAAACGGGTGAATGGGACTTTGGTGAACATACTACAAAAATTAGTAATAGATTGACCTTCCAATTGGAGCTCCCTCCTTTCCACTGCCACGTTTGCCTATAACATTAGTTACCATTCCAACACAGGGAAGAGCCCCTTCCAACTACTATATGGCTGACACCCAGCTATTCCAGCATTACTTTGTTTGTGTGTAGAAGACACTGGCAGAATAGCCCCACTGCTATTTGACTAACTTTCCGAACACTCTGATCAAATTTCAAACTGAAGCATATTCCTTCAGCTTAGCCAAAAAGATAAGGAATCAGGCTGCCAATCAGGAATGTCATAGCAGTTTGGCACAGTTAAAAGAAGGTGATATGGTTCTCTTTCATGATCAACATGGGCTCATCCAGAAACACAAGTTGGCCAGTATTTGGAATGGTCCGTTCAAAGTTATAGAGAAAACTGGGGTTGATGCATATACCATCAAGGATTCTGCAAGCGGGCAGATCATTAACTGAGCACATGCAAAGTTTCTCTGACAATACAAGAAATAGGAGCCTTATTGTCCAGTCAAGGAGGGGGGAATGTTGCAATTTCAATATGACTGGATGATAATCTTGGGACTGCTAGGGCAGATTAGGAAGAATCTGCCAAACATGATATAAGTTACGATTATTTGATTGCCTCAAGATGAGGTGATATTGGGATATAATGGGTTATTATTAGATCGCCTCTAAATAAGGCGATAAGGAAATATCGACATTCAAAGAATATGAACTAAATCGCCTACAATTAGGGCGATAAAGAGCTAAAGAATAACAAGCCAAACTAAAGTAGAATTGGCGGAATAGAATAGTTCAAGATATAAGACTGGTATCATCTGAAGCCACTGTATATAAGCAAGATGGGCGTTTGAGAGAAGTTAGGTTGTTTATAGTAGAGAGAGAGCGGAGCAGCAAGAGGTCGCTGTATTTATTAAAATAAGTAAAATAGTCGTGGGTGATTGCTCCTATTTTTTAATATATTATCAAGATTGTCCAAAGGACCAACAACCCCCACATCATCTGTCTGTTGTTCAGTGGGTTTGACCTGTATGAATAATATGGCAGATTTTAATGATATTGCCTGATTTTAAAACAGAGGCCAAAGAGATAAAGTTGGTAGACCTCCCTCCTGAAGCATACACTGGACCAATGCTGGTACAGGCAAGATATGCCCAAGTTGGCCCTTGGGGTGCATGTGATGGTCAGCCCAGTTTCTTGTTGAAGGCGTTAAAACACATCAGCTTTGTTAATAATGACAGTTTGTTAAAGTTTTTAGGGAATGGGGCTTAGAAACCCATTAGATTTACAATATTGCAATATCTGGAAGAACTCAGCTACAATTAATAACTCAAGTTTGGAATTACCTGAGCTACAGTACCATAGCTGATGGTATTGTGCGCTTATTGGTTCTTTTAGGCTTAGTAACACTCTGTAGGCCCTGGGGAATATCCCCTGTGTGTCAATTGGGCCCTCTTCCCATATCCGAGTAAGAAGGTTCTGAAGAGGGTGGCTGTACCCCTCGTTACCCAGGGTGACCTCGCTCATGTGGTAGATGAGCGCTGGGTAACAGCTTTCCCTCTTTGGATCCCTCCCCCGGTGCCCACACTCACCTTGGCAGAACTAGTACATCTGATCAGGGAAATTTGTGCTGATATCACCAAAATGAAGTCAATCGGTCTAAAAACAAGTGGAAACAAGCTCAATGATTGGAATTCACATAGTTGAAAAAGGACAAAGATTAATTCATTGGCTGGAATCACTAACAGTTTCAATTTAGCCAACACTGCAATCATTGAAATTAACCCCCTCTCAAAATTGTCAGGGATGATCCCCAAAGTGCAGGTAGTAGCATCGGACACCATCAACAAGATTTTAAAGCTCCCTTCAGGCAAATTGGGCGTTGTGGCTGATGCAACACTTTTGACTGAATGAATGGATCAGCAACCAGACATGGGCAGTTTGGGCATCCTGAACCCATTCCCAACCAATTGGGACTGCTCCTACATGGGGTGACCTTGGAGGATTCCTGCTGCTCATTGGGCCAGACGCCATCACACCAACCGTTGGAAATACTGTCAAGCCTTGGTTTGGGCATTCAAGGTCAAACTGACTTTGACTCAGAATGCCGCCAAATTCTTTGATGTCAGTTCCCAGTGAGCTTATCTGCCCCCAATCCCAAATCATTTTCCAGTTAGGTCAAAATTGAAGGTCTCAATCCTGGCTTGTTCCCACATCAATCGACCACTATTTTAATCAGTTGCATCCCATAGAGAAAATTATTGGTCGATTTTCTTCACTTTCCTTTACAATAAGATTTGCCTCCAAAAATATTAATTTTGATTTTATTGATATCCTTCTGGCCGCATTCCCAATGACTTTTCTCTGGTGGCATGTCAGTCCTTATACTGGATGGGCTTTACCAGTACTGATGGTCACTATGGCCCCTACCGTTGTCAAGTGGATTCAGCGAGCTAGATACTTCTGGAAATTCAACCCTTTGATTAAAAACATCCGCCAACAATATACTGGGATCTTGTGGCCTTACATCCACCATCAACAAGCAAGGATCCGCCCCCTTGTCTCCCCAGTTGAATTAAACCCACCCATTGGTGACTTTGTAGAAACTATACCGGTGGTACCACCCCCTGCAGTAAGACCACCAGTGTCTGGGGCTGTCTCTATTTGGTTCATCCTTGGGTTGCTGTTTACTATTGCCCTACACCAACAATTTATCATTTCTTAATTCCCATCTCCATACATTGTCATACGTGCAGCAATGCCTCTGGCATTCTGGCTTGCTTTTTGGGTGCTTATGCATCCCGACTGGCAGGCTGGTCTAAACATCTTCTGCCATTTTCATGACATAATCAACCAATCATTGTTTCTAGCCACTTCCGCCCTGCTCTTCGAGGTGGGCGTTGCAGTGGTACCCTCTACCAAATGAACGTGCAATCAGTAGTCTAATTTTTGTTGTTCTTTGGTCACTTGCTGATTTTGTGGGTAGTATCCGCTCTACCTTGGAGAAACTTCTTCAGGCTAGCAGAGCCTCGTGGATTACTACTTTTCTCCCTTTTAATAGCCCAGAAGTAATTTCATGTGTTTTTTAGAAGTTTGTAAATCAGGTTCTCAACGCCCTCGCTGAGGTGTAAATGCAGTTGGCGATTGCCCTTAACAACACCGCTGCATTCTCATGCCCAACAGGGGGTCGCTTTATTGGACGCTGTGTAAGGGGATGTTCATCGGTGGGTTTGAGGTCTTCTGCGTTCTTCCTCACAAGCGGGGGATCCCACTTCTCTGATTGTCATCATATTGACTGCCTTGAAACCCCCGGTGTCACACTCAGACCACTTATTCAGATTGCTCTCTTCTATGACCAAAGCCCCTAGCTTGGCTTCTTTGATCTCTACCTTCCGCGAACAGGCTCCCACACTGGACCTCTCTAATGATATGCTTCAGGCAATCTTTAGATCAGGTTTGGATTTTGTTTATGCTCACCATGAGGTTTGGTCCACCTTGAAAGGAACAGTAGATCAAATATGTACCGCTGCGACCACTATCAATGCCTTCCCTTGCCATACTTCCCGCCATCAGGGGGAAATTTTATGATAGTATTGACCAACGATGACATGGATGCAATTTTTACCATCGAACCAGTGATAGTTTGGCTTCTGAGCCCATAACCACTCCTGCATCGGAGTTGGCTGATCCTGGTTCACCTATTAATGAATCAGTAAAAGCCCAGATGGAGGAAGCCAGTTCTCTAGCCCTCATACTTCCCAACTCTACTCCAGAAAAAGCCCCTGACCTTTCCCCCCGATTTGTCTGCCATTTCTTCAGTTGAAACAGAAACGTCTGAATCTACCAATAAACAAAACTTCACTTATTTCTTATTACCTATGAATATTACTATTGGATCTCACCATGTCTCCTTTGAGGCCTTGGTGGATACTGGAGCTGCGGGTGATTTCATGAGCATTGAGTTAGCCCAACAACTGGAACTGGACATGGACGTGGGTCCATCAGTGATGGTGGTTTCTTCAGCCTCCCAGACATCATATATTGTCCGCCAGCCAGTACCTTTTTGTTACACCAGTTTAGCCTCTGCAATCAGTTTCCTTCTATGCCAAACTTGGTGTTTTCGGTGGTCTTATGAGTTGGATGGTGGCGCTGACAACATGTCAAGATCCATCTGGAGTCTAACATGTTGTCATTTATTAATGATCAACTGGAGGGCGAATTCCCCTTAGTCAACACTCTTAAGAAAACTCAAGGTTGCAGTTCTATTACTTCCCTTGTCTCTCCTTCTGGCCTTCCATCCAATTTTCCCAAAAGTTTAATGTGCTATCAAAGTATCTTCAATTCTAAAAAGGTGGATCATCTGCCTTCTCATACTAAATTTGACCTGGGATTTCATACGCCGGTGCAGTTGGTGAATATCAACTGTCCGTTGTATCCTCATACAGCGGAGGAGGAGGTTGCTCTTAACACTTGGTTGGATGATATGCTAAAAAAGGGTGGTTGTTTAAGGAGACTTCGCCAGTTGCGTCTCCCATCATATTTGCTAAAAAGCCAATGGTTCCCTCCATCCTTGTGTTAATTACAGACATTTAAACAAAGTAGCAGTTCACAATTCCTACCCCCTGCCTCTGGAGCAAATGATCAGCCAGGCAATCACCAAATCTCATGTGTTCTCTAAGCTGGATCTCGTCAACGCTTTCAACCAGATTCTGGTAATGGAAGGGAAGAATGGTTAACAGTGATCCAGATGAAGCGAGGCATTTTTCAATTCTGTGTAATGCCCTTCAGGCTGAAGAATGCCCCCGCTACATATCAACAAATGATTGACAGTTTACTGGGTGACCTCCAGTATACTTGTGCAGTTGCATATATCACTGAAATTCTGGTTCACTCCCTAACTCCTGAACAACATGCTATTGACTTGGAAGCAGTAATGGCTGCTTTGCACAAGGAAGGCTTGTTTGTTAAGCCTTCCAAATGCAAGTTCTATAAGGAGGAAGTTACCTTTCTCAGGAACCTCATCCTTAAAGATGGCTACATGGTTCCTCCCAATAAGTTGGATGCTATCCAAGAATGGCCAACCCTGACAACCCAAAAACAATTATGGAGTTTCTTGGGAACCATTATTTCTTAAAAATTTTCACCAGCTCTTTCCCAGTTAGCTGCCCCACTCCACCCCCTCACAGGCAAGAATGTACCATTTCGCTGGACAGCCAAATGCCAGCAGGCATTCAAATCGATTAAAGATGTGTTTTTATCCCCTCCTGTCCTGAAACAAATGGATCCTGCCAAGCCATATATTGTTGCATGCGATGCCTCCTTGGTGGCAGTGGGGGCAGTGTTGCTCCAATAGCATGATGGCTTGAAACATCCAGTCTCTTATTTTCCCAAAAGCTTACCTCTACGGAGCAGTCTTGGGCCATCTATGACAAGGAGTTGGCAGCCGTAGCATGGGCATTGACTCATTGAGGTATCTGTTACATGGTGCTCAACATGAGTTAACTGTTTGTACAGATCACCAGGCCCTTTTATATTTCTTTAAACCCCAAAAATTGGCACATTAACAAAAAAATACCTATCAGGACTTATGCAGTTTCAATTTCGGATATGGATTCATAAAAGGTGTGCTTAATGTACTTCCCAATTTTCTCAGCTGCAGCCCCGCCCACTGTCCCTCATACCCATATGAAGTGGACCTCGTTACTATGATTCCTGCTGCTCAAATCTTGTCGATTGTTCCCCCATCATCTCTTCTGTCGCCCTCACTCCTGATGCCCCACTAGTTGCTCAGGTCTTAGCCAGTCAAAAGGCCTGCCCTGAGGGTGTGGAGTTATTTGAGCAATTGTCCCTCCAAAATCATAAACACTCTCTCTACTCCTTGGTGGAGGGCCTCATTTATTTTAGGTCACAAATTTGGGCTCCCCATCCCTTCAGAACTAAGGTATTTCACACGCATCACGATCCCACCATGGTCAGCCATCCATGATATAAGAAATGCATTGACTTGATCAAGCGGACCTGCAGTTGGGTGGGTTTAACTAAGGAAGTTCCAGCCTGGATCGCTGATTACACTACTTGTGCTCAGGCTAAGTTAGATTGCTCTTAAAGAAACAGACTTCTACACCCCTTACAACAGTGGAGGGTCCATGGACATTGGTGTCCATGGATTTTATTGTCAAGCTCCCCTGCTCTAATGGGTTTAAGGCGGTGATGGTGGTGGTGGACTATTTCACTAAGTTTTCCTTTTTTATTCCTTGCACTTCCACAATTACATTGGAGGAAAACGCTTGTCTCTTTATGCGCCATGTGTTATCAATGTTTGGCCTCCCACAGATCATCAGTGACCATGGTTCACAGTTCATGGCGTGGTTCTGGAGTGAACTCTTATCTATTTTAAAATCTCCCCCTGTCACTCCACAGTGTATTATCCCCAGTCCGATGGACAGACCAAACTAGTTAACAAAGTCCTAGAACAGTACCTGCTTTGCTATGCTGCAGCTGCACAGGACACCTTGTCTAATGACCTTCGCCTCACTCAATTCACCTATAACAATGGGACTCACGCTTCCATGGGATTTTCTCCCTATGAAGCAACGTTGGGTTATAATCCTTCCTTTTTGGTCAGACCCTGCTTGCGGCCCAAGGTCCAAGCTGCCATGGATCATGCTGAACATATTAGGTCTACTCAATCCTTAGTGCGGGAACACCCAAACCAAATCCGTTGAAGACTACAAGCAGTTTGCGGAATATAAGCAACTCCCAGGTCATGACATAATGGTGGGCTCTTATGTTATGCTCGATATGCGTCATTTGAGAATGCAAGTGCCCTGGTAAGTTTGCAAGTGGATTGTTTGGGCCCCCATTTAGTAGAGGAAGACTTGGGCAATGGTGTGTTTTGGTTAAAACTTCCAGCTCACTGGAAACAGCACCCCGTCTTCCACATTTCTCAGTTGTCACCCTTTAAGGGCACGGTTCCCACAGATCCTGAGCCAATCATTATCAAAAATGTGGAAAAGGATGAAGTGGAAAATATCCTAGCTCCCACAAATCCCATCTGTCCGTTCAATACCTTGTGACTTGGAAAGGGTACCCAGCTTATGAGAACAGTTGGGTTAAGGCTTGCAATTGCTCCAACTGCATGAAACTAGTCAAAGCATTTCACAATTCCCACCCCTACGCTCCCTCCCCCCAAAAATCATGACTGTAATGGCGATCAAATTACCCAAGGTGCACAAAAATGTGGCCCTTGTGCAGTTTCCTGAAGGTGGTGCCCTTCCTTTGGAAAAGGAAAGGGTGATGTAAGTCCTGGGGAACATCCCCTGTGTGTCAATCAGCCCTCTTCTTGTTTCCAAGTAAGAAGGTTCTGAAGAGGGTGGCTGTACCCCTCATTACCCAGGGCGACCTCGCCCACGTGGTAGACAAGCGCTGGGTAACAGCTCTCTTAAGATCCCTCCCCTGGTACCCACACTCACCTCAGCAGAACTAGTATGTCAGATCAGGGAAATTTGTGCTGAGATCACCAAAATGAAGTCAATTGGTCTGAAACAAGTGGAAACAAGCTCAATGATTGGAATTCACATAGTTGAAAAGGGACAAAAATTAATTCATTGGTTGTAATCACTGACAGTTTTAATTCAGCCAACACTGCGATTGTCAAAATTAACCCCCTCTCAAAATTGTTGAGGATGATCCCCAACGTGCAGGTAGTAGCATCGGACACCATTGACAAGAGTTTGAATCTCCCTTCAGGCAAATCAGGCGTTGTGGCTGATGCAATGCTTTTGACCAAATGAACAGCCCAGCGACCGGGCATGGGTGGGTTGGGCATCCCAAACCTTTTACCAACCAATTGGGACCTCCCTATGTGGGGTGGCCCTGGGGGATTCCCACTTCTTGTTGGGCCATATGCCATCATGCCAACCATTGGAAACGCAGTCAAGACTTAGTTCAGGCGTTTGAGGTTGAACTGACAGTGACTAGGCCTGCCACTAAATTCTTTGATGTCAGTTCCCAGTGAGCTTATCTGCCCCCAATCCCAAATAATTCTCTGGTTAGGTCAAAATTGAGGTCTCAATCCTGGCTTGTTCCCACATTAATCAACCACTATTTAATCAGTTGCATCTCACTGAGAAAATTGTTGGTCGACTTTCATCACTTTCCTTTTCAATAAAATTTGCCTCCAAAAACTATCAATTTTGATTTTATTGATATCCTTCTGGCCGCATTCACAATGGCTTTTCTCTGGTAGCATGTCAGTCCTTATACTGGATGGGCTTTACCAGTACTGATGGTCACTATGGCCCCTACCGTTGTCAAGTGGATTCAGCGAGCTAGATACTTCTGGCAATTCAACCCTGTAATTAAAAACATCCGCCAACAATATACTGGGATCTTGTGGCCTTACATCCACCATCAACAATCAAGGATCCGCCCCCTTGTCTCCCCGGTTGAATTAAACCCACCCATTGGTGACCTTGTAGAAACTATACCGGTGGTACCACCCCCTGCAGTAAGACCACCAGTGTCTGGGGCTGTCTCTATTTGGTTCGTTCTCAGGTTACTGTTCACTATTGCTCTACACCAACGGTTTATCATTTCCAAATGTCCAGCTCCATACAATGTCATACATGTGGCAATGCCTCTGGCATTCTGGCTTGCTTTTTGGGTGCTTATGCATCCCGACTGGCAGTCCAGTCTAATCTTCTTCTGCTGTTTTCATGACACACTCCTGCAGAAAGATTATTTTCTCCCCACTGTTTATTAATGATTCATCAAGACTAAGTTTTCTTGTTGGTCAATTTGTTTAATAAAACCCCATTAGTTTTACGTTTTTTTGCATGGTCAGTTGGGTGAACCTGTGCATGTACCTCCTTGAAAATTCTTCAACAAAATAGGACATGTATTTTATCAAATTAATGATAGGATCTGGTGCATAACTGGGACGCCCTGATTTCCTCCAGATCGAGGCCTCAAGCACCCCAACACTGATCTGCACTTGGATATGGACTTTTCCTTGGGGTCCAACGAAGTTCTGTTGTTTATTAGATATATAATTATATATTCTGTGTTGTACACCATGTCCCTGGGTACCCTGTGCTCTGGCACCTTTAGAGGTGATCTGTTTTCAATTCTAATAGCAACTAATTCCCTTGTGGTGTGGCTATGCATCCCGCACCACCTCTCTGAAAATTAGAGAGTTACAGACACTCTCTTGACAATAGGAGCTGTATTCTCACATATATGAGATAATAGAGAAAATCATCCAATAGATTTATGAAGTCATGTCTTGGACAGACAAACTAAATTACACATTAACAGGATGAAAATGCTTAGCTTTCAAATACCTTTAAAAATTTTGATTCTATATACATGAAACCAAGTTTAAGGTTGTCACCGGCCATGCTTTCTTGCAATGGTTATATAATCTTAAGGAACCAAAAGGTCAGTTAGTGCGATGAGCCTTGGTCCTACAGTCCTATGATTATGAGGTAGGACATTACTTGGAACAAATACATCAGAATGCTGTTAGAATTCAAAGTCTTCCTGTTTTAACAGCTCTATCCCTTTTTGCAGATAAACTATTTAAAAGAATTAAGGCAAAGGAATAACAATGAAAAGCCTGCTATTTGCCACACCTTGAGTCAACTACTGGGAAACACTTAAAATTTTGGGACAGAAAATTATATAAATTATTGTAGGGAATGACTTAGGATTATACCTTCCACCTTCAGCTCATCCAGAAATAATTATGCAAGCTTATAAAATCTGGACATGGAGGTCTAACTATTACATTAAAGTTGATTCAATAAGGAATTTTTGGGAACTGTTAAGATTTGATATTCATGATGTGTTAATGAGATGTCACAAATGTCAAGCACATTAAGCTTATAAGTCTACAACTACCTACAGGTTAGTTAGCCTAATTGGCCTGGAATACCATGGATATAGATATTATTGGACCATCCTATCTAGGGTTCTCAATTTTGAATAATATAGAAATTAACCATCTTATTAAAAGATTTCTAGCTCAAGACATTAGAGATCTTGGAGTGGTATCAACTGCAAAATATATGATATAACAGGTAATACACCAGCATGGATGTCCACAAGTTATTTTAATAAATGATGCCGCTAATTTCAGGTTTTGCGTTAAACCTAAGATAAATGAGCTAATGGGAATTCTAAGGTTTCTTACTGTCCTTTATAGCCAATACTGAAATTAGTGAAATTAGGGGAACTAATTGGCTAATGGTCAACTATTTAATACACTAAATTTGGAAAGCATGGGAAGAATCAATTTGGGTATATTCCCAACGCTTAGTACAAAGTCATCAGAGGTTTGCCAACAATTCTCATTATCAATATCCAAATATGTGGACTCAACTGTCTTTACTTACAATATAAGTTACCACAACGGTAAAGGATATTCATCTTTCCAACTCTTTTACTGTCAACAACCTGCACTACCACCTATATTATATTTGATCATTATCAATGAAGATAAAATTGGACCATCTGAGTAGATTAAACAACTGGTGAAATCCTTAATCAAAATTCAGACCAAGGCCTACAATGGTGCTCTGACTAGATAAATTAACCAGAAAGAGAGATATGATTTATATAGGCTAACAGTGATGAGCTTTGGAATTAGCAATTGATCCACTTATTGCATTACTTATACATTGGGTAGGAAACATAAGCTAGCTATTTTATAGAAAAGACCTTACATTGTACTTGCCAGGTTGCTGCTGAGAATATACTATTCAAAGCTTTGTTGATAGGATAATAGCTAATCAAATTTTTGCAATTTTTTTGACCTTATCTCAAACCTGATGCCCATTATATAAATATTGAGTGGTAAATCGATTCAAGGGAGAAGTGTTGGATAATTATTGACTTGATTCCTAGTTTTTGAATAAAATATGTATTACAATTCCAACCCCTTTATAGGGTTTACCCAAAATCAGGTTGGATTGTATTTGCCCCTATTACTTCCCATTCAACCCATTTTTTGACAAATAAACATCCTATCATAATTGTTTTTTGAAAAATCTCAATAATCCTCATTATAAAAGGTCTGATGATTCTTGAATAAAGTGATTTGACTATAAATATTGTTCATCTATTCTAGATAAGAGATTCTTTCTATTGGAGAATTTACGATTTATCTGTTTAGATCTTTAGTGTAGTTTTATCTATACTAAAGATTAGTAAGCTTACTGCATAGTATTGCTATATAGTAAGCTGAGATTGGATCAAGCCAACTATAACCTGTGCACATAGTGCATAAAGGACCTCATATTACATCATACTAGCTAATTTTGATAAAAGCTATAGACCCCATAATTTTTTCCATTGGTGCTCTAAGTACTTAAGATAGTGAGTGCTTCATACAAAAATTTGCTATAACTTATGGATTGATATTAATATCTTCAATTATATAAAAAAATCTTTAATCCCTTCAGAAACTCATTTATATAAATCATGGTATTTAAACGCAAGTATTTTTATGGCAAATAAATTTTAACTTATTCTTTTGCTAGCATTCCTAGATAAATTGAATTAAAGAAACAAAATTCCAAGCCTTTTCATTTTAAGGAAATGCACAGCTTGCGGGCCTAATATAGCAGGCTTTTAGTTCACTTTGTCTTCTACAAGTTATAAGGTACACACTAGGATATCTATTGTTGGTCGATAAGACTAATACCTGTATGTTTCTACAAATAGAATTTTTTTATTTTTAACATGTTTAAACAACCTTGTATTTTATAGTAGATACTTACTGAAGGTATGAAATGGATCTATTTGTCGGGATAGCACGCTAGTATGAATTGATTTATTAATTAACATGGCCTATAAAGAGGATTTAATTCACCTGTTTTATATCTGCTTAAGGACTTACGAGCTTTTTACTGTCGTAACTAAAAAAGATCAAATAGAAATTCTAACCTTTAGATTTTTAGAATTAACTATTTGCTATTAAATAATTGGATTGTAATATCTGAGAATGCGATGCTTGTGTTAATAAGAATATTAGGTTACTATTTATAATGATGCAGTTATAATTACATTGTAATGTTCAAAAAGTGATTAACCCGCGCCAGAATTAGAATACTAATTGGAGTGAAAGCAAACCAAGCAGCTACTTTAGATTTAGTCATGGATTGTTTTTCTAATTTGTGTTAAAGTAGCTTTATATCGATAGTTACTTTTAAATGTATATCAACTCCTTATTATAATAACTTTATTCAGAAACCTTTAAAAGTATAAGTTTAATAAAACTCAAAGGGTAGATTAAAATATGAAATTATTATCCATAAGACAATGACGAAACGTGTTATTCCTTAAGGCAAGAGTAATACTTTCCTTTAGTTTTGGGACAGAAGCGAGGAGCAAAGTAATCACAGTCTCGGGTGAGGAAGTCAGACGTTTTACGAGCCCAGCATGCGAATCCATTGAAAGGCAGGTCGGCTCTGATGCAACCAAGCTTGGTGTTTTCATAGCTGAACTCTCCGCTGATGTAGCATCGCATGTATTTGGCCTGAGCAATGGCAGCAAGGGCGAAGATGATAAGAGATTGCATTATTGTTCTTATTTGCTTGTAACTCTGACTAAAATGCTTTTTATACTTAGTTTCTATTAAGTACTCCTAAAACCCATTCCTCTTAGACAGGGGTGTGATGTATTCTGCACTAACCATAATAAATATTATTAGTTTGATTATCCAAAGTTTAATACAATTTAAGAAAAACTTTAATTGATTTTAGTAAAAAGCTAACTTTCTATCCTACATACTTATTATACCATATAATGACTTCTTAAGGGTTACTTAGTATAAATTAAAGCTAAACCACAATTACTTTATTTATTCAGGATTATATCAAATTTCCCTATTTAACCTAAAATGCTAGTAATGTAAGTTCAGCTAATTTCATAGAGAGGTTACTTTCATGGGTTATCTATGGATATCTTTGTTTTGATAATACAAAGCCCTAAGGGAGGATACCCCAGTGGTAGAGTATAGACCCTCTACCACTGCCTCCCGAGTTCGATCCCGGTAATGGACTTTGGGTAGGGGACGATTTTGACTGAGTTGGTTTTGCGCGCCAATGCCCCGAACCGAGATAGCAAATAGCAAAGCGGTCCATGGAGTTCCTGGCCTATCATACGTCGCGCATGGAGGTTTTCCGGGTTTTATCCTCCTTTCCCATTTTCTTCACTTCCCTAATCGGTGCGGTATCGTCCCCAGGTCGGCCCACCTCGAATAAAAATTTAAAAATAATACAAAGCCCTTTAGGAGGGAGGTTTTACTAATTTCGTTGCACTGTCGTAGAAATGGCTAATTCCCAGATATTTCGTAATAAGTCGCTAACACGGCTGCTGGAATGCCCCTGAATTCCGGGCCGGCGGGCCAGCAAAGGGTTTCAGACATCCTGATAATTTAGATAAATTCCTAGGGCAAGTGGTTTTCTTAAATTCATTTATTTGTGTAAGCTGACCAGGGGATGGACTTTATCAAAGCTCATAAGAGCAAACTAAATTAAATAAATAATTAAGAGCACAAAAGGCTATTCTGGTCCTTTTAGCCTTGCTTTTCTAGAATTCACCAGTTACACCTTTAAACAATGAGATATCGCTTGAAGTTGACACACCTTAAGTAAAACGATCAAATTGATAGTTAAATGACCACCAACTACTGGGCATAACTATTTAAAACTATCAAATCAACCAAATATCAAACTGCTCATCCATAACAATATACTGATTACCATTAAAAATATATAATTTATTTTATTCTTACATATAAAACTTTTTATTTTTCTATGTAATTAAAATATTATGGTGAAATATTGTATTGTCATTTGACCTTATTAACTGTGCAAAATTTCATCAATATGATATATCAGGAAGTGTGTTAAATGAAGGATGCAAGATTCCAACCTAAACAAGATTGTGAGTTAAAGAAAAGCAAGTAACAAGATATAAACCTAAACAAAGCTTTGGAAATTTTTTGAACTTTTAACTAAATCAACAACCAACAACCAACACCACCAACAACTTACCAAAACCAATTAACTTATTGAATCAACCAATCACTAACTGCTTACTAAAACTTTCAAGCTTATTAATCAACCTAAAACCACCAATCACTTGGCAAAACCATTGAAGCTATCAAATCAATCAAATATCAAACTACTCAGCCATACCAATATACTAATTACCATTAAAAATATATAAGTTTTCACTTGTTACATATGACTTTTTATTTTGATTATAAAAGTTAACTTTTTAATGAATCATTGTATGTTAAAAGAGGTAAATAAGTGTGCCAGATTTAAAAGCTCTAGCAAGTATGGAAGGTAGTTAAACAATTGCAAGATTCCACCACAGATAGATAGACACCACAATAAGTAGAGAAAAATATTTTAAAAACGGTCAAAATGAGACAAATGGGTCACTCAAACTGACACAAAAAAAAGTAAAATAATCTAATCAAGCCAGAAGTGGTAAACTGATATCCAATCATGGAAGAGGGTGATGGGGAGTTGGGAGGCAGTTTTCTTAAATTCAAATAATAGAATTACATAAAAATAAAAAACTAAAGCTTTTACTTTTATTGAGGGTAAAAGTAAGGTTTATACTTAACTAGGATAATTCATGGCATAAATTCTTCATGTTCAAGAGATTATGATACAAAAATTTCTTGGGAAAAAACTGCTTTCAAAAAGGCACTAAAAAGTATAAAACTATCAAGAAGGTATATATAATTGATAATAGACCCTTTTTGAAGTTGGTGCCATAATTTTAAACTGACATATAATAGCCATTTATAATATATAAACTAAGCACTTTATATTCTAAAATACTTATAGTTTACACTTACCCAATCCAATATAAATTCTAAATTGTATTTGGGAGAAAAATCCTATAAGTTAGGTTGAGGTATGGCGCTGACTTCAAAAGCGGTTTTATTAATTATTTATACTTATTAAGTATGTTATACTTTTTAGTGCCTTTTTAAGCAGTTCTTTTTTTCCAAAAAGAAATTTGAAGCCAGTTTTTTTCCAAAAAATTTTAGTGCATTTTTTTAAAGTTGGATTCTTTTTCCATTTTTTTTAAAAATCACTATATCTCTATATATATATATTAAAAACACTATTTCTGTATAAAAGTTTAAAAATTATTGTGTATATACTATATATATTATCTCATAAACAAATAAACAAAAAATAGCCAAATTTGGTACATGTATTTATAATCATCGGGAACTACCTTAGGCTTTTTTTATTTTTTATGATAAAAAGATAAAAAAGGTTATATATATTATATATATGTTAAGTAAGTTATAATGTTAATCTTTATATTATTTCAGCTGAGCAGGTTGTTGTTATTTGGTCAATTTGATAGGCTCAATAATTTTGAGTAAGCAGATGATAATATAATCAATTCATTAGCTTCATTGCTTTTGAAAGATGATTGGTGGTTATTTGGTTAACTCAATAAGCTTACTGATTTCTGTATAAGTTGGCAATTGGTTGATGCGATGCTCAATTAGTTTTGGTTTAGTGGTTGGTGAATTTTTAGTTGATTCAGCAGATTCCGTGGTTTTACTATGCAATTTGGTGTTTATTTAGTTAAGTCAATATGGTTTATTACTGTAAACCTATCATTGTCCAACTACCAAAATACCAGACTTGCAATCAACCACCATCAACTCTATATACTTACTACAAATAATCATACAAAGTTACTTCAAAACTATTGCTTCACCAAAGCCAGAATTATGTTTATCCAGCAATGAACTAGTCTCACAATTGACCACCATCGCTTCCAATAAGTTTTATTATAAATTATAAATTTATTGGTCAGATAATGGACCAATCCTTACAAAATTAGAATGGTACCTAAGTGGGATCATCCTCTTTTTGAAAAAAGATCATTAAAATTGGTCTAATTTTTCAGAGGTATGCGCAAACAAATATAAGTAATAAAAAATATATACAGGCTAAAATGAAAGCCTCCTCCTTTTTTCAAAGTCAGTAAAAGACAAAAAATAACTCAAATAATTTAATCTGCTTTATACTTGATATTCTATCACTATCTAACTCTTTGATACTCCACCTAATCATTTTTATACTAAGATTTTGAAACCTTTATCATTGATATCAGGCTATTTAGCACTCATTAAGGGTATCTGATATAATTTCCATAAGGTCAAAATCAGTTTTTCAAGATAGCCCTTTAAAATAGGGTGGGTTTTTAGAATAAAAATTATAAGTTTATTTTTTAATAATAGAAAAATGACTCCTACTATAAAATCTTCAGAGTTTTAAATGGGCATCATAGTTGGCCTTTGTGCGATGCATATGATCTTAACTAGTTTCTCAGCAATTGATTTTTTATTTTTGGCAGATTATAAAAAATCATTTGTGAAAAGCTTAGTTAATGGATTGTGCTAGAATTTGAGCACAAGAGTAGCCCATATATATATGTTTGGTTGTAATGTAGATTTTGAATTGATAGGCCTAGAAGATAGTGGGTAAGTGTTTGAGCTACTTATCAAGGTTGTGGTAAATCTTTAATTGAATGACCTCATTAAAGCTTCAATAATATTTTCTATCAATACATTATACTGTGGGTTGTATCAGAACAAATTCTGTTCATTGCTTCCTATAAATCAAAATATTAGAAATGGTGGTCATATAATGATGGCTCAAATTAATTCTGCCAAAGTATATAATTTTATATCTATTATTGCTCAAATTTGGAACTTGGGGCTCAATCCCACCATAACAACACAGGAATTGTCTAGTTTCTGCACCAGATTTTTTTATAATTATAGCGCAAGAGTTGGGTTTATATTCTGGCAGATCCTTTTGCAACAAACCCAAGTTAGTATTATATCTTTTTTCTGGTTGCTCCATCCTGAGTTCCCACCAATTGTGAGCTCCTTCACCAGATAGGCCAACCTTGAATAAATGACTCTTTATTCATTTTTATTTTAGATTATAAAGTTCTAGCCAATTTACTATGCTTTGCTACAGTGTCTATAGAATCTCAGATATTTAAATTTATTAATTTAGATTTTATAAAATATAGATAGACAATAACCACTCAGCCAAATTTAATTGCTCAATTGAATCAACCAAAACCCACCAACTACTCAATTAATATATCTAAACTTATCAAATCAACCATTAACTAAACACCCTTAAAACTAAACTGTGTCTTATAGATTTGACCAAAAGCCATCAACCACTCAGCTAAAAAATAAACCTATCTAATCAAACAAACACCACCAAACTGCTACCTGAAACATCTCTCTATATCTAGAATCATTGTGTATGTGACATGTCTTACAAACTACTAAATCAGCTTCTACTTAACTTGCCAAAAGTATTTATCAATTAGAGAACCAAAGTAAGCAGGTTTTTAAAAGTATAAAAACATAAAATTCTAATATCCATGCTTTTCTATGGTATTTAAAGTTTATCAGATGATAAGCTCACACTGAAAAGCCTATATGATGTGCCAGCACTACTCTCAAGCCTTTTGGACTAACAACTTTGTTGTTACCCTTGTGGCTGGTGAGATGAGTATCCTAACTTTAATTAATCTACTTTAAACCATATTACTGGTTTTTTATTTAGTTTCAGGTTTGCAATTTGGTGAATTATTTAATACACACCAATAATCACCCACTCACCCAAATAGATTGACTTATCAAATTCAATTAGTTTCATTGGATAATTTGGTGAATTATGAGATAATAATTGCCAATTCTCACCACTCACCCAAATAGATTGAACCCATCAGACTTGATAGTCTCAGATTCAATAAGATTTCTAATTTTCACCCACTCATCCAAATAGATTGAACCTATCAAACTTGAAGTTTTAAGGTATCAGTCAGTAGGTCAGTAAATCAGTACATCAGTGGATGTGTTTTACTAAGTAGATTCATTTGGTTCTTTTTGTATCCCAGGTTGGTCAGCAATCCATTCAGAATTGCGCAGACATTGAACCCTTGCTCACCAGGTGCCATAAGCTGTGAACTCATGGCCTCAGAAGTTGTGAGGCCATTTTGAGGTGCCAATAGGCTTGCTGATCTTGCAACCTTGACCTGGTTATGGTCACCAATGGAGATGACTGTAAGTGCATAATGTCAGTAAGTGTATACTCCCTGGGTCCATACAGGTGGATCAAGGCTGGCATAGTATTGGCTGCCACATTGGACTGCTTCCAAGATTGAGCAATTCGCTGAGTCACCAACAGGCCCTTCAAGTAACAATTTAATCTGTAAAATCATTGCACTTCAGCTCAGGCTCAGATTTTTAAATCCTAAGTCAAATCAAAAAAGGATTTTTTAGTTTTGTTTGGTTTGGGCACTAGGTTGTGACTCACCCAAATTGTTTTTTAGGCTCATACTGTAACAATCAAGTTCATCTCAATTATTGCACTTTGACTCAAATTCTGATTTTCCAAATCCGAGTTAAATCATTTAAAAGGACTTTTGGATTTAGTCAGAATTGGGACTGGGCTGCCAAAATCAGCCCAACCGGCATGAGGACACCTACCTAGCACTTGGCTGTGTTGCGCCCCCCTCCCAGGCTTCTGTAGGTGATGGTCTTCCCATCCTGACCAGGAAGGCACTTTCTGTATCAGAAACGTGAGAGGGGCATGCAGTTCAGCATGTCTGGACAGCCATACCCTTTCCAGATGAACCATCCGTTGGTGAAGGAGCCCTGATGGGACAGGTCCCCTCACTTCCAACTGAATCCCTGGTGAGTGGGAGGCCCTACCAGGATTTTCAGCTGATGGTCACTTCAGGTCCAGGGTTGGCCATCAGTCACCAGCTCCCACCAGTGCTGAAAACTCAACAACCTGGACCTAAGTGATTACTGAGGTCAGCCAAACTGGGGATCAGAGGCGTGCAGCGCACATTTGACTTTGAAATTAAATAACAGTTGAAAAATCCCAGTTACAACCACTGTATAATAAATGATGTTTTGGTGCTGTTAGTGCACCAAATCACTCCTACTTGAAGTTAGTCTGCTTTGGTGCTGTCAGTATGCCAAAGCATCATTTATTATATGGCGGTTGGAATTGGGATTTTCTGACAGTTACACATACAAGCCTAATTAATGGTTCAGGTGAGACCCCCAAAGGAAAACCATAAAAGGTTGCACCTGCCAAACTGAAGCTCACTTCAAAATTTTCTCCCTTGGGTTCCCTTCCTGAGGAGTGAGGTCAAATCCAATCCTAAGAAAACTCTGCTTGGTGCCCTTTATATTTTATAATAAAATAAAGGTTTTGTTAAGGTTTGCTACCTCGCTTACCTGTTCATCTTTTCAGTTCCATTTTTGAGAAATTTTGTATAAATTGGGTCAGACCAGCTACTATTTAACCTTGCAACTAACGTAGAGTTAGCATATTTTGGTGCTGTCAGTGTGTCAAATCTATTTTTGCATTTGTGGCATTCAGGAACTGGGATATTCCCATTTGTACATAATTCTTAAGTCAAATGTGCTTTCTACATGCCATCAATCCTCAGTTCAGCTGACCTCAGTGATCACTTAGGTCCTGGTTGTTGAGTGACCAGCACCAGTGGGAGCCAGTGACTGATGGCCAACCCTGGACCTGAAGTGATCATTGGCTGGAAATCCTGGTGGGGACTCTCACTTACCAGCGATTTGTTTGACACTGAGGGGACTTGTCCCAGCAGGGCTCCTTCACCAACGGATAGTCCACCTGGAAAGGGTACAGCCATCCAGATGCAATGGACTGTGTGCCCTTCTCATGCTTCTGTTGAGGAAAGTGCCTTCCTGGTCAGGATGGGAAGACTGTTATCAATAGGAGCATGAGAGGAGAGCACCACAGCCAAGCGCTAGGCATGCTTCCTTGTTCTAGGTGGGCTTATTCCAGCAGCCAAGTCCTAACTCGCCTTTTCCGTTTGTACCTCAACTGAGGGGCCCAGAATTTCTCTGGGCGAACTTTCCTGAGGCTTGAGGAAACACGCCTCAGGGAGCTCTTGCAGTGGCTTCCTCCCACTTTGGAAACTCCCTCTTCTGGGGGCCTCTTCTAGCAGGATTATGTAACAATTGGATCCATTTGATCATTGCATTTTGGCCTAGGTTCAGATTTTTTGAATACCAAGTCAAATCCTTTATAGAATTTTAGTTTTGGTGTGCTTTTGGCACTGGGTTGTGCCTTGCCCAACTTATTAATCAGGCTCATATGATTCTAATTAATGATTTTAGTGAGGCCCTCAAAGGCGACCATAAAATGTTGCACATGCCAATTCTGTTGCTTACTTCAAAATTTTCTCCCTTGAGTTCTTTCCTTGAGGAGTGAGGTCAGATCTGCTCCTCAGACAACTCCACTTAATGGCCCATTTTATTTGATAATAAAAGAAAAGTTGTGTTTGGGGTTTGCTACCTCGCTTACCTGTTTGTCTTTCAGTCTCATTTTGAAGAGTTTCGCATAGTTGTGTTAGATCAAAAACTATTTAACCTTGCAACCAATGTCAAGTTGGTATATTTTGGTGCTGTCAGTGCACTAAATCTAATTTTCATTTACAGCATTCAGGAACTGGGATATTATTATTTATTACACTTCCACTGAAGTGTAGGGCAATTAGTCCAAATTCAATGTCTGACAAACAAATACTGATTTAATCTGTTATTTGATTGAGAAAACTCTCTTCCAGCGTAGGTATATATATTTGGATGGGCAAGCCAGGTAGTAGTAACCTGGTTTGTTACATTATTCCAACTTCATTCTTACATGCAAGCTGTGGTTCCTACTAGCTCACAAGATAGGGGATGACTATTGTTCAAGAAAATCTAACCCTATCGCCTTCACCATCAGATTTTGTGGACTTCTGATGGTGGAGGGCGAAAGTGGGGGTGCTGATTAGGCCACTGATGGTTAAGGCCTCTTGCGCCTGCCAGAGGACCTCTAAGGGGAGAGTTGACGCTTTCTGTGACCCTTGGATTTCTGGTTGGAATTCTTCCTCCCATTTCAAGAAAGATTGCCCATTGGCAGCTTTCCTTCCACATTTAAGCTCAAAAGAACTTGTGGGTTTTTACTTTAGTGAGGGATAATGTAACAGATTAAAAAATCATTGTTTTTTATATATTGAGATACTAGAAATTGTGCTCACAAACTGACACATCAAATAAAAACTCTGCCACAGGTTATAATTTTATATTTATTATTGCACAAATTATTAGATTGGGCTTGATCCCATCTGAACATGGGAACCATACGGTTTCCATGCCTAATTTATTCTATAATTATAGCTTGACAGTCAGTTTTTTATACCAGAATATCCTATTTCAATTCTCCCAAGTTAGAACTCTATTATGTTTCTGGATGCCCCACCCTGTATTCTAACTGTTTGGGAGCTCCCTCACCAGATAGGCCAATCTCAAATAAAGGACCATTTTATTTCATCTTTATCCTAAATTATAAAGTATTCATATGGTTCCATTTGTATCCCAGGTTGGTTAGCAATCCATTCAGAACTGCGCAGATGTTGAACCCTCACTCACCAGGTGCTATAAGCTGCAAACTTATAGTCTCAGAAGATGTGGGGTCATTCTGAGGTGCCAGTGGGCCTTCCAATCTTGCTTCACCTTGACCTGGTTGTGGTCACCAGTGGTGATGCTTGTAAGTGTATATTACCAGTAAGCAAGTACTCCCTGGGTCCAGACAGGTGGTCATGGCTGGCAGAGTATTGGCCACCACATAGGACCTCTGACCATATTGATAAATTCACATTGTTGCCGTCAGGGCCCTTCCATTGAAGTGTATGGCAATTAGTCCAACTTCAATGGCTGAAAACAAGTACTGACTTATTCCGTCATTTAATTGAGTAAACTCTTATGGCTTGGTGTTTGGTCTAAACTTAAGTCATCAATTCATTTTCTATTTTTGTTAAAATATGATCTTCATCTTTGAAAATATTGCGTGATGGTCCATAAATGGTGCATTTTACACCATATACAAATTGAAAAGTTTTTTTGCATTAGACCAGGGGAAAGCTTTGGTAATAGGTCAATGGTTGATATGCTTAATGGTCACTAGGATTTATTTTGTCTAGTTTGCAACTACTTTTAGAAGCACCATAAAGTCAATGGCCCACATATAATTAATACTAATGTTAAAATTAGATTTACTGATTTCTAATCATATGGAAATATGAAAAAACTTAGTAAGCATAACATGTGATTATATAGTTATTGATAAATGTATAGGCATTTGGCCAACTATAAATTGAAAAAAGTCTAACTCAAATGTTTTGTTTTAGTGACCAGATTTGTTAAGATTTTAATTAAATTTGCATTACAAATATTTTCCAACATTAGAATTTTTTATTTGTCAAGATTGACAATTTAATTAACTAATTTTGATGATTTTTAAACTTGAAAATGAGAAATACTGAATTAGATTTAATTGATCATAGCTATTTTAATGATTTTAAGGCTTCTCAAAATATTTAGAATGTTCACATTAACTTTTACTGTGACTGACATATGCAGGTGCATTTTACACAACCTTTGAACATGGTTTTGTGAAATTCCAGCTTAGTCATTAATTTGATAACTGAATCATGGCTATGTATATGACAATTTACATTCTGCCAACTACACTAATGACTTTTGTATTGTAATTTTTGGGAAACGATACTTGCACCTAAATTCCATCTTTATCTACTCCTAGTTCTGGGTAAAACCTAGAGTAAGGTGGAGAAGTAAATATCTTATTGTCGGGTAGAAACAACCAATGTGATAATTAGTTAAATGAGAATTTAAACCATGTCTCATGATGTTATGGTTAAATGACATCATTGAGGGGACAAATTATAGAGATAAGTCTGGGCGTGATGAGGCCAAGAGGAAAAAGTTTGCAGGCCTACATGACCTGAAGGACACTCTGGACCAACTCTGGATAAAGTTATAATATGTCCAAACTGTTTCTGGGGGTATGAGTGATAGTCATATTAGAATTACATCTGCAGCAAAAAAACGCACCAGCTAGCTTAAAGTTTAGTGATGGAACTTTACATTTGGTTAAAGAAAGAAGATTTGAGACCTACTCAAACTATAATAATGCTAAATGTGAGAAAATTTAACTATAGTAAATCACTTATTTGTGAGCTTACTTGAGCTACAGTATGATGTGAGATGGAAAGTTGTATTTATTGGTTAAATTGGGCGCAGCATCTCACTGAATGGATGTGGATTCCACCCAGATGTTTAATAATGATTTTTAAAGACCAATCTACTTTGTTGGTCAACTTGGTTATAATAAACCACGTTCATTTTATTTTAAATAGGAATACATGTTTTTACTCTTTTCCAACTTCCAAAAAATCTCATATAACAAAGTTTGTTTTACCCTTGCCATGGGGCTTTTGGGGACTGTCTTCTCAACGGTCCACTGTTTTCTCTATTGTTAGCAGGTTGTTCCTAGGTTGTGTTGTGGGGCCTTCCCCACCACCTCTCCAGGAATAGGAGAACTATAGACAAACTCCTGACATTAGTTAACCAACCCTTTTACTCTATGTGCAAGAGAACTATCCATGAGGGGCTTTCTCTAAGAATTAATTTGTGTGTGTTGGCGATTTTTCACTGTCTCTATTCTTCTCACCACAGTGTTTTCATTTGGCTTAGTAGTAGTTCATCTTGGCTTTATTTTTGCTATTGCCAACTGGAAATATTCTACCCTTCCTGCTCATACCTGGTGCTCTCAGACCTTTGGGATCCTGTTAGTGTGATACTGAAGCTTACCCCAGAAGTTTATTCAGATATAAAACAGGCGCTTGCTTTCATTGCCTAAGAAGCTTCTCTTGATAAAAATGTAAATCGCTCTCATCCACCCTCTCATGGAGTAGATTTTCTGTAGCAGCTATCCCATGGTGCAGCTGACTGGGCTTTCTCAGTGTTCTGAGAACATCCATGTTTATAGAAATTGGTGGAAGGTTTTGAACATGTCCTTGTGGAGCATTATTTGTACAGGTTATCCTTCCAAAACTTCTATGAGTTCTTTGCTATGAACCAGGTTAGACGCCCTTTGAAAGCATATTTGACAGAATATTATGACCTGGCCTAAACCCTACCATTGTCTGATATAGTTAGCACATCATTTTGTCATTTGATGTTGGATACTCATGTGAGGAACTCATCAGTATGG
This sequence comes from Massospora cicadina, assembly GCA_022478985.1. NCBI lineage: Eukaryota > Fungi > Entomophthoromycota > Entomophthoromycetes > Entomophthorales > Entomophthoraceae > Massospora > Massospora cicadina. The sequence goes on along the minus strand of JAKSZP010000022.1, from coordinate 218,067 downwards.
CAGGCTCTTCCTTCCAACTTTGATCATCTGATTGAAGCTTGTTAAATGACTTCCCCACCCCAACTGGAAAGGAAGCAGGTAATTGAGCCACATCGTTTAGCCTGGGGAGGCCTTATAAATACTTTCCCTGAAACCTCATGCGCATTTTTTAAATAAAAGGAGTCTTATCCTTTCATTCCTTTGGTTTCAGAGAATCTTGATGGTGAGTAGGGGTCTAGCCTCAAGACTTTATTAGATGTTTCAGTTTAATTTGGCAGCGATAATGTCACCCATGAAGGCCTCTATAAATATGGAGCTTAAAAAATGGATTTTTTAGATAAGCTTGACCTAAACACTACTCTTAACCTCAGTTTAATGGATTTGAGGGTTAGGTTGAGTCTAGCAATAAATTTTTTAAAAACCATCTGATATGGGTTCCCCTCTGAAACTCTTTCCTGATGAACCTGCCAAATCGTCAACAAGAGGCCAAGCTGTGATGTTGTTGGATAGCATCAATCAGTTGGCTATCAGATTGGGCATGATGTCATTGATTCCCAAAAACGCGTTCACTAATGAGAATTATCTAAATAAAAATCAGTAGAATGTAAGCTCTCACAGGTCCAGTATTGCAACAATTCCAGTTTATCACATCACTCCTGAGAACCCGCGCTTGTTGCCCAAAAAGTTCTAGAGAACTAAAGAAGTTGAGCAAGAGTTATTGCTCCAAAGTGGTGTTAAGTATGCTGCTGAGGATACTGCGGGGTATATACCCTCATTGGTGACGGTTGAAAACTAACTTTCACTCTTATTAATTGGAAAAAACATCCTGAGGTTGTGATTAAGTCTAAAGAAGAACCCTCTAGTGAACTGATAGCGTTATCTATTAACAATAAAGATCATTTTGGTTATTTTCTGCTTTCTTCTACTCTTTTCTCACCCTTAGGGAAATTCAGCAAAGCTATTTTGGTAGATATCAGAGCCTCTGAGAATTTTCTTGACCCGGACCTTACTAACTACCTTGAGTTACACTACTTACCTGGTGGTTGGTTAGGGCGTTTTTCCAAGAGCTTTTACGCTGATGGTTCAGAGGTTAGTTAAATTTTCTAATTGGGAAATTGCCATTTGGCTGACAGCTTTTTGTCAGTCAAGAATCTCCTGTACCCAATTATCTTAGATTTGGAATGGTAGTAATGTTTTATATCTGAAGCAAATTGAAAGATAACACTTGACATTATCTCTTAAGGCTGGACAGATGTTATTAGTCCCCATATCAGAAGTAGGAAATCAAACCAATTTTCCCCAATGGCCAAAAGTACACCAACTCACCCTCATACCCCTTCTGAAGCCACTCCTGAAGTGCCCTACCATCTTGCTTGGAAGAATATGACTTTTTGCTTTAATGCGGCTTTTTCAGATATCATGCCAGAACATAATAAGTTCAATTGTGACTTCAAGCTCACAGCGGACTTAATGTGCATTTCCTCTCCCATCTACCATTTAATTTTATGTGAAGAGGCAACTTTGGATGTGTGAGTCATGGAGAAACTAGCTAAGGGGGCGTTTTTTAGCAGACCTCATTGGTATGCTTAAAATTTCTTCATAGAGAAAGCAGATGGGACTCTACGCCATTGTGTGGATTATAGAAACCTGAACAATGCTACAATACCTGATCTGCATCCAAACCCAGTGGAGACACAAGTTGCTCACTATTTGGAGAAGGCCAAGATTTTCTTCAAATTGGATTGCTTAAATGCTTTCAATCAGATTAGCATTAAAAAGGGGAAGGAATGGATCACTGCATTCTGTATCAGGAAGAGAATTTCAATTCTTGGTCATGCCTTTTTGGGCTCAAACATGCGCCTGAAATCTTCCAAAGTTGCAAGGATGCAGCCTCGGGAACTTTTTAGGCGCATGCGCAGTAGCCTACATGAATATCATTCTGGCTTTTCCCCTGGTCCAGCATCCCATTCAATTCACCTGCAGCAAGTAGTTGAGCATTTGAGAGCGGCGAAGCTAACCCTGAAAATAAGTTAGTATGAGTTTTTAAAGTCTCATGTCACCTTACCGGGCAGCATCATTCTTTACAAAGGCCACATGATCACTCCAAACAAGGAGGAGGTAATTCGCAATTAACCCATACCAACCTCAGTTAAGAAGTTAAGGATCTTTTTGTGGTCTTGCACCTTCCTTAAAAAAGTTTATACCAAGTATTTCTGAAGTAACAGCGCCTTTATATAAGGCTAGTGGTGCAAAATTCCAAAGTGGTCCTCTGCACTGGAGAATGCCTTCCAAGAAGTGAAGTGCACTCTGCAGTCCACATCAATTTTCCACCATGTAGACCCTAGGAGGGAGTTTAAAGTGGCCACAGATCCTCCAAACTTTGCAATAGCTGCTGCACTCTTACAAGAGGGTGAAAATGGAGTTGAGCATCCTGTGGGATATTTTCCTAGGATAATGTCCTGCTTAAGTTGAACAACGTTGTTTATGACAAGGAACAGTTGTCAGTATTGGAAGCACTGACCTCCTACTGGCGTCATCATTTACATGGTTCTTCCTAGCCATTCCAAATTTGTATGGATCACCATGTCCTATTGTATTACCACGCTCCTCATGTCCTGACCCCACGACAAGCCCAGTGGAGTGAGACACTTGCTCAATTTGTGTACTTTTATGAGTCTACAAAGGGCAAAGAAAATGGCCTGGATGACGCGCTGAGTCAAAACCATGCCTTGGCACCTGATTACCAAGTATAAGGAGTTGCACAACACCCAATTGGTGATTTCTTCTAGTGAGGTTGTATCTGAGCTACCACCCACCATGGTAGGCATGCCGGTTATTGTTGCACTGGAGAACCTGGAGGAGTATATGTTCAGGAAGATCGTCATAACCAATCCATGTCACCAGAATATACTATGGTTCTCTCCAAATGCAAGTTAAAATTAGGAGGTTACCACCGAGGGGTACCATGTATAGTATGAGGTGATATGGTTTCAGGGGCGCTTATGGGTTCCCGCCAGACCATTCCATCTGGAAATATCAAGTAACACCATGATAACATAACTGTGGACACCCTGGTAAGGTGAAAACTTTGGAGCTTATCTGTCAGACCTATGACTGGAAGGGGTTGGCTTCTCAGGTTGCAAGGTACTTTAAGGAGTGCCTGGTCTGCAATAGGATAAAACCAAATCGTCTGCCTCTAAGGGGTTGTTGGTACCAAACCAGAAGGCAGAGGGACCTTGAAGGTTTCTCTGAGTCGATTTTATTGTAAGCTACCCTTGTCAGAGGGGTTTGAAGCTATCATGTTAGTTGTAGACCGCTTTAATAAGCTTGATCATTTCATTCCATGTAACACCACAATAACGGCGGCTCAGATGGACAAGCTATTTGTTTTCCACATTTTTTCCCTCTATGGTTGCCCCAGGAGAACGTTAGTGACTGTGGACCTTAGCTCACATCAGTGTTTTTAGGAAGAATTGTGCAATATTATTCAGATTTGTCCATTCCGTTCTACTGCCTACCACCCCCAATCAAATGGACAGACAGAGTGAGTGAACTAGTACCTTGAGCAGTTCTTGCGGTTTTACGCTGCAACTGACCATATGATTGGGCTTATCATCTACCCCTGGTACAATTTATCTATAACAACGCACAGCGTGCTTCTATTGGTTGTTCTCCACTTTTTTACAGTTAAGGCTCAAATCCCACTTTCAACGTATGATTCTAGTTGTGGGTTCAAGGTGGAAGCAGTGGTGGAATTTTCCAAGTCTATCAATAAGGTACATAAAGGGGCCAACATCAATTTAAATGCTGCTATGCAGACTTATAAAAAGAACTCTGATGGTAAGAGACGGGTGGGACCATCATACAAGAAGGGAGATCTCATAATGCTTGATTCCCAAAGTATCTCAATCAAGCAGCCATGAAAAAACTGTGGTTAAAAAGAAATGGGCTTTTCGCGTTGTTAGAATGATGTAACACGCCTCATACCAGTTGAATCTCCCCCTATCATTTCAGATCCTTGACGTGTTTCATGAAAGCAAGATGACCTTGTTTGAGGGTCCCCCACCAGAGAACCCAGAGGCTTATCTCATGGATGGGACACTGGAGTGGGAGGTTAGGAGATTGTAGCATCTCGCCATGTAAGAAGAAGACTTGAGTACCTGGTGTCATGGAAAGGATTTTACGCTCCAAAGAAGTTGGTTACCAGCACGAAATCGCATTCATGCATAAGAACTGATTGATGCATTACACAATCATTTACCAGAGGCAGCAGGACAAAGGCTAAACTAGGTATCTCCGCCATGAAGCTTGCCCCTTTCCATAAGAACATTTTTCTGGATGAAGCACCTGAAGAGGTGTGGAGCCCCAAAAAGACCATAGAGTAACAACATGGTTAATGGTATAATTGAGGGGAAAGATTGTAGAGATAAGGCTGGACGTGGGAGGCCAATAAGACAAAGTCAGAAGGCCTTCCTGACCTAAAGCACCCTGGACCAACGCTGGGTAAAGGCAAGATGTGACCAGGTTGATTCTTGGGGTTCACGTGATGGTTAGACGAGAGTTACATCTGTAGCGTTAAAATGAACCACCTTTTTTGAAAACTATGATGAAACTTTAAGTGTGGTTGGAAAATGGGATTTTGAGACCTGGTCAATTTATAATAACGCTAAATCTGGGAAAAGTTAACTTTGTTCAATCTTTCCTTTGTGAGTTTACTTAAACTGCAGTATGACAAGAATGTAAAAGCTGAATCTATTGGTTAGATTGGGTTCAGTGCCTCACCCAATAGATGTGGATTCCCCCAAATTTTTAATAATGATCTTTCAAGACCAACCTTCATTTTTTGTGACTTGGTTACAATAAACCCCAATAATTTTATTTTAATATTAATATATGTATTGTACTCTTTGCTAACCTCCAGGAGGTCTCAGATAATGTAGTTTGTTTTACAATCGCCTTGGGGCCTATGGGACTGTAATCCTTTGAGGTGCCCTGTTTTCTCTATTGCTAGTGGGTTGTTCCGAGGTTGTGTGGTGGAACCTTCCCCACCACCTCTCTGGAAAGGGAGCATTATAGACAATCCCCTGACACACGACATGATTTATGGAGTAAACTATGAGGATTAGTAGAAAATGAAGAAGGCCAATGGAGTCAAGTTGGCCGCCCTTCCCAACCTCCAAAAAACCATGGATCAACGCTGGGTTAAGGCCAAGCACGACCAGGTTAATCCCAAGGTATTGCGTGATGCAGTTCAAGATGTTACATCAACATTACTAAAATTACCCATTATAGTTAAAATAGTGACGGTTCATTACATTTTATTTCCAGATGCATATTTGAAACATTTATGAAGTTTTTTTACCAAAAAAGGTAAGTTATAGAAGATCTAAAGTCTTGAGTTTCAATCTATTCAAGCTATAAAACTACCATCAATGATACATTTTATTATTGGCAAAATAATTCAAAATTAACAAAGTGATCCAAGTCCATTCTCCCATACTTCTATAAAATAGTGTTTTTCAGAACAATCTATGTGGTAATTTTCCTTTTTATATAAAGTTTATGCTATTATTATCTATTTGATGCTATCTTTTGCCACCCTTTCAGTTTATCTACTTATTAAGGTATTCTGAATTCTATCTATAAAATATAGGAGTGTTGGCACCTTTCAAAAAGGGCTTTTGTTAATCCATCTAATGGCCTTTTCACAGAGAGTTAGAGACACTCTCCTCACATTAGATGACCAACCTTGTTATTATACTTGTGGGGATTCTTTATCATTGGTAATTTCTCCCAGAGGTAGTAAAGTGCAGTGGCTGTTTGCAGTAGTTGCTATTTTTCTCATTATATCATATTTTTTTGGTGGTAGCTCAGCTCAGCATTTTTTACTGTCTTTGAGAGGGATCCTGCCCTTCCTTCAAGTACTTGATAGTTTTGACCATTTGAGGTCCTGAAGCCCTGGACTCCTTTTTTTCTAAAGCTTCTATCAGTTTTAGTCTATGCATCCATTACTTATCCTCTATTGGCATTGAGTTGCTGCGATATATATATTTCAGTGCCGTTGACTGGGTAACTATATTTTTTAAAACAGTATAAGGTTTAGAAGGCAATAGAAAGTTTGGAACGCCTTCTGGAAGCTTAGAAACCCTTATTTTTCCTCTTGAACCTTTTCTGGGTCCTTTACACTCAGTCAATGAGAACTATTTGGGTGTCCTATTTATATGAATTTGTTTGACTCCAAGCCCTATTTTGGCTTGATATTGTTAGAACGTCATTGTCCCAAAGCATTGTAATTAGCCAGTCAGTGGACACTTGGGTATGGCACGCTCCACTTTCCACCTCAGATAATATTACTACTGATGTTTTTGTGAATTTTCCTCCACAATAAAAGTGGTCTAGTAGTTTGTCCACAAATGTTTCAAAAATGGAAAACCTTATAAGTACCGCCCTTATAAACATAAATTCTTTCTTGGAAAGAAAGGCTTATTACCTTCCAATCTTTTCTTTTTGGGCAAACTTGAGGGTTGTCTAAGGTCTTTGGTTATGTTGTTAATTAAAGGTTTCATATATCTAGCTGCAAAGATTTCACTGGCAGTGACTCCTATAAATAATGCTCTCATAAGCAAAAAATTTCTTCCAAGAATGGCAAAGTCTCAAAGCTTGACCTTTGTTTCAGGGAACCTTAAGTATTGACAGGGGTCTAGCCCCAAGTTATTAATCAGATGTTTCAGTTATCTAGCCAAGTATGTTTCACCCATGACCACTGTTAACTTTTTGCCAATATGGGTTAAATCCGCCAAGCTGGTTTGCACAGGGTATTAAACCACTGAGCAACAGAACAGACGATGTGCAGATCACCAATTTTAATAAAAACTGATATATATATATAAAATGAAGCAATAGCTTTGATCAACATTTTTATTAGAATATCAAAAAGCAGAACCTATCTTTATACTACTAAAAAACCTCTTCCCCTCATTCTTCCTCTCAACTCTTATCTCAGTATTCTAGGTCAATTCCACCCTTTTTCTTAGTAACATCATATTTTCACTTTTTTGAGGTTTTGTCAATCTTAAGGCTTCAGCAAAATTCCCTCAATTCGCCAAACTATTGAGGCTACAATAAATTTGCTTCACATCAATATATTTTTCACTCAATCTCAAGGCTCGCCTCAACTCTAATTCATGATCAGCCGGAATGTATAGCTTATTGTCCATTTATATCAGTTTATTAACATTACATCCCCCTCTAACTGGACAATAAGCTCCTATTGTTTGTATTCATAGAGGAACTTTTCATCAACTTAGTTGATAATCTGACCACCCACGGGTTCCTTAATGATGTAGGCATTGATACCAGTCTTCTTGATTATTTCAAATGGATAATTCCAAATGTTAGTGAGCTTGTTCTTCCATCTAGTTTCATGTTAGTCGTGGAACAAAACATGTGCTTTTACAGAGAACTGCAGAAGTCTGTTATGTCTACTATGGTCAGCCGCCTGATAACAAATCTTTTATCTGAGCTGGTAGAATATGCTTCCATTTGTAGTTTGATCAGCGTCTCCATTAGATTAGTATAATAACGCTGCAGTTCTACGCCGCCAGTATCATCCATACATGAGTAAAGCAGGGCAGGTAAAGATGGATGTCTACCATAGAGAAGTTGGAAAGGACTCTTACAAGTGGATGAGTGATAGCTGATATTATATGCAAAGACTCCTGTTGGTAGGAGGGTCCTCCATTCAGAGGCCAATCTTTAACAAGCTTATGGAGTATGCTTACCAATGTTCTGTTGACCTGTTCCACCATTCCATTAGTTTTTGATGGTAAAATGTAGTCAAGGCCCCGCGGATTGCCAACAATTTGTTCAACTTGGGCAGGATATGCAAATTAAATTTGGTTCCTTTGTCTGTTAAAATGAACTTTGGACAGCCATGTTGCTGTATGATACATTCCATAATAAACTTGGCGGTAATAACCACCACCAAATCTTTAATTGCCCTGGATTCCACCTATCTCATCAAATGGACAATTGCTACTATTATGTACTTTTATTGGTTTGCGCCAGTTGGAAAAGGCCCCACCACATCAAGAGAAATGGTATGCCATGTGAACTGGGGCTTAACCAGCTGATATGTGGTTTTCTTGTGAAAAGGTTTCTCCACTTTGCACTGATGACAACAGCTAACTGTCTCCAGAACGTCATAATGCATGCTCTCCCAATAGTAGTGGGGTCACAAAAACTCCATTTTCTACAACCTACCATGCCCTACCACCCATTGTGCATTCATAATAATCGCTGGTCTAGCAGAGGGTTTAGGAAAACTCAGCGTCAATTCCCCAATTTGCTTATATTTCTCTCCATCGCATAGGAAGGTATCCTGTCTAAGCCTGTCTAGCAATTTGATCACTTGCGGCAGCTCATCGTGGTATTTGCCTACCAACATCTTTTCATATATAATGTCAGCCAAATACACCATAATGGCAACCGTTGGTAACCGTGAAAGACAGTCTGCATTTTGATGTTTCACTCCCAGATGTCGTAAAATCTTGAAATCATATGCCTGAAGCTTCAATGGCCAATGCGTGAGCCATCCTTCAGGTTCACAAAGATTTTGCAGCCAACACAAAGATGCATGATCAGTTACCACTTAGAATTTCAACCCATGGAGGTATACCCAAAACTGTTTATATGCATATATCACCACTAAGCATTTCCACTCAGTTGCAGTGTAGTTCCATTTATGATAGTTTAAGCTTTGGCTACAAAACACAACTGGGTGAACTACGCCATCATCATCCTTATGAGATAATACTGCCCCTACGGCGAAAAGTGATGCATTTATTTGTACTATGAATTTTTTTCAAAGTTGGGGTATTGCGAAATGGGCGCACTCACCAATGCGGGTTATAAGACATCAAAAGCATTTTGGCATCGTTCCTTCCAGTCAAAAGTGGCATTTTTTTCAAAAACTCAAAGAGCGGTGCCCCAATACAACTGAAGTTAGGAATGAACCACCATTAATAACCGACTATCCTCAAAAACACTTGGATATCTAGTTTATTACCTGGCCAATTCATCTTGGTTATAGCTTCCACCTTCGCAGGCTGCAGTCTGAACCCTTTTGAGTCTATAAAGAGCCCAAGGTATTCCAATTGATCTTTGAAAAATGACACTTCTGAGGCTTGATCTTGATACTAGCATCAGCAAGTTAGTGGAACACTTGTGCCAAGGGGTCAAAATGCTTTGCGAATGTTTAAGAGACCATGTTTTTATCATTGAGGTAAACTAAAACGCAGGACAGCTTCAAGTCACCTAAAAAAGTATCTATAGTATGCTGGAATGTAGCTGAGGCATTGCACAAACTCTGTGGCATACGTGTAGGCTGGAATGATCACTTTGAAGTTATTATAGCGCATTTCTCACATTCCACCTCTGGAAAGTCATCTGCCAGTACCCTGATATCAAATCCATGGCAGAAAAAAGCCCCTCCAAGCTGATTTAACGCATCATCAATCCGCGGAAGGGGGCAGGAATATTTCTTCATAATGCTATTGAGCTTTTGATAGTTAATGACCACTCATTTTGTGCCATCCTTTTTCTTTACAAATAACACCAACGATGCCTATGGAATCTTTGATAAATCTAAAATCCCTTGTTCAATCAATTTTTCTACATCATCAGAAACAACCTTTTCCGCCACTTTTGAGCGCCAAATAGGCTGGGAACAAATGGGAAAGTGATCTCCCATGTCTACCCAATGAATCACCCCTTAGGCGACCCCAAATCGTGGTCATCAGATGAAAAAATATCTCAGTATTTTTCAAAAAAAGTCATCACCATATCGTTCTGTTCCTCCGACAATCCAGTTAGAGCTTCCCATGGAACCACTGCCAATATGCTAAATTGGGAATTTACTGGTAGGCTGTAGTCCTCCAACAATCTGAAATCATGAATATGGTGAACCTATCAATAGGGGCCAAGTGTAAATAAGCCACCACTTGGTGCCTTTGGATCATCATCAACTCCTTCTGTAGGTTTTCTAGCAATAACTTCAATTCCCCATTTTTGATAACAGTAGCCCTGGAGCAACTTGGGGTTCAAGCCGCAATTGCTGGTAGGGCCCCACATTTCCCTGTATAGCCCTTCAGGGACGTCTATTTTGAGCTCAGTCCCTATTATGACCTGATGCCTAAAAGGTATGCTCAAAATGTTCACAGCTTGTAGCGAAATATCTTTGTACTCATAGATCTTGTTGGGGAGGGCTCTGGTCCTCCGCTTCATTCACTAATACTGGACAAGAATCACACTGTCACTATACGCCAAATTGATATGGCTGGAGTAGAAAGGGTCATTTGGGATTCCGTTAGAGGTAAAGAAAATGGAAGATCTGTTGTACCAAGATAAAAAATGGTTTCTTACACCATATCGACCATGGCTTCAGATCACCTCATGAATGCATCACTGATCAACATGTAGTTATTATTTGGTAGAACCACCACTAGAGTGGAAGCCTTAACTGAACCAAATCATAGAGTAATGCGCTCTAAGCTCCTTTGGACACGTGCTCTGTGCCCCCGCAGTCCCATACACTGCTCTGTGATCCACATCTAGCTTCAGTGGAAGCCTAACCATGAGCTTGTTGAAGATTATATTAACTGGGGCATCAGTATCTATAATAGCTCGGATTTTTGTGTTCTATACAAAAATATCACAGTAGGTACATTCCAGATAAAAAGAACATTAGTGTTTATTATGTGAACGTCCAAGGGCTTTTTGTTTCTAAGAAAAGTGACTATACCTATACCAACATGAGGATACTCCTGGGCAATCTTTTCTACTAGAATGGCTACGTTAACCCCCACTAGGGAGGCGACGTCCGTTGAGGGTCCATCATCACTAGTGCCATTTTTTTCGAGGATTTGCCATGCATACGGCTTTTGCACATCTCAGAGGAACTTGGAGATTTAAGGGGATAGTCACTTCCTTGAATGAAGGTGGAGATTCCAGCCGGAAGTTGTTGGTATAATAAACCATCTGGTTGGGTATTGAGGCCAACGCAAAGAGACTCTTGGGAATCATTAGGGACAATTAAATTTGAATTAGCGGAGGTAGAAAGTCCTATCTCTACTCCAATCGAGCTTTTCCCTGCTCTATTAAAACAGATGGCACTTCGTGCATATGCTGGTTGCCTGGGCAGTTAGTCGCATAATGCCTTTTTCGTCCATATGAAAAACAAGCATTCTTAAATGGCTCCCATCTATAGTTTGCATCTTAATGTCCAGGGTGAAAGTTACCGTAGTATTATAGTTAGGCTGGGGATGGGGCAGCTAAGCATAAGGAGGGCAGAAAGGATCTGCCAACATATAGGGTGGATGAAAATTGCTCAAAAGATTATAACTGGGTCGTTGCTGTCCATTTTCCAAGGAATATGAAGCAGCGTAGCAGGGGCCTTCCGCTCCACATTGGGAGCACTAGTTGTAGCAGAAAAAGAGTGCAAAGTGTTAAGGATTCAAAGAATTTTCATCTTCATTCAGTATGTGAGTAATAGCATTATGCAGTTCACGATATGGTTTGACTGCAACCGTCATGGCTATGCCTACATCCTTGTTGGTTAAAAAATTAGCTCCCATTAACACATGAGCTGCATACGTGAATCTCTCTGCAAACTCCACCAGGGACTCATTCTTTTTTTGAAACTGTATGGTCCGAAAGTCAGACTTGCGCTGTGCCTTCTTAGCTGTGACACTGAACAGATAAAGCACCATCTCCTTCACCTCTTGATAAGATACAGAACTATTTTGGAGGTAACAGGTGACCTGGTTAGTGCTCTTAACATAAAGAGCGGAAAGCAACAGTTTCGTTTTTCACCAATTCAATGCCCCTTCCATGGTGAATTCAAACCATTTAAAATATCTGTGCATGTTCCCATCATGACTGAAGAGCAGTAACTTCTCAATACAAACAAAATCACCTCACTCTGGGCTCTGGCCGTGAGGAACAGACAGAATAGGCTCCAATTGGCCGAGGGGAACATCCCCTTGTAGACTAGAATAGGGTCTCATGGATGGATGTAAATCCACTGAATTGGATCAGGAAGAAGTTGGATTGCGAGGAGGAACTGCCGCAACCCCCAAGGGATACTCACTGGCTGATTTTCAGCATTCTTCTCCAGAATCATCGCTGACTGCACCCTTTTCCCCCATAGCAGAATGTTCAGCAAAATGTTCATCAATTTTTTACTCATCTTTGACCGAATAGCACCAACACTGGCCATCTTGCACTCCCTGTTGAAGCACTTCAAACTCACTTTTGTAATTCGTGGCAGAATTTCCACTCAGAGTCCAATTTACGCTCCATTGCCTAAAGCCGTGAGAGAACGTCCTCCAATGTGCCCTGCATTTTCACGTTCTGCCATCCAGTGTCACACACTTTCCAGTTTTTTTCATCTACTTGATTAACAAGAGTGGCCCATTATCACACCAGCTTCTAGTTGGCCCAGAGAAGGGTATCCAAACGTCATCACATATCAGCATACTCCACTGTTTCAATAAACGGAATGGTAATGGCTTGGCTCTGAGCCACCTGACTAGCACTTTCCAACTGAGTAATCCAACCCAGCAACTGTCGGTGTTCTGAGGACGCCAAAAAAGAGCTGGTCATATGGTCAGTCATCCGCTGATTACTCCGCTCAATGCAACGTTGACTAAATTTGACTGCCATGGAGTTAAATTGATCCGTCATCCGCCACTATTTCAGGGTAACCTAGTTTATAATCTGAGCCACCGCTGCTTCATTCCCTTCAGCCCATTCTGCCAGGTCCACCATAAACCGCTCAGTGCTGCTACCCAACGTTGTGACATCCCAGATCCATTCCACCAATAAGCCTTGCTGGTCTAACAGTTCCCCTATCATTTGTGGTGACTCATAATCAACTGTGGAACTAGTTCATCCAAGAGACGGCAGACGTCTATGACATGACTGTACAAATGCACAAGCGCCCCCTGAACCTCTGAAAAGAGTGATTAAGGCAGTCAAGTAAAAGGTGGGTGTCATTTTATTGCTTTTGAACAAACCGCATGACATCCTCAATCTCAATGTTATGGTGGTCCAACACATGCAGTAGCTGGCAGATCGAAGGCTGCACATATGCAACCAAGTATTCCTCAGTTCCATGGGTGCTGAGCCAGTGAGACAGACCAGTGGTGGGAACTTTGAGGTAAGACATATACAACGCATAATGAGATTATTTGTCCCATTGGCTATAAAATAAACTCAGATCATGTTCCCTCACCTCATCTTCATAAAGTCAATGCCCCTGCAAAAGCCATTCCATAATACCCTGAAGTTGCTGAGGGGTCACAATTGTGGACCTGCCCTGTTGATCTGACGCCAGCGTGGGACAAGCGTCTAACTGCAATTTGACTATAGTATCCTCATCCCCTGGCTCTGTCACCATTAAAAGTGCTGGTTCTTCGTTGGATGCTTTCATTGCTTCCCCAAAGTATTGATCATTAAATCCGATTGTATTTTGGCATAAAGAGTGAGGGCTCGCCATGATGACCTAGTGCCGTTTATGCTACAGTTGACCAGTGGCCCCCTGTAGTGAGCACCACTGTTAACTTTTTAGTGGTACGGGTTAAATCTGCCAAGCTGGTTTGCACAGGGTATTAACCACTGAGAAATGGAAAAGAAGATGTGCAGATCACCAATTTTAATAAAAACTGATATATATAATATGGAGCAATCGCCCTGAACAACACTTTTATTATAATATCAAAATGCAGAACCTATCTGAGGACTACTAAAAAAACCTCTTCCCCTCATTCTTCTGCTCAAATCTTTTCTTGGTATTCTAGGTTGATTCCATCCTTCTGATTAGTAATCTGTTTTTTCCATTTTCTGAATTTTTGTCCATCTCAAGGTTTCAGCAGAATTCCCTCAATTTGCTGAACTATCAAGGCTATGATCAATTCGCTTCACACCAATAACTTTCCACTCAATCTCAAGGCTCACCTCAACTCTAATTTACAATCTGCCAGAATGTATAGCTTATTGTCCAGTCATATCAATTTCTTGACAACCACTCTTATAAATGTGACCTTTAGAAGTACTTTATTTTATTTTAAAAATGGCATCATCTTTACAGTTCCACGCTTTCATTATTGGATAAACTTGATGGTTGGCAGGGGTCTAGATGTAACGTTATAATTAACAAAACATCTGATAGCTTTTTCATTCTGGAATTTCATCTCACAGAATTATGCAACCCCTAAGCAGAAGAAAATTTTTCTATGATGGTGATGGATGGCAATATCCAGCGAGGTATAAAATCAGGTATCCTATTATTGGAAAATAAAGATGTTATTTTTAGATGGGAATATAATTTGGATAAAATTGAGCCATTTTTTAAGCTCTTGGGGCTCTAACCTTAAATCAATCTCTATATATTAGATACCCTGGAGAACCATCTCAAGACTCCCAGATGATTTTTCTCATTTATGCGGCAGAAAAAGACTTAAAATATGCTGGTAAGTATGCCACAGCAGAAAATGTGGCGGGATATGTTCCTTCAGTCATTAGAGTAATAAAGTATCTCACTCCTCTATGAGAATATTTATTATTTTGGTGGCATTATTATGCCTGAAATGAATATCATTGGTGATACGTGTGCACTGTCTGTAGTATTCAAAAAATTTGTTGTGTATTTTATACTTTCAGTTTTTTTAATCCACTTCAGGGAAGTTTGATACAACAAATTTTAGTAGATACTGGTGCTCTGAGAACTTTAATGATCTAGATCTACCAATTACCTTGAGTTATGTTACTTAACTGGTGTATGGTTAGGGCAGGTGCTTACCATAGTAATCCCACTTTGAAGGTTCAGGGTTTGATTGATTATCAAGTTGGTAAGTACCAAATGGCTGATCACTTGGCAGTCAAAAACCTGCTGTAACCAATTATCTTGAGAATGGGCTAGTAGCAAAAATTTGATATTAAGACCAATCTGAAGGCCAAACTTGACTTTGTCCTTGGATAGTGGTAAGAATTAATAAACACATGTCTGGAATTAGCATTCTGAGCAACTTACCATAATGGCCCAACTTACATAAGCTTAGTCTTGCGCTTCTGATGAAGCCCATACCAGAAGATCCCCTAACCCCCTATTTGGAGGGGTTGTAATCTTCATTTGATGCGGCTTCAGCAAATTCCTTAACTGATCCTTGGAGGTTTATTGTGATTTCAAACTCACAGTTGAACTGGTTCACATTTCCACCTCAATATACCCTTTGACTCTGAGGGAAGAGAAAGCCTTTGATGTTTGGTTTACTGAGCAACTTGCAAAAGGAGCCATCCTTCAGCGTACCTCTCAAGTAAGCTCACCACTGCTCTTTTTGTAATTGCAGTTGGTACAATATCCCCTTGCATAAATTATGATAACTTTATAATGTCAACATACCCAATCTGCATCTCATTCATTTGGAGGCACAGATTGCCCGCTATGTGGATAAGCAAAGTTTTCTCCAAGCTATATTGCTTAAATGCATTTAATTAAATCAAATAGAAAAGGGTCAGGAATGGCTCACTGTATTCCATACCAGGAAAGAGATTTTTCACATTTTGGGTCATGCCTTTTAAGATTAAGAATGCGCCTGAATTTTAATAAAATCATATTCATGTGGGCTCAGAAAAGTTATTGGGGTATGCGCTGTGGACTATATGGATGCCATCCTGGTTTTCTTTTTAATCAAGCATCCCATGAGATTTAACTACAGCAAGTGTTTGAGCATTTGAGAGCAGTGAAATTGAACCTATAAATCAGTAAGTATGACTTTTAAATTCCAGGGCACCTTCTTGGACAAAACCATGTTTGATAAGGTTCATGAGATTACTCCTGGCAAGAGGAAGTCTACTTGTGATTGACTCACACCAAAATCATTAAGGTTAAAGAAGCTCCTTTGGGTACATTTACTTTCTTTAAGATGTTCACTCACAACCTTTCAGATGTTGCCTCACTTTATATAAGACCAGCGGAGCCAAAACCCTTAATGTTCACCCACATTGGAGAATTCTTTCCAGGCTGTAAAGTGCGCCTTGATTTCTACGTAAGTACCTCACCACGTGGATCCATATAAGGAGTTTATAGTAGCTTATGATTCTAGAAGATTTGCTATAGATTCTTCTCTATTTCAAGCGGGCACAGATGGAGTTGACCGTCCATTAGGATATTTCGCTCACAAGATGTCAGTACATGAGTTAAACTACTCTTTTATAAAAAAGAAAAGTTGTCAGTAGTGGAAGTGTTACTTACTGGCGCACCATCTACATAGTTTGTCCCAGCCATTCCTTGTGTGTATTGATTACTGAGCTTTACTGTACTATCAAGCCCCTCATTTCCTGACCTCACATCAGAATCGCTGATATGAGACCCTTTCTCAGTTTTTGTTCTCTTATGAGTTCACAAAGGAAAAAAATGGATTAATTGACGGCTTAAGCTGGAACCCAGCCTTAGCTCCTGGCCCAAAGGAAGTAAAGCTGTATAAATCCCTCCTAGTGATTCTCCCTGATAAGTTTATATCCAAGCAACCTTCCCTAGTACCTGCACTCTTGTTCTTGCTTCTTTGGAGAATCTAGAGGAGTATGGTATGTTTCTAAAGGAAGCCCTCTCACAATCTTTATCCACTGAATATAACCAAGATTTTGCTAAATGTAAATTAGAATCAGGAGGATTTGATAAGGGGGTATCATATAAAGGACGATATGATATTGTTTTAGGGATGCTTATGGGTTCCTGCCGGACCTCTTTACTTGGAAATAAATAATGAACACCATAATGACATAACAGTGGGCACCCTAGGAAGGCGAAAAACTTGTAGCTCATTCAGCGCACATACAACTGGAAGGGATATAGGCACAGGTTACTCAATATACCAAGGTGTTCCTTGTCTATAGTATTATAAAACCAAATTGTCAGCCTCTTTCTGGCTTGATGATACCTGTCCAAAAGACAGAAGGGCCTTGGACTTCCCTTTCAGTGGATTTTATTGTGTATTGCCCCTGTTGGGAAGTTGATATGACTGGATAATATACTAACCATACGATGGATTAGAGGGGGAATTGGGACAAGTCTCAAGACTAACAAAAAGAAGTATACAAATAATAATTGATTGAAATGTCAACCATTTGGCGAGAATGGGAGATTATGCTGAGATTGGGATAAATAAGAGTTTTGAATAAAAAGGGGAAAAACAAATAGAAACACCAAGCTGAGGATGCATCTAGCTTTGGGACTAGAGATATAAAGAGTTACAGAGAGGATTGATGGGGGGTCGTTCAGAAATTAGGTCGTTGCAGAAAGGTCTGCATATTAGTAAAATAATAAAGGTTAGAATAAGGGGCGATAGCTCCGTGTGAAAAAGTTTATTAGTTTTACTGAAGAATCAGCAATCTTCATATTGTCTGATTTGGTCGCCCAGTGGCTAATACCCTGTGCAAACCAACTTGGCAGAATCAAGACTCTACGCTGAGAATTAACATTGGTGCTCACTACAGGGGCCCATTGGTCAGCTGTAGTTATCAACGCTTAAAATACAATGACAAGTTCTCATTTGTTTTATTTAACCGAGGTAAGCTGACCAGGGGATGGACATTACTGAATATACGTAAAACTAAGGAAATAACCAACAAATATAAAATTGGGCACCCCAGGGTACTCAAGTTACCCCTGTTGCCAGCGGGACTGCCAGGTATGGGGGTTGGTGCGCTACTCTGAGGGGGTTTCCCCTGCTATTGAGAAGGTGTTAAGGAAAGGGTCTGTGTGGAGGAACCAGAGTGGGAACCATGATTCTATGAGCGCTTTTTGCCTTGGTCTCATATATCCATAGAGCCAGGCTTGGAAGTGCTCCAGTAAGTGGACATGGAATCTGTTAATAACCCCATGAATGGTTGGGACCGTGACCTTGAACGCATCTAATGCAATTGTGTGGATTGTCCACATTGCAATGGGTATTATTAGGGAGTGGAGGGTAGATGGGATTGGTGACTCAATCTGGAGTGCGAAGATGCTCTTTGATATTGAGAATTCCTGTTCATTATAAATCTTAAGCAGGCGTGCGACTTCCTGCCATATAGCTTTGATTGGGGGGCATGTTTCTAGGCGGTGATGTAGGGATCCCTCCCCTCCACATACTGCACATGTTTTGTGGAGAGAGTTGGAATGGTCCGCCGTCCTATAGGTCCTTCTCAGACAGCGCCAGGCGTTTGCTCTTATCCTCAGCTGTAGGAGTGGGTGGTGAGTCATTTTCCACATTTCCTTCTGTGTGGTTAAATCATAGGGAATGTCCAACATATCTAGGTATCCTATCCTAGCTATGCTTGGGGTTGTTGCGAGCATATCTCTATGGGGGTGATTTTTTGGGTTTCTTAAAATAGAATTGGGGGCTGGGTCGTCCCTTTCCCTGTATAGTACCCATGTTCTCTATGGTCTATCCCATACGGCGGATAGTTTGGAGGATATGTTTGAAATGATGGGAGGTTCCATGCGGACCTGTTGCAGTAGGGTGATTGGCAAGGTATGAAAGTAGTCTGGGTGGACTATGTGGGTTGGTCAATTTGAGCGCTTGTGCAAAGTTAGTCCTTGCTGCTCTGGACCAATGTTGTTGCGGGAGGTCTGGAGCAAGGATTTCCTATATCCAGGTACCTAGGATGTAATTGGCGTGGCTCTCAAAATCTATTAGTCCCATGCCTCCGCTTGAGCGTGGGCCAAATAGTGTTTCCATCCGTATAGTAGGGTGAGAGCCAGGCCACAGCCAGCCCTTGATAAGCGCTCGGATTGAGGTTATAAATGTAGGTGAGAAGGCGATCGCGTGGGCCTGGTACCACAGTATTGGGAGGATAAGCGAGTTATCAACTGTAACTCGTCCTGTTAGTCCTGGGGTTCTTCCCTTGAGGGAGGCGACGCGTTTGAATACCCATTGTAACAGGTTACTTTCCATTGTCTCATTAGCATATCCCCCTGATTCTAGCCAGATTCCAAGGTGTCAGACAGGAGTGGTAGTGGGAGGTGTTGCAAAGGGTAAAATGATTGGGTTTTTTCTTCGTGTGTTGGTATGAGGTTCTGATGTTGTGGCCCAATTGTTTGTGTATTTGCCTAAGAGGATGATTTCTGTCTTCCTTTTGTTGAGCGATGCATTTATCACCTTGGAGTATTCCTCTAGATTACGTTCCAGCTGTCAGGCATCTTCATTGTTTGCTATACCTGCTACGCAGTCATCCGCAAAGGCCAGTATCTTAACTGTTGGTTGTCCTTGTGCGGTTATCCCCATGAGATGTGAGTCAGTTACTCAGAGGAGTGGGTCAAAGCTAAAATTGTATAGGAGTGGGCTGAGGGGATCCCCTTGTTTGAGCCCTCTGTGTGGTTTGATCTTGTTTGTTAGGAATCCAGGGCCACATACAGCCATAGTTGCAGATTCTGTTAGGAGCATCGCCCATTTTATGAATCTTGGTGGGAGTTTGAAGGCATGTAGACATTCTTTTAGGTATGGCCAGCTAACTCGGTCATACGCCTTTTCCTGATCCAAGAAGACCAGAGTACCAGTTGCTTTGGATTGGCAAATGTTTGCAACAGGGTGAATGTTGTTCCAGATTGAACGCCCTGGTATAAACCCAAACTGGTTGGGTGATAGGACGTCAGATGCAATTGCGCCTAATCTAGCTGCTAAAATTTTTGTTAGAATTTTTGTGTCAGTGTTGGAGAGTGCAATTGGGCGCCAGTTGGCCAGGTCCAACTTGCGACCCTTTTTATACAAGGTTATAACGTAGGATTCATGGCCTCCTGGTAATAGGCGAGTTTCCAACAAGCTCTGGTTCATAGATGCCAATAGGAGGGGGGCGATTTGTTGAAAACATTTTTTGTAAAATTCGTAGAGTATCCCATAAGGCCCTGGGCATTTCCTAAGTGGTGCATCGCGAATTGTCTCCCAAAGCTCCTCTCATGTAATAAGGGATAGTATGTTGTAATTTGGTGGTGTACTTTGTATCTCAGCAGTTTGTATAAATTCTTTAAATTTCTGTGAATCTGTTGGCGTTTCATGATATAATTCGGTGTAATAGCAGTGTACTTCCACCTTGACCTTCTCAGGGTTGGTTGCCACAGTGCCATTGGTCTTGCGGACCTTTGTGCATGCAGGCTGGTCTCCGCGGGAGTGGAATTGGCAGAAAAAGTATGTTGAATAGGTTTCGCCTTCCTTTATGAACTTACCTTTGTTCAATACTTTGATTCTGTGTTGGTGTTCAAAGATGGGATTGTTAAGTTGGGAAGAAATTTCTGCCCATTTGCATCCCCAGTTGGGGCTATAGCCAGATTTTGGAGTATTTATTTCCAAGTGGTCTAATTCTTCCAAGGTACGCTTGATTGTGGCCATGTATGCGGTGTACTTATGTGATGCAATATGTCAGGTTTTGTTGATTAAATCCTTTTTGAAATTTTCCCATGTTCCAATGGGATCCAAAGTGAATGGGGCTGTGAATTCTGGGTTTGTAGCCTTGTTTTCAACCCAGTCAGATATCTCAGGCAATTTTATATTTTCTGGGTGAAGCTTTCTCCAAGGTGACACCTGTGTGTGGGATTGGGTTGGCACTAACTGCACCGTAACTAATCGGTGGTTAGAAAAATTGATCTGTTTTGTTATAAATTTGGAGAATCTTGAGCGGTGGGATTGTGGGATGAGGATGTGGTCAATGCAACTCATCAATATGAGTGCTCCCTCACGTATGTTGGGCCACGTCATGTGGGGAAGGAGTGGTGAACTGGGGGAAGAGCATCCTGTAAGTCAAGAGATGCCTTCATTGTGCGGAATTCAATGTGTCCAGGTGGGTATCCCCTGGGATTAGGCCATTGATCCATATTGGGGTTATCCCAGCAGTTGAAATCGCCTAACATAATGGTATCTGGTGGGAGGGTGAGAGTAGGTATATTTTCAAAAAATTGTTTTCTCTCAGTTGCAGTGCACGGTGCATATATACATGCTATCAAAATTATTTCCTCTTGGCATGTGATTGTTGCTACCAGGACTCGACCATGCAAGTGTGATGACGAATTTGTAATTTTAAATTTTTTGTTGTTTCAGACAATCACCCCACAGTGAGACGTCCATACTGATTGTGATGGTGCGACCCTGGTTGACCAGGATTCTTCTTTCCCCTGTAGACAGTGGGTTTCTTGGATGACCAAGATGTCTACAAGAGGTTTTCGCAGGAATTTCAGCTTTTTGGCTTGGGACATATGAGTCCTGGCTCCTGCGATGTTTAGCATCCCTATTGACACTGAGGTGCCCGCGGCGCCTCAGGAGCAGTTGGGAGGGCCCTCTGGCCCTATCTCACCATGGCTCATTTTGGCCATGCTCCACATCTGTACTCCAACTCTTTCACTGCCATTGTTGGTTCCCTTGATCTGACCCAATGATTCAATGGAATTTCAGTTTTTTGCATTTGCGTCAACTTTTCCTGCACAGGTCTCATGTTGATTTGATGCGGATTGTTGATTGGATTTTATATTTTTGAGGTTTGACTTTAGTGAATTGTGCACCGCATTTTCACCCAAATCGCCGTTGCATTGTTTCTCAATATGTGCATGACTGATGTCGCTTTGTGACTCATTCAGGTTACTATGAAAATTTTTGACCTGAGCATATTGTTCTGATTGGTTAGTTTGTTGAATATCTGAAATATCCTCCCAAATTTGTCCGGGGTTAATGGTGGACTCTGCGTGTGCTGCTGCTTCAGCCGCTGCTCACTTGCAGGCTTTTTGTGCCCCTTTACGTTGTTTGCTTGTAACTGGGTCAACTTTGAAGTATAGTCCATCTTCACCCCAGCAGAATGGGTGGTGACCATTATTCATTTTGGCGAAGTTTTCATTATCTTTGTTCATTGCTTCCTCACAATAGTCATTTTCCATTAAGCCCTCTTTCACAGGGCATGCGTGTTCCTTGTGGCCCAGCGAGCCACAGTGGTTGCAAATGGGCGGTGCGCGTTCCGGTGTAACTCAGAATGTGGCTGACTGGCCCCTATCTTCGAAGTGAAATTCTGCTGTGTGGGGAATTCTGGATAAGTCCTCTTCCACTTCTAGGAAGGGAGTGATTATGGTGATAGCTTTGCCTGTGCACAGGTTGGGCATCAGGCGAAATCACTGTAATTTGAGTTGCTGAGTTTCTCCATAGGCCACAAAACCTTTGCGGAGCTCCTCCTCAATTACCTTATGAAGAAGGTTGGTGGGGAGCGAGTCAAAAGAGATGAACAAAGTTTTTGCTTTGTTCCATCTGGTGCGCGCGGTGAGCACAATTTTTTTTCCCTTGGGGAGGGCAATTTCCACACAGACTTTTACTGCGGCATCAGCTTCATTGGCTGTTTCAAAACCAATATCAATCCAGCTCAGCCCAGGTTGTTGGTGGCTACATACACCGCGTGAGACAAAAGTGAGGGCTGTGCCTCACATGTTTTCTCCCACAGGGTCGGTGACTCATCCCCAAGGAAGAGTCTGATCCCATGTTCCACATTTGATAAGGGTTGGTTGAACTGAATGTACATATATTGCGCGTGCTTTACAGTGAATACCATAAACCAAGATGGTGTCTGAGTTTGCGATTTCTTTGCAGATTGGGTTCCTGGTCCCCCTCCAGGGCGTTTCTTGCCCTTAGTTGCACCGTTAAGCGCACCGCTTGCCATGACACTCGCCCATGTTGTATTAATTTTTATTGATAAAGTCGCCCATCTTTCCTGTGTGTGATTATCCAAATTTGCTGTTCAAATCAAATAGTAGTAACTAAAGTGATTGTTATGAGAAAGAAAAGCTTGACAAGCCCTCATTTGTTACGTCACCATTCTATTGGATTCCACATGTGTCATGTGGAAGAAATACAGGAGACAACTAATAATGATCAATATTATTCACTGTGACTGAACTTGGTAACGATGAAGTTGTGATCAATCTGCAACTAGAAAACTTCCCTGAGCTGACGCCGACCAACTAGGGCGCTCCACAAATGCGACCCCTCAGCAGCTGTGGAATATTATGTAGTGGTTGTTACGTGGATATTGATTATACGAAGATGAGGTGGGGGAGTATGCCTTGAGTCTATTTTATAACCAACGCGATCAAGAAGATTTCTACGCCATATACATGTCTTATTTGAATGCAACAACAATGGGGTTGACTCACCGCCTTGGTACTCATGGAATTGAGGAATATCTAGTCACATATGTACAACTGTCTATCTGACAACTACTATGAGTATTGTCTCACCACAATATAGAAATTGGAGATGTGGTGCAATTTGCTCGAGAACAGCAAAATGATATCACCTCTTGCTTAACTGCCTTGATCACTCTTTTTTGGAGGTGCAAGTGGCACTTGGGCAAATGGACCACCGGGTTGAGAACATCTGCCACCGTTTAGACATGTTGGTACCCCAGTTACATCTTGAGTTGACTCAGGTAATTGATGAGCTGTTGGATTGACATGGTCTATCAACGGAATGGATTCAGGATGTCATGACGTTGGGACACAATACTGAGGGTTTTATGACAGAGTTAACTGAATGTGCAGAAGAACTCAGAGACGTGGTGGCCCATCTTAAAGAAAAAATAACACTGGTGGAACAGCAAGTGGTGAATCAAGTAGGCTTTGTATCAGCCAAAGTAAACCAACTTCATATTTAATGGAGTAGCCAGCAAACAACTGATAACGAGCCTAACCCTTGGTCAACGTCCCCTGAGTACCTGCAGCTAGTCCGCCGGGTTACCCAATTGGAAGCAGATAGTCAAGCTGAGCGGCTTTGAGTTTTCCCTCTTCCAATCTATGAGCACAGGAGTATGATGACATACAGGAGCGACTTAATACCCTTAGCCGTGCCAATGAAAGATTGGTTTAAAAAAGTCACTCTCCTGACCTGGATAGATGATGCTAACTAACAAGCGGATTATGCTAGCTGACATCATGGCCATATATGGAGTACAATGGGAAGTGTCCTCTCACGCCTACAAGCAGTGGAGCTGCAGTTGCACAAGGAGAGGGAATATTGTTGGGAGCTGAAAAATCAATATGTGACACTGCAACGGGAATTACAGGATGGGAGGTGTAGATGTCATTCAGTTAAAGTGGAGCAGATGATCAATGAGTATTTGGTGGAGTATGCCAGAGCTGGGGGGAACAGTGCAGTTAGTGGCAATTTGGGGGATGAATGCTATGAATCCACTAATGAATATCCTTCAAGAAATGGAATGCATACCCTGTGTGACTTTACTTCCTTTGAGTTCATCATGCCAGATTCAAGTTTGAACAGCCAGCTGTATAATAAATCACAAGGAGGTGGTTCCCTTAGTCAATTCAGAACCAATTCGCCTGATCCTTGTTGCAGAAATCTGAAGCAAGGCGAAGCTGTGTGAATTGAGAACTTACCTCCTTTTAATTGTGACGGTAATCTACATGGTTACTTCAAGCAATGAATTCAGTGTGGAAGGAGTTTCTGATTGATGGAAAGTGAAACTGTTGCTGTCTGCTCTTGATGTAGACAGCGCCAATCAAGTTACTTGCTACCTCCCAAACAGCTTGGCATCCTATGAAGAAATTAAGGCGATTGTTCTCCAGCTCTTTGGGGGTGCAACCAAGATGGCCCAACGGAAAGCTGACTTTCTGACTATAAAATTTCACCAAAATGAGACCCTGTCAGATTTTGCTGAACATTTCTCAGTGGAAGCACATGTACTAATTGGAGCTAACCTTTTATCCACCGAGGATGTTGGTATTGTGATGACAGCAGCCATCAAACCATATCAGGAACTATCTAACACTATGTCTCACATGTTGAACAAAGAGGCAGGACTTATTTGAATTTTGAATACTTTACGCTGACTTTCTGCCACAAACAGCGCCCCTAATATAGCCTGGCAACCCTCTGTTATCCCCACACCAAAGACTTCAGAGTATGAACTACAGCGACTATGCTATCAACTGCTGGAACGTATTTGTTCATCATACAGATCTGCGAATCCTTTCCAGCCTAGATATGATCTGCCAGCTTGTTCCTGACCTTGGAAACATACCGTTAATTTATGCACTGGTCCTTCAGCTGCATGTTATATATGTGAACCCTTCATGAATACTTGCATCCAATGCAGCCGGAGGGGGCATTATGCGGCAAACTGCCTTAGTAAAACATGAGTGTATGCATTACCAACTGAGGAAACCCCACAGGGAAAAGCTCAAGCGGAGTAGAGATGGGACGCTCTACCTCCACTATGTCTAATCCACTTGTCCCTAACAAATCCCCAGCTCCTAATTGGGAAGGATCTGAAACTCAATTGGATGAATTACTATACCAACAGCTTCCATCAGGTATCCCTGCTTCTGGTTCCAAATGTATAAATTTACCCTCAAGCTCTGTGTTTTGCCAGGAAGCGCCAAAGCCATATGTGTGGCAGATCTTGGAACAGACCAACACAAGTATTGAGGATCCTCTGATGGCTGCTACTTCTTTGGTAGGAGTCCACACCACCATTCCGGTGGGAAAAATCATCAATGAGTACCCTCAGGTTGGCAAGAGCATCTCCTCTTTCTTAAGTAACATTAAGCTCTTAGATGTACACGCAATAAACACTGATGGTTCCTCTTACTCAGAATGTACTTATTGTGACATTTTCATTCAAAATACAAAAATCCGTGCTATCATTGATACTGGAGCCCCTGTGAACATAGTCTCTACCCAGTTGGTGGCTAAGCTTCTGCTCAAACTGGATGTGGACCATCAAGTAGTATATGGAACTGCGGGGATGCATAGCACTGTATCTGAAGGTGCATATAGTGCATTGCCCTTACAATTTGGGTCAGTCTGGGCTTCCGCCCCAGCGGTGGTTCTGCCAAACAACAACTATGACATGCTAATTGGTGCAGCATTTATGAGGAAATTTGGTGTTGTGATAAACATGGCGGAGGAAACACTTAATATTTTAGGACAACAGATTCCTGTTTATTTTACCTCATGTGGAATCCCAATGGACTCATTCTGCTCTAGTCAAATCAATCTAGCATACAGCGATGGAGTAATTCCCATGCACTATTGATGACTGAAGCGATGGACCAGGGTCCTCCCCAACCAGATTTATGAATACAAAGGGATTCTGCTTTGAGCAGCAAGCGATTGGAGCATACCCTCTGGACACCAATGCATAGTAGGGACTGAGCTCAAAATTGATGTCCCAAAAGGGCTTTATGGAGAAATCATGGCTCCTTACCAACACTCTCAGCTTGAGCCACATGTGGCTCCAGGGTTTCTGCTACCTGGGAACAGAGAAGTGAAAGTGCTGCTAGCAAATTTACAGAAGGAGACCATAACAATTCAGCAGCACCAAGTGGTGGCTTACTTACACTTTTCTCCTATAGAAGAAGTCCGCTGTATTCATGATTTCAGCTCTTGGGAGGATCTCAGACTGCTGACAAGCTCTCCACTCAGCGTATTGACCGTGGTTCCATGGGAAGCGCTTACTGGATTATTGACAGAACAACAAGAACAGGCTATGGCGTTATTTGAAAAGTATTGAGATATTTTCACACATGATGATCACAATTTGGGGTGCGCTCAAGGGGTGGTACATTGGATAGATACTGGGGATCACCCTCCCATTTGATCGCAACCTATTAGATGTTCTAAAGCAGCGGAGGAGGTTGTTTCCGATGAGGTGGATAAACTTATTGTGCAGGGGATGCTAGAGCCATCAAATAGTCCGTGGGCATCACCAGTGCTCATAGTGAAGAAAAAAGATGGCTCAAATCGAGTGGTTATTGACTATCACAAACTCAATAATGTAACAAAGAAGGATTCCTACCCTCTTCCATGGATTGACAATGTGTTAGACCAATTGGGAGGAGCGTACTATTTTTCAGCCATGGATCTGATCTTGGAGTATTGGCAGATCGAATTGCCATCAGTAGAACAAGAAAAATGTGCTATCATCACATCAAAGGATTATTCCAGCCTACTCACATGCCACAAGGGTTGTGCAACGCCAGCTACTTTCCAGCATGCCATGGATACATTCTAGGTGATTTAAAGTTGTCCTGCATTTTTAGTTTATCTTGATGATATCAACATGTTCTTGCGGACGTTTACTGAACACCTCAGCCATTTGGAACAAGTGTTTCTATGCCTCGCTGCTGCTAATATCAAAATCAAGACTCGGAAGTGCCATTTCTTTAAAGAACAATTGGAATACCTTGGGTTCATCATGGATTCAAATGGGCTTAAACCACAGCTGGCTAAAGTGGAAGCAATAAGCAAAGATGACCCACCCAGGTAGTAAGCGGGACATTCAAGTGTTTCTGGGGATGGTTGGGTACTACCACTGGTTCATTCCTAATTTCAGTTGTATTTGGGGCCCCACTTTTCGAGTTGCTGAAGAAAAATGCTTCTTTCAATTGGATGGAACAATGCCAGAACACTTTTGACGTATTGCACACCGTGCTAGCAAGCACACCCATATTGCAATATCCCAACTTCGACAAACAGTTCATAGTTCAAATGGATGCTTCTCTCTCTTCTATAGGGACAGTAATATCCCAGAAGGGCAATGATGGCGTGGAGCATCATGTCGACTTCTGTAATCAAAGCTTGAGCTGTCACAAACAGAACTACACCGTTACTGAGTGAGAATGTTGAGCGGTAATCTACACTTATAAACAGTTTCAGGTATATCTGCATGGGGTATAATTCCAAGTAGTGATGGACCATGCTTCCTTGCATTGGTTGCAGAATCTACATGAACTGGAAGGGCGACTCGCACGTTGGGCACTAAAGCTCCAAGCATATGATTTTGAGATTGTACACCATCTGGGAGCCAAACCCCAAAATGCGGATTGTCTCTCTAGGCTGCCAACAGTCGCTATCACAGCGGATTTAGCTGACATAATGTATGAGAAGATGGTGGTAAAAAATACCAGGATGAGCCGCCACATGTGATCAAGGTATTAGACAGACTTAGGGCGGATACTTTCCTATGTGGGGGAGAACTATATAAGCGGATTGGTGACATGACACTGTTTTTCCCTAAACCTTTGGCCAGACCTGCAATAATTATGGATGCTCATCAGGCTGTAGGTCATGGAGGATTGTGGAAAACACTGGAGATGTTGCGACCCTGATACTACTGGGAGAGCATGCATTACAAGGTATTGGAAATGGTTAGTTGTTGTCATCAGTGTCAAGTGGAAAAACATTTCACAAGAAAACTATATACCAGCTGGTTAAACCCTGGTTCGCCTGGCACACCATTTCTATTGATGTAGTGGGACCTCTGCCAACTAGTACCAATCGATCCAAGTATATTATTGTCGCCATAGATCATCTGACTCAATGGGTGGAGGCCAGGGCCATCAAGTGATTTGGGCGCGATCACTACTGCCAAATTCATCATGGAGTGTGTTTTACAGCGACATGGCTGCCTGAAATTCATTTTAATGGATAATGGAACCAATTTCACTTTGCACATTCTGCCAAAGTTGAACGAGTTGATGGCTATCAGTGGGATTTTGACCACCCCATATCATCTGGAATCAAACGAAATAGTAGAGCGGGTTAACAGAACCCTAGTGAACATACTCCGTAAATTGGTAAATGATCAACCCTCTGAATGGAGCGCCCTTCTACCCAAAGCTGTATTCATGTACAATACTAGCTATCATTCATCCACTGGTAAGAGCCCATTCCAACTGTTGTATGGTTGACAGCTGGCTTTGCCTGCTTTGCTTTATTTGTGTGTAGAGGATACTAGTGGTGTGGACCCCCAGCGTTATTTGAAGACTCTTATGGACACGTTGATCAATTGCAATTGAAAGCCTACTCCACCAGTTTGGCTAAAAAGATTCGCGATCAGGCAGCTGATCAGAAGCAATGAAGCGGACTTACGTTGTACTCTATAGGGGACCATGTTTTATTCCACAAATAGCACGGTTGTGGGAGAAAAAAAAATCTTTCTAGCATCTTAATTGGTACAAATGAGATAATTGAGAAGACTGGAATGGTTTGTTTACACCATCAAGGAACCTGAGGGGGGTCAGATAATCAACCAAGTTCACGCAAAGTTCCTTTGAGCCTACAAACAGTGAGAGCATATCATCCAGTCAAAGGGGGGGTAATGTTGGGAAGTTTAATGACTGGGTGATATGCTAACCATATGATGGATTGGAGGGGGAATTGGTACAAGTCTCGAGACTAACAAAAAGAAGTAATCAAATAATAATCAATTGAAATGTCAACCAATTGGTAAGAACAGGAGATTATGCCAAGATTGGGATAAATGAGAGTTTTAAATCAAAAGGGGAAAAACGAGTAGAAACACCAAGCTGAGGATGCATCTAGCTTTGGGACTAGAGATATAAAGAGTTACAGAGAGGATTGATGGGGGGTCGTTCAGAAATTAGGTTGTTGCAGAAAGGTCTGCATATTAGTAAAATAATAAAGGTTGGAATAAGGAGCGTTAGCTCCATGTGAAAAAGTTCATTAGTTTTATTGAATAATTGGCAATCTTCATATTGTCTGATTTGGTTGCCCAGTGGCCAATACCCTGTGCAAACTGACTCAGTGGAATCAAGACTCTACGCTGAGAATTAACAGCCCCCCTCTGAGGGGTATGATGCTATCATGGTGTGGCGGACCAATTCACCATGTTTTCCTATTTCATTACATGTAACACCACAATAACAGAAGCTCAGATGGCTAAGTTCTTTTTCTCCCATATTTTCTCCACCACTGGGGTGACTCAGGATATTATCAATGTTTATGTGCCAAAGTTCACATCTATATTATGGGAGGACTTGTTTAAAATCCTCTATTTTCACCTATGATGCTCTACTGCCTTCCACTTTCAATCTGTTGGTAAGACAGAGCGAGTAAACTAATGTTTAGAACATTTTTTCAGTGTTACACGGCAGATTATCATTTAAACATGGCCTTACACCTCCCTTAGCTCAATTAAATCATAATAACGCCCTTCATTTCTCTAATGGAAGTTCTTCCTTCTTCGTCAACTAAATTTATAACCCCACTTTTAACATGGAACCAAGTTGTGGGTCCAAGGTGGAAGCTGTGAGTGCCTTTGGTAGGTTCATCAAGAAACTACACAAGGAGGTAAACACCAAATAGGATGCTGCCATGAAGACATACAAGGAGAATGCTTATGGGGAGAGAAGGGTAGGTCCAGAGTATAGGGGGGGATCTGGTGATGTTGGACACCAGGAACATTTTCATCAAGCAGCCGTAAAAGAAACTGGGACCAAAGAGGATAGGACTCTGCTATAATATTAGAAAAGTTGTGCCATGCCTCATATCAGTTGGATCTTCCAGAGAAGTTTCAAAATTTTTAGCTTTTCATGAGAGAAAGTTGGCCCAGTTTAAGGTTCTTCAAAGACGCTGGAGTCTTATCTTATAGATGGTGAACAAAAGTGGGAGGTAGAGGGGATTATGGATTCTTGTCATTTGGAAAGGAGTCTAGTATATCTGGTATCCTGGAAGTGGTTTGAAGCCACAGAGAATAGCTGGGTCTCAGCTTATAATTGCGCTCATGCTCAGGACTTGATTGTCTTTTTCTATGAGCGTTTTTCTGAAGCCGCTGGCCATGAATCCACCTCTATAATAGCAACCAGGATTTTATCCCCAGCCATAAGAACTTCTCGCTTGCTGAAACTCCAGGGAGAGAGGTGGAGCTAATGAAACTGGAGGGTAATGTCATATTCATGATATGATTTCTGGAATAGATTGTGGAGGTAAGGAGGAAATGAAGAATGTCAAAGGAGCAAGCTAGCTATCCTTCAGGACTTTCAATATACCATGGATTAATACTGATTTTAGGCCAAACAAAATCAGGTCAATCCTCAAATATCACGTGATGCAGTTAAAGATGTAACATCAAAAGTACTAAAAATTACCCTGTATAGATTTAATGATTATGGTTTGTTACATTTGATTTCCTAAGCGGATTTGACTCATTTACAAAGTTTAATACTAATAAAATAAGTTATAGTTGATTTTAAAGTTTTGAGTTACGCTACTCAAGCTATAGTTCTACCATTGATGTTAGCATTGTGTTATTGGATAAAATCAATTTCAAGCCTCAGCAAGGTGATATAAGCCCATCCCATTTTTCTATAAGATGGTTTTTCTCAGACCAATCTCTCTGTTGTTCATCTTCCTTTTAAATAAAGGCTACTTTTATATTATTATTTATTTGGTGCTATCTTTTGCCACTCTTGCAGTTTATTTACTTATTAAGATATTCTGGGCTCTTTCTATAAAATATAGGAGCGTTGGCACCATCAAAGATGTGGTTTTGTTAATATATCTAATGGACTTCTCATGAGAATTAGAAATCACTCTCAATATGATTGCCACTCGCATCCTATAAAAACCCCACCTCTCATCCCTAATGAAATATCTTGGGTTACAGCTGCTAGTTTTCTAGTAGATTATGTTAGTTTATTGTAGACATAATTACCTAAGATTTTTTCAAACTAAAAAAGGCTATATTTTTACCTGAATCATTTTTGGCCAGATCACACTTCCTGTCATCAAACAGTGAAGCATCTTTATTTATAAAAACCCTCAAACCTGTGCTGTTTCCATTTTGTAACAGAATCTCCACCAAAAGTTTTGGTAATGAAAATAATGATGCAATTTTTTTCAGTGATTTACAATGGTGCAGTAATTTTTTCTTTAGGCTGATCTCACTTTCATGTGAATTTTATAAAACAATTTAATTTTACCACTGCCAATTGGCCACATCCATTTTCCTGCTGATGTCCTCAGATCCGCCGCCTGTTGCTCCAGTGTGGGGTAGCAGTGATCCACCACCTAGCGTTTTCCACCATGTGAAAAAAGTGTTCACATGGGTTTGAATAGCCCAACAACCTTAACAGCCATTTTGTCCCCCCATGGGAATTACTGCTCCGCCTTTCGCGCATCCATCCCTCTTGCCCCAACTTCTTGCCTTTCTTGTTCCACGATCTGATTTTTCTATGTATAGACTACATGCGTTTATTCCCATACACCAACAAAGAAATAATTGAACTAGCCATCACTGCACTTGCCTCAGCTAGCTTTATCGATCTCTACCCATTTAAGGGCTATTTTACTTTGGCTTCCAGATGGAGGAGGACGCTGAAGCATTGACTTAAACTCCACTTATTTACAAAAACACTCCCATTCCCACTACCTGTACTTGCCTCCCTTCTGGCACCACACTGGTGGTGTCCTTTGCGTCCCTCCCTTCCCACCTCCCACCCAAGTTTAAATATGAACAATTGATGGCAGGGATTTTGGCTTATGGGACTCAGCCCAACCTCATCTTCACTGTTCCCTCTGGTGAAGAGCGCCTTTCTGCCCCTCACGCCACTGGCATTATAAATCCACATCACCCTACCTTAGCCCAACAAATCCCCTACAATTGTATTGTGGTGGCGCCTGAGAATTCTTTTAGGCTTGTGTGGATAATGATCACCAAATTTGTCTCCTCTGTTTTGGGTTTGACCATCCCAAAAAATTCTGCCCCAAGCCACTTCCTGAGGTGCAGTTTCTGAGCCCTATTCAAAAGATGTTAAATGAAGAGTTTTATTGCCCCATCCACTCAACATTCTCGTCCAATGGGCCAGAGTGGGAATTGGCCCACACCAAATCATCTTCCCACATTAACCCACCCAAATTTAACCCCGCCAATCAGAGTCAGGCTTAGACCACCCTTTGTACCCAAGCAGCCCATTTGAATCCTACCTACCCAAATTCATTCACTATTCTAGTAAACCAAAATCCATGGGACTTATTGGCTGTGATTGATGAATCAGCTAAGTTTATCATGAGTGAAAAAACTTGTGAACCTCTCAGCCTGATGGATTATGAATGGTCCAAATTTTACAATTTTATTTTGACAAAACCCAATCCCCCAAATGATTTGCTCCTAAACCCAATGCCGTCCCCTACTAAAGTGATCACCAGCTCGCCTTAGCAGCGGTGGCCTCACCCCATTTCCCAAACTTCCACAAAGCAGTGGCCCAGTCTGTTTCTCAATACAATGAAGGGCTGACCACAAAAGACTTCCCTTTCTTATTTCCCAAAGTAGCACGAGGTAAAATCACCAAATTGTTTAAAAATGCCAAAACTGCTGTCATGCATGTGGAGAAACTAGCAGATTTTGACCCATCTGCTAAACTCACTTGGCTATAACCAATTATTCCCATCTCCCTGATGCCCGCCTTCAAGATGAACATCATCTATTGGAATTAGTTGAAGCTGTCTTCCAAGCTGACCTTGTAGAAGTGAACCAATTTTTCACCGCCATAAACCCCCACCATGCTGATGCCCCAACGCTCTGGCTCTCCGCTTTAGTCCGCTTCTACAAACATAATGATACTATCTTGAACAATATGCCTGTATAAGAGCTGCCTGACACCCCCTCACCATCTGCCATGATGGGTTAACAGTAATCTGCTCCCCGCTTGGTTGAAGGTTTTTTATTTTTTTATTATTCTGTTTGTTTATTAATTCAGTTCTTGCTCATTGAGTATTGGTAATGTCCATCCCCTGGTTGGCTTACATCAAATAAATTTGAAACAATAGAGCAGTAATGAAGTATAAAAATAAAATTTTAATTTCAGTCATAATGGAGTCATATTTAGTGATGCAGTTGTAAATTGGCTAATTTTGTGCCTCATGTTATAATTGTTTAGCAGATTTAGCACCAACTACTTAGTCTAGGTTGGATAGTCATGAATGGCTTCTTTTTGGTCTGAATCATATGGTCTTCTATATTCCTAGATAAAAGCTGCTTTCATCTGATCCTATGTACTGACGGCTTATAAGTGCAGAGCCATAATCTCTTGTACAAAATGACTCTGAAAAAGAAGATGTTCCTCTCTTTTGTTAATAGGCCCTTTATTTCACTTTCAGAGGCACAAAGAAAAGATAGATACTTGATTATTTTAACAGTTGATAACCATACATGAATCTTGTAAGGTTGGAAATTATGAGATTTGAGTATGTTGATGGTTGCAATTCCGTTATTCTGATGAGGTTTTCCTAAAAGGGTCAATAAAAAGATTATTATTTTAATAAATATTAAGTGGTTGCCCGTTTTAAGGTTTTCCCATTTAACATGAGTTGCAAGGATGCTTTTAATTCTGGAGGCTTTTACACGCCTCATGACCAACGATGCATTAAGACTTTTTAAGTAAAATTTCAAAGTGAGGTCGCATTCAATGGATTTCACTTTAGAATTCTATTCCAAACTTCTAGTTTACCTTAAATAAAGTCCAATATTTGCTAGACCTGATATTTAATGTAATTTATCATTATATTTTATTTGAGTAATGGGGGTCTATACTGGGCCTTGTGGTTTCTGGGTGGGTGGGCTCCTCATCCAGCAGGTTGGTTTGGCACAGATGGCGGTGTGGTAGAAAGTGAGGAAGGGAATGGACGTCCAGAAATCCTTTGGGGTGGCGATGCCCTGACAGAGCAGAATACCCTGGCACAATGGAGGTTCGATGGGGGAGCTTGACAAAAGCTGTGCCGCAGGTGACCAGAGGCCAGCAGGACATTGTTGTCCACCACTTTGGAATGCACCCATCCTTTTGGGATAGTGGTTGACAGAGTGGCCGTGAGGCAACAGAGGCCAGTTTGCCAGACCTCAGACTGGTGTGCCTGGTATGCCACCCGCCCAAATAGGAGTCTTGGGGTTTTTTATGGATATCGCCCTTTCCCTCATGGGAGTGACCCCTGTCTGAGGGTTTTGGTTCACGGATGGTGGAGGGCTGGGCCTTGGGAGCCTCGTCTGTTACAATTCTGGACATACTTTTTTAATACAATATAATGTATTGGTATTTGTTATTATAACATAGCATCTGGGTTAATAATTATCTTAATTTAAATCTAGAATTGGGGATAATAAAATGAACTTTGCCATTACTGACTTGTTGTAGAGATTAATGTCCAAATATCTTAATCCATAAGTTAGATTGTTGGGCTTCTCCTAAATGCAAGGAAAGCCTTGACTTTGGGCTTCTATATGGCTTATCATTTTATTTACCTGCTATTTGAATTTAATCTATAAAATTAGTTGATGAATCAATGGGCAATGTGCCAAAGTTAACATTAAGTTGTTATACTGACATTCAGTTTGTTGTGTTGAAGGCCCAAATTTGTTGACCTCAATGCTATGTTGCCTCAACCACTTCCCATTTACTAAATCTGAATATCTCCTCAATATACTCAGGTAAATTGCCTTGACAACCCCATTCCAACAAGACTAGATGAAACATCCCTACCTTTGTATAGTTTCTATTTTCCCTAGTCCTATTAAAGGTCTAAGATAAAATTAAAGAAATGACCTTTTTTGCTTGTCCATAACTGACTAGTTGAATACTAGAGTTTAATTAGTTTATTACTAGTGATTCTTGCATCCATAATAGCATAGACTTTGCCTTGGTAAGCTAAACTTTCAAGAGATTTGCCTCAGTTCAGCGAAGCTGCTGAGTAATTTGCCTTAAAGAGAAATTTCTAGGCAATATCACAGGGGCTACTAAGCATTATAAGCATGTAGCTTCAAAAGACCTGCCTTAAAATTATCTAAATAAAAATTCAACAATTATCATAATAGTTTTAATTAATTGAAGTTGTTCAAGTTGTAGAATTTTTGATATTTTATTGCCAAAATAAATTGCATATCATCTTGATCATAATATTTGGTGTGGACTTTTGAGCTAGGACACTTGGCACTTTCAATCAAAATAGAAAGCTGTGTATCCTTAGTAAATTGTTACCTTAACAAAGTTCTTAAGCGTTGTCATCTCCTTTATGCAGGGCCTTCAGTAGTTAACATAATAATCTAATGAATCCGTTATTAAGCCAACCGACATCCCCTGGCTATGATATCAACTGTAATTCTAAAAATTGGACATTTTTTATCTGAGATCCAGAACTTGGTTCAGGCAGAGAATCATGATCAGGCTTGAAAAGCCTGGTGGCCCCAGAGTCCATGAAGACAACCTACCCTCTAGTACCCCTTTACAAGCATGATAAGAAATAATTTGAAAGATTATCAGGTGGTTTAGTGGTCATTAAGAGCCAACAGAACCATTAGACCAGTATACCCTTTTTTATCCATGATCCAGAAGATCCAAAAGGACCCTTTGGTCCATGGGATCCTTAGCTAATCCTAAGCAAGTAAAAAAGCTGAGTAACTTTCCTATCTTTATAAAAAAGTCTGTAAATTTTGTCATTTTCAGGATTCTCATTTTTATTTGTTGCACCTCAAGCTCAATAGCAACCTGGTTAAATAGTTGATTAACTATAATTAATTTATCTGAAAATTTGTTGCATTATCTAATTTGATGGCTTACATAATCCATTTTCAATCCAGATTTTATGTAATGAAATTATAAAATAAAGTGCTCAATTGCTAACAATTGCTTCTTTATTATCTTGACCAAAGGACATAGACTTTTAATAGAGTAAACCCATATATATTTAAATTAGAAATAATGGTAAATTAACTTTTCAGCACATTATGGTGTTGGAATTCTTAAAATTTTCAACATGTTATAAATATTAAGGTTTACACACTGAAAAAGGTGCTAATTAATCAAGTCAAGCCTTAAAATGAAACTGGACATGTTACTGACAGATATCAAAATACTATAATGGCAGGGCCATTGAGACAGGGGCCTAATTGAATAAATTTATATGATATATGTTTTTTATAAAATTCTATTGACATTTTACATTTGATGAGCTGACTTTGCTAAATGAGCTGTAAAGATCTGTAATAACTAGTTTATTTGATGCTTAAACTTTATATCAATTATATTATGTATGGCAATATCAATTGTTTAAATTTACTCATTACATCACACTGGTAAATCATTGATAAGCAGTTAATTGCACTAAATTTTTTTAAAAGTGTAATTTAACTTTACAGCCTTTGTAATATCTTTGACTGGATCAATAATTTGGTATAATTTGCTGGTTTATATCAAGGCCAGTACTTTGAAAGCTATAAAAATAACAAACTTTGTAGCATTAGCAAAATTTTTAAGCTAAAAGACTTACAATAAATAGGTGTACTGTTAAAACAGTAAGATAACTAAAATGATTATGCTAAGTTGCAACTTGTTGTTTTTAAACAGGAGATTTATAGCCCAAATTTTAAGTACGCCATTAAAACAGATATTGTGCCACATGAGAGGAATTAACTTTACTGATTTATGGAAATCTAGATACTTTGTTTTTTATGCTTATGTTAATTTAATAGACCTGTATCCTTCCATCTCAGTAGTCCCATCTGGATTTTTCTTCATTATTAGGTTAACTTGGTGGCTTATTATATTATAAATTCCCTATCATAGATCTGTGTATAAATTATTAATAAATTCACGGTATTGGTCAGTTTGTCAATTATATTGGCTAATTATAGACATTTCTACAGTTATAATATATAGTATATATTTGATTATCTAGTTTTTAAAAATATTTGCCTTGAAAAAATCTATTAAAATTCACAAAAGTTCTTACAATTAAAATAAATAAAAATGCAGATTTATCTTAGTTTTGCTATTATAAAGTGATATGTTAAACTTATTATTGAGAGTAACAAAACATTCCATTATCACTAGTTATGGGATAGATCAGTATATACACGATTTTAGACTTTTATAGAAGATATATGTTATTTACTCTAGGTATCTCTAGATTATGTAGCTTTATAGTTTTCATCCAAATATTTAGATTAAGCTGGTGAAAAATGGTATAGTAGTTGGGCTAATAAATTAGGACTTATATAAATTTTTTCTGTTGATCTAATATAATAGATATGTAAACCTGAATCATCATAACTTTAGAATATTTAGGTATAGTCTCAAAATCTTTATAAATTAGTATTCATCCTAAAATTCTTGTACCATTTATATTTTTATTTGTTCTAAAAAATGTAATAGAGAAATTGCATAGTTTCATGGAATAGCTATATAAAATCCAAGATTGTTCAAGGCAAGCTGATCAAAGGATGTCTTATGCTAATAGTACAGAATAGTAAATGTAAAT
This sequence comes from Massospora cicadina, assembly GCA_022478985.1. NCBI lineage: Eukaryota > Fungi > Entomophthoromycota > Entomophthoromycetes > Entomophthorales > Entomophthoraceae > Massospora > Massospora cicadina. The sequence goes on along the minus strand of JAKSZP010000022.1, from coordinate 179,962 downwards.
AAAAATATCAATAATATAATTGTGACAATGAAACAACCATAATGAGTAAACCAAAGAAACAACAAACCAGAACAAAACAAAAAAAACAAAACAAAGATGATTGTCAACTAGGTAGGTAGTGGGAAACCACTATATCACCATGGTGGATGAGGAGGGGGATCAGGAGGCACTACCTCGTCCATTTCAATCTTAATCAAATATTGGCACATGGCCAAGCTTTATGTGAGAGCATCCATGGGGTGAGGCTGTGTGGGGCACAAGTGAGGGAACATGATGAGTCATCTTAACAGTAAGGCTTCATAATAATTACAGTATCATAATCTGCTTTGATGTGGGAATCTTGGAGTGAGTTAGAGGTGTCTAGATTGGTTTTTTTAATTTGGTGTGTGGTCCAAATTTAGCCATCATAACTACAGCAAGAATAAGATTATAGGATGTATGATTCAAGGCAGTGATTTCGTGCTTTAAGTAAGAGGGAATCTGGAAGGGTATTAAGTGGTAGGCAATCCATACGTTAGCACTGAGGCTTACTTGGCTACAGAATTATGAAGGTGAGACATTCAGGAGAGGAAACAGCCTCCTCATCAAGTTGGTGATTGTAAGGGAAAAGATGATTTTTTGGAGTATAGTGGTGAGGGGGAAATTGGGAATCAATTTATAAATAGTAATTTTTTGTAATGGGGTAAGGTGGTGTCAGGAATAATGGAAATCACAATGAGATGTATGAGATTTGATGTGTACTGATTTGCAACAAATTCAATGCAGCTCTGCCTATTTAATAGATATTGAAATCAATAAGAATAATGATTTTGAAAGAGCAATAAGATTCTGAACCTTTCCTGAATCTGCCAAATTATCTGCCAAAGGCACTTATTTACTTAACAAATATTTTGCCTTTCAGAGGTCACCAGAAACTGCCGCTGCGACCAAGTAGGATCAAGTATGCCAAAAGCCTTTGCATTCTGCTGCGGTAATAAAGAGATCTCCATACCCATCTTGAACCTAAATTTCTTGCAAGGTCTATCCTAAGCGAATTTAAATCTTCATGGCACTAAAAATACTCCTATTTTTGATTAATAAAGTTACCTTCAGTTTTACAAGTTGTATTTACTAGAGATTTTTGCCTGTTTTATACAGAGATCCTGCCTGTTCAAAGTGAGCAGAGATTGCCTCAACAACTTATTTACATTGAGAGACCACCTTAGGGATGAGCAACCCTAAGAGATCCCCACTGGAGCTACATTCAACAAATATTTGAGTAGCCTTTGAAGGTCCCAACCATCAAAGAAAGCAAAAAACCCCAAAACTGGTGCTTTCAGACAGGTCATTCCAAGGCTACCTGGTGAAGACCTAATTTCCAGATGAAAATTACAGTGACAATAGCCCTACCAATAGGGAGGAGAATCATCTTTTGACATGATGGGTCATTATCAATAATCAAGACACGCCTTTACCTCATACCTGAGAGCTTGAATTCAACACAACCATGACTATTACTATTTCAGCCCCAGATAATTCGCTTTACCAAATTCAGGCCTCAATGTCACTGACATTGTCTCAGCGTTACCGGTATTAACTATTACCCCTGATGGTAGATCCAGTTGTAGCCGCACAAAATAAATTTTCTAGAATCCTGAATCATCTATATTCCTCACCTGATCTCACTAGCAATGAAGTAGGTGTAGCCCAAACAAACACCTACCTATGGTTGTTTACTAGCTCCGCTTTACATCAGCAATTTAGTTACTCAGGCACACCACTTGGAGATCCAACAGCAACTCAGACTGTCTCATCAAATTCACGCCCAGTTTCTTGTTTGTATGAAGCTACGGCAGGTTTTGGTTGAGACAATTGTGAGGCCATTTTGGGCAACCACTGGGAGATAAATGAAATATAACATCGATTGGCCCAGATTGTCACTGGATTTAGCCTATGCCTGCAAGGGGAGCTTTTTTCAGCATATGATTCATGCAGCTACCAACATGGACCAGTGAGTAGAAAGCACTTTGTCTAATAGCCTCTACTGAATCTCCAAGAATTGCCAAGCCACTGATTCCCAAATCGCCTCCTTAGCCAACCAGATTCAACAATTGGGCGAATGAACTGCTATGACACCAATCCAGGAAGTTATTGTTCAAAAAGGACCTGCTGGTGAAACTGGACCTAGTGGGAAGGAAGGAGAACAAGGACCCCCTGGGCCCAAAGTCCCCAAAGTCCCCATGGTCCTCCAGGAACCTCTCCACCTTTTGGGCCTTAGTTTGATGAAAATCATAAAGCCTGGAATAAGGCTCTTGAGCAACAGCGACTACTGGTGGCCCAAGGAGCAGAAATGATTATTGATGGGAGTCATCTTGATGTGGATCTAACCTTTGTCTCCTTATACAACAAAAATCTGTAAATGACTGCAACCTGTTCCAACCTGATCGACTCCCAGGCTTAAGTGAACCGCCAGCTTAATTAGATGAATGCTAAGTTATAAACGACTAAGGTTAAACAAGTTACTCTCTACGTTCAATTGGCCCTTCAATCCGCCAAAGTTGAATAGCTCTGTTGACTTCTAGATACCAAGGCTCCACTTATGCATGTCAAAGACTGTTACACTTCTCTTAAAAATGATATGGATGAATTCCGCTGCCAATATGAAAAGGCTACTCCTCATACTGACAAGGGTACCATGGAACCCACCAAATATGAGCGACCACCTTCTCCAGCTATCCATTTCCTCTCTGAACCTGTTGGATATTTTAACCTAGTTTTGAAGAGAAATATGTTTCTGGGACTGAAACCATTCAGTTTAATCTTGAAGTGTATGAATGTGAAATGAAACTTGTTACAAATCTCCAGAAACGTCAACACATTAAACCCTGTCTGGATGGTAAATCTTGAGAAATCATGATGTTATACTTCAAGAAATGTGACAATTAAGCAGCTATAAGGATGCACTTATTAAGTAATTTGTAAGCAACCTCTCTCTTGCTAACAGTAAACAGTCTTTTATGAAAATCTGACCCAGACGTGGGGAAGCCAGCGCCAAATTTTCTGAACAGTTTTATCATGAATACCAGGCCCTTGCATCCTGTGATTCAGTTAACTTAGATTATGCCATTGCCGCTGTCCTCTCAGCATATCAGCATAGCAGCAATTTTGTGCTGACTTCTAGAATGCCAAGAAGATGTATAAGTCTATTCTCAGTATCAAGGAATATATAATGGATTTACTGGAGCCAGGAGTGTTTCAACCATCTATTAAATGAATATGAACTTGTATCCATGATTCTGGACGATTCCAAGGAGATTAGATCCCATTGCAATACTTGATCTTATTATAGAATTTTTGGCCATTAATAAAGTTCTTGTTAGAAGAAACAGGCCAATTGTAACAAATTGGAAAAACCCCAGTTCTGATTGCCATATAATTTTTACATATCTGTTTGGTGCACCAACAAGCAACCAAAGCAGTCTAACCAAGTAGGGAGAAGTTTAGGGCACCAACAAGCAGCCAAACATTCACCTCTCATTGGTTGGCTATGTAAAGGTTGAATAGTGGTTGGTCCAACCCAACCATGCAAAAGCTTCCTCAGAACGGAAACACCCAAAAAGACCACAGATATGCGAGGTATGCAAACCCCAAAGCATCCTTTATTTTTATTACGGACTTTAAAAACAAAGGTGTCCGCTGACCAGAGCTCGTCTGAGGAGAAACTAACAATGTTCCCCAGGAAGGGACATGCTAGGGTGAGAATTTCGAAGTAAATTTTGGAATGGCAGGCGCGCCTTATAAAGGCAGCGCTTTGGGGGCCTCACCTGAGTTATTGATTAGGATTGCACAAGCCTAATCTACAACTTGGGCAGGGCACAACCCAGCGCCCAAAATGATCAAACTAAAAATGTTTTATATGATTTGACTCAAATTTGGAAAATCCAAATCTGAGTTGAAATGTACGATTGAGATGAATCTCAATTGATACACCAATGAGGTGGGAATGGCGGAGTCAGCTTAGGGCACAATGCACCCTCTGCTGATGATGCCATACATCAATCTCAATCTATTGCCTCTCCACGCACTGAATGTTACATTCTATCCAAACCTAACAAATTGAACGTTCCAGAATCACTGATTTAAAAAATAAGGTTTACCTTCTTTTTACTCTTCTCTTTTTGGACCTCTTCCTCTAGAAAATTCAATTTACTCAATCCCTCATTTTAGTACCAAATTCACTTGAGTATAATTATTCATCCATAAAATGAAAATTTTGATCATAGTCAATACTGGATATCCAATCACGTTATAATTATCCTGAATAGTAAAACAGATGAAAAATCTCTCTAGATCAGACTACATTTTAGATTATGGGACTGCAGGACCGCATAAAACTCACTCATTTGGCGCCTACTTGTCTCTGCCAATGAAATTCATATCTCTTGCAGTGATAGCCCCGCAATTGTGCTAGAGAATGATGGATATGAACTTCTCATATGGCGCACAATTCCTGGAAAAATTTGATACCTAAATAAGTCATAAGGACTTATATTTTTATATTTTAGGGTATCACATCCCCTATTCATAAAGGATATCCCTAAGAAAAAAGGAAAGAGAAAGCCTAGGAGTTGTTTACTGGAGCACACAAACTGCATAAAATGGCTAAATACCAAGTAGCTGGACCAATGGCCAAAGTACCACCTTCCAGTGCAGAAGCCCAGGAAGTATTCTTTATAAAATTAACCGTGTAACCATACCTCCAAAATTTTCGGATTCTAGTGGACACTGGGCTCCAAGTTACCATTCCACTGGACCATCTACCGGATATTTTTGGGTATCCTAATCTGGATATTCAAGAATCTCTTACCTGCCCTGGGTTTCTAGATCCAGCTTACTGGGGCCCTTTACTATTTTAATGGCTAACTTTACTGATCAACTGATGCAGATAACTTGAAATGACCTGTTGCATATAACAGGGCTCTACTCTCTGGCAAAGTTGAGTCCATCCATGGGTGTGAAACGTTTCATGATTTAGGAATTGATGAAAGTACATGTTTAATTTTAGGTCTATTAAGGATGGCTGGTTCTTTTTCTGCGGTAAGGTGGAGTTTTGAGCGTCTATTGTATGAAGACAATAGACCAGACGGTGACTTAGATAAGGTATAACTCTTTGGTAATTACACATGAAGCCATATTCTTCTGTCATAACTTAGATGATGACACGCTGCCCTGATCCTACTGATTCTAAGTAAATTATCAACTTAATACAATGTAAAGTATTAAATACAAAAAAGCTTATAAATTAAACTATAAACTTGTGGTAATAGTTGATGATTTATTAGTTTCAACTTTGGATAATTTATAGGGTTTGATGTTCACCACATCTTACCCATGACGCCTCAATTTCAATGGCACTTGGCCAGAGAAAGTAACGAGTTTGTTTGAGGGTCTACAATCCATTCAACTCAAGAAATCTCAAACGTCTCAGAGTCAGTCTCAAACTCAGAAATACTCAAGACAGCATTTCTAACGCATCTGCAAATAGCTGAACTGATACTCATCTCAAGCAAATGGCAGCACATACCAAGGCGATTAATACCACTGATTAGTAATTAATTTGATCAAAAACTTAATCTAACATTAAAAAATAATTTTGACATAGACCAAAAAAGCCCATGTGCCCAAGTCATTTAGTCAGCTAATATTTTAAGTCTGACCAAACCAACAAAGACCTTGAGCCTGTGTCATCATAGTCAAATATTTTTAAGTAGAATCACTAGGCTATGGATCTTAAGCTTTGCATAAGCTTAAAATATTCCTGATCTATAATTACTGATATCCAATATGATCCATAACAAATTAAGCGTGTTAACATTATTTTGTCCCTATTGAAGAACCAACAATTAGATTCAGTCAACAACTCAATAGTAATACAATAGCCTGAGTTGAACTAGAGATAGGTGAAACCTTCTCCTTTGAGCAACAGCAACAGGCAGATGCTTTGATCAAGGAGTATACTGATATTTTTTCCACTGTGCAGACAATTTTGGAATGATGAAGGGGGTGCAGCACAGGGTGCTTATTAGTGACGTTCCTCCAAATCGCGCTTGACCCTACTGAAAGTTTAATGTCAAAGAAGCCCAGGTTACAAAAGAACTAAAGCAACACCTGGACGCAAGCTTCTGAAACTGTTGAAAAGTCCCTGGGCCTCGCCATTGCTGCTTATAAAAAAAAGGATGGAGGGCAACAGGTGGTAATATTACTGCTGTCTAAATGCCATCACTCAAAAGGAAGTTACCCGCTACCCTGAATAAATAACTCATTATGACTCTTAGATGGTTCTCAGTTTTTCATGGCAATGAATCTCACCAGTTTATATTGCAGATTGGGTTTGCGCTAAAAAAAGGTAAAAATGCGCCCTTATAGCGAGTGAAGGGTTATTTGAGCCCACTTTCATGGCTTAAAGGCTATTCAACGCCCTGGCCACATTTCTTGTGGTGATGGACTGCCTACTGGGTGAATTTGAAAATGCCATGTATACTAGTTTATTTAGATGATGTGACGTTATTCTCCTGTACTTTCAATCAGCATCTAGCCCATCTAAAGGAGGTATTTGACGTCTTCACTCTTCTTCACTGAAGTTGAAGCCCACCAAATGCTGTTTTTCCAGACTGAAATGGAATTCCTCAGGCATAAGGTTACTCAAGAGGGAATCTCGCCACCACTTAACAAAGTGATTGCTATCAAAAGGATAACTTGATCAAGGAATTTACGTGATATAAAGGTTTGTTTCAGAATGGTCAGTTATTAGCAACAATTTATTCCTCATTTTGCAAAACTATCTGAACCACTAACCTATTTGCTTCATGAAGAAGTCACGTTCTGATGGTTTGAAACCCAACAGCAGGCCTATTATTTTAAGGAAGTTTCTTTCTACCGCTCATTTAAAGGTGCACCCAAAGTTTAACAAACCTTTCATTTTTTACTGATTCTAGCAACGTGGCTGTGGGAGCCATTCTGGCTCAACTTGATGTAAATCATGTTGATAACCCTATAGCATACTTTAATAAGACTTTAACTAAGGATGAAAGAAACTACAAGTAAAAGAATATGGCTGTCTGTCTATACTACTGGCCATCAAAAGTTTTTCCTTCCTGTATGGGAACCATTTCATTGTAGTGACAGACCATTCCTCCCTATGGTGGCTACAACAAATGAAAGATCCCGATAAACTATTAGCCTTTTGGGCGCATAAATTACAATCACAATTCTACAATTGTTCAACGCTGGAATGGTGCATTAAAATGCCGAAGGATTATTCCAGCTTCCCATACTGGCACTCTATTATTTAAAAGAGGATTGAATCTAAAAACTCATTGTGAAAACTAAGAAATGGAGTTGAGAACCCCCAGTGATCCAGCAGAGACTAAAAAAATGGCTGAGAAGACATGGATTAAAAATGGTTTGTCGTATAAACAAGTTGAAGTATCTAGGCTGACATATGTTTGACCATCCACCAGAACGAGGTCTGCTCTAGAGGCACATATGACCGTGGGCCATGGCGCGGTAAAGAAGACTAATCAATGTCTGGAGAAACTTTGTTGATGGGATGGGATGATTGAGACTATCCAAGATGTTCTAGATACCTTCTTCATGTGCGCTAACCAGAAGCCTCCAATCCAATATATTAATACCAGGTTGTGGGTTCCATGGCCCATTTGACACAGTTAGTATCAATGCTATGGGCCCCTTGACTATGGCAATCTATGGCTATCACTATATCATCTTACAGTTGACCACTTTATGATATGGGTGGAGGCCATTTTCATTGCCTCGCCCACTTTTAAAGCAACCGCATTATTATCACTAAAACAGGTCTTCACTCACCATGGTATTCCCAAGGTGCTGCTTTCTGATAAAGGTACCAAATTCATTTCTCAAGTCGTTTCTAATCTCAATTAAAGATGGGCATCTATCACTCTTTTAGGCACCCTACCATCCTGCTACCAATGGGGATGTAGAACAAGTGAATGGTATGCTAGTTGCCATCCTCCATAAGATGGCTCAATCAAGCCCACCACGGCGTAATAAAAGTCTACCAGAGGCTTTACTGGTATACCATGTTAATTACCATTGATTTATCCAGATGCCCCTTTTTGAGTCCTTTATGGATGAGAGCTTATTCTGCCTTCAAGTGTACAGCCTATATTAGAAACCTCTATGCCTGAGTAACAATCTGTGATGCAAAGGCTGGCTGATGAATTGTTCAGGGTACAAGCTCTAAACGCCAAGTCCATGGGAACTATAACCAGAAGAGAAGCTGAACAAAGCAAGGCCCAGAGACAATTTTGCCTGAATATTGATTAGGAGACCTCATTCTGTTCTACCATCACTGACCCAGAGGATGAGTCCACAAACTTGACATGCTATGGTCAGGCCCTTACTGAGTGATCTATTAATAAGGACTTGAAATATTCAATTGCCTCTGTCAAATCAGGTTCTGTTGTGAATCAAGTTCATGCCAGATTTCTATGAAGTTATGTTCATTTTTGGCAAGATCTTGAGGGGGGAATTGTCAGGTATAATGGTAATTGTGATGATATGAATGAGATTTAAATGCATACTGATTTGCAAAAAAATACAAAAGGAGCTCAGCTAATTCAAGAGATCTAAAAATTAATAAGAATAATGAGCTCTTGAAAGTGCATTTAAATTTTGATCTTTCCTAAATCTACTGAATTACCTGACAAAAAGTGCTTATTCACTTGACAAAGATATTGCCTTTAAAAGGTCACTGGAAACTGCCACTGTGGCCAAGAAGGACCGAGTATGTCAAAAGCCTTTTGTTGGGACTTTTTAACATATTCCCAGCTGACTAGATTATCATGAGTCACTAAGGGATAATTCCCTATAGCAAAGTGAATTGGACATTGGTTGACCCTGATTTTGGGGTAACAATGTACATGGATTTTAGGTTATTTCCCAGAGTCAGATACATCAGGGATCAATTCAAATGAATGCTTAAGATCTTGTCAGGCAGAGTTGCCAACGAAATAGGGGCATCTGATAGTTGATTAATGATTACATATCAGTTATACCAATTGAATCAATAAGGTTTCATCACCAATCAATTGGGAAATTAAGGATCAAGTTGCAAGGTGAGTGATTCTGCCTGCAACTAGCAAATTTATCAGTTGGTTCATGACCTGCCTTAATGGGTAACAAGTCCCATTACCTAAGCAAGCCACTTGCCGAATATGGTTGGTTTACTGGGATTGAGAGGAAAATGTTAGGGACATATTTCCAACTCTTTCCATTTTAGGTCTCAAGGATGTCCAATGACAGAATCCTAGCCAGGATAGGGAAGACCATTGCTGATGAGATGAGGGTGGTTAATTCAATGACAACAGCTGCTGTTTCATTGAGGAGGTGCCAACTGAGAGTTGGGCACTAATTTCCCACTATAAATTCTTCTATGAATTCTTTTAATAAAAAACACTAATTACCAGAGTATTTTATTGATATACTTTATCAGAACACATTTTAATTCTATTCTTTCTTAAGAAAAATTATTGATGTGTGCTTTAATTGGGAGACTCTTTAGTATAAAGAGTAAGGATCTGATTGGGGATCCAGAGAAAAGAAGCTGAGCTGAATCAGGGATTGCTGCCAACTGTGTGCCACCAGAGAGAATCTGTAAACAAGGACCTGATCATGGATTGAGTTAGGCAGTACCAGTGAACAAAATTCTTATTAAAGAAATCCTAAGTATTTTGAGAGAAAATACTCGCTAAGCGTTGGGTCTAATTCTAGTATTTTATTCAACTATGGATAATAGTCTCAATACTATCATCAAATGAATACATTTCACTATCAGACAATGAAGAGAATTGTACAACAATGAACCTGTGCAGTAAATTAATATAGGGGTTATCAGTTGAGAATAATCAAGAGCTCTATAAAATTTAACAATTGGTTCTCAATACAGTGGCCAATAGTTAATAATCTCTAAATAGTAACATCTTTGTATTCTGCTGTGCTGATCAAAAGATCTCCATACCTGATTCAATCCCAATTATCTCACAAGGTCTATCCTAAGTGATCTTAAAACTCACATAGCCCTGTAAAATCTCCAATTTCTGATCAATAAAGATACCTTTAATTTTGCCTAGTTGTAATTACAAGAAAATTTTACCTGAATTATACAGAGATCCTGCCTGTTCAAAGTTAACAGAGATTTCCTCAACAACTTATTTCCATTGAGAGACCACCTTAGGGATGAGCAACCCTAAGAGATCCCCACAGAAGCTACATCTAACAAATATTTGAGTAGCCTTTGAAGGTCCCAACCATCAAAGAAAACAACAAAACCTGAAAGATGGCAGAGGGAACATCAGGTTCAACTATTTTGCTTACTTCATCAAGTAAGGACCTAGGATTTTGGTTTACCTGGATTTGGGATCAGCATAGTATTAGGCAATGGGGAAAGGATTAGAAGTTTCATTGGCATTAACAGGTGACCAAGACTGAGCCTTATTTATGAATCTAATTCAGGTTTGGGATTGTGATGGGAGGGTTAAGTGGTAGCTAATTTTTGCACTATCCCATCTGGCAAGTTTTCTGTACAGGTGGTGCAGCACTACATCCCATTCATATGGCTCTAATACAGTATTAGAATTGGGATCAGTAGTAGGATGGTCATTGGTCTGGAAATAGGACTTTTAAACTTTCTAATTCAAAACAGATGGGAAAAATCTAATAACCATTGTTGAAGTGAGCCTAAAGTGATGAATAGGCTGTGTAGCAATGCTAGCACATGAGGTAAATGTTGCAATGTTGGGGTGATAGAGGAGACAGTGGCAGTGGAACAAGGGTCTGCAAGCTCTACTTGATTTGAGACTATAATAATTATACCCTTATAATATATTTAAAAGAATATACCTTAAGAAAGGTTATTAGCAAGTTTATTTATAAATTATTATTCTGACTAAAAGTAAACAAGGTGGGTTGACCTTGGGACAAATATACCATGCTGAGTTTCTTTTATCTTGTGCTGGTTTTGAACTTGTGTCAATCAAAGCCTGACCCAGAGTGGAGCAGGAACCACCCCGCTATGCTACAACTCCTCTATTATTCAGACTAAATAAAAGTAAAATATATTATATAGCATTTTACTTTATGTGGATGTTAGATGATGTCACACATAATTTGATTAAGTTTACTTTTCCTTTAGTATAAAATATAATAGATACTTAACTATTATATTACAATTGAAAAGCTTAGGTAACATATCTGTAAACTTATTTAAGTTCATCAGTTCAAAAAAGTAAGTTTAACTACTGTTAATCCTTACACTCTGATCTTTATTTCCATGATAGAAATCCTTGAAAGCTAGATAAAAATTTACCTCGACTACTCTTTTTCTAATTCTCAATTTATATAAAAGATTTATTTTTCAATAAATGTTATCTATACAAATTTTTACATCATAGGCTAAATTCATCAGTAGCACTTGGTAGTATGTTATCTAATTTAATGCCATAATAGCTAAACTTGAGATAAGCAATATTACTCATAAATTTTAACTTGGTGCTCTAACTACTTAGAAAAATGTGTGCTCCATACTTTTTTGATTTTCCTTATTTATTGATATTGATATCTTTTTTAGTACTAGGTGGTCTCAACCTGAAGGGGGAATTCACCAATCTTATTGATATTGATATCTTTATTTATATAAAAAATAAATCCCTCCAGAAACTCATTTTTATATAACATGATACTTAGACGCAAATAATTTTATGATAATTAATTCTACCTTAAGCTTTTGGTAGCATTTCTAGATAAATTTATTTAGGTAAATATAATTCCAAGTCTTTTTACATAAGGAAAAGCACAGCTTGTTGGGCCTAAAGTAGCTGACTTTAAGTTCGCTTTGTTTAATACAAGTTATAAGGTATGCACAAGGATCTCTATTGTTGGTCGATAAGATAAATACCTGTATGTTTTTAAAAATAGAATTTTTATCTTTACCGTGTGTTTAGACAAACTTGTATTATATACTAGATACTTACTGAAGATATGAAATGGATCTATCTGTAGGGATAGCACGCTAGTCTGATTAATTTATGTAATTAACTTGGCTTAAAAGAGGCTTTAGTTCCTCTGTAAAATATTTGCTTTAGGACTTAAGAGCTTTTTACTGTCGTAACTAAAGAAGATCAAATTGAAGATCTAATATTTAGATTTTTAGAATTAACTATTTGTTCGTAAATGAGTGGATTGTTATATCTGAGAATGCGATGCTTGGGTTTATTATGATGTTAGTTTACTATTTATAATAAGACAGTTATAATTACATTGTAATGTTTAAAAAGTGGTTAACCCACGCCAGAATCAGAATGCTAATTGAGTGGAAGCAAACCAAGCTGCTGTTTTAGATTTGGTCATAGATTGTTTTTCTAGTTTGTGTTAAAGTAACTTTATAACGATAGTTACTTACAAATGTATGAAACTTATTATAATTGATTTATCCATAAAGCTTTAGAGGCTATAACTTAAATATGACCTAAGAGGTAGACTAAAATATAAATTTATTATAACGTAAGACAGTAATGAAACGTATTAATTCTTATGGCAAGAGTAATACTTTCCGATAGTTTTGGGACAGAAGCGAGGAGCAAAGTAGTCACAGTCTCGGGTGAGGAAGTCAGACGTTTTACGAGCCCAGCATGCGAATCCGTTAAAGGGCAGGTCGGCTCTGTTGCAACCAATCTTGGTGTTTTCGTAGCTGAACTCTCCGCTGATGTAGCATCGCATGTATTCGGCCTGAGCAATGGCAGCGAGGGCGAAGACGATAAGAGATTGCATTATTGATCTTATTTGCTTGTAATTCTGACTAAAAAGTTTTTTATACTTAGTTTCTATTAGGTACTCCTAAAAACCCATTCCTCTTAGACAGGGGTGTGATGTATTCTGCACTAACCATAATAGATATTAGTTTGATTATCCAAAGTTTAATACAATTTAAGAAAAACTTTAATTGATTTTAGTAAAAAGCTAACTTTCTATCCTACATACTTATTATACCATATAATGACTCCTTAAGGGTTACTTAGTATAAATTAAAGCTAAACCACAATTACTTTATTTATTCAGGATTATATCAAATTCCCCTATTTAACCTAAAATCCTAGTAATGTAAGTTCAGCTAATTTCGTAGAGGGGTTACTTTCATGGGTTATTTATGGATATCTTTGTTTTGATAATACAAAGCTCTTTAGGAGGAGATTTTACTAATTTCGTTGCACTGACGCGGAAATGGCTAATTCCCAGATATTCTGTAATGAGTCGCTAACACGATGCTTGATTATACCTGAATTCCGGGCTGACGGGCCAGCAAGGGTTTTCAGGCACCCTGGTAAATTAGATAAATTCCTAGGGCAAGGGGTTTTCTTAAATTCAAATAAATAAACTTGCAAAAAAACAAAGGCTAAAAGATTTTAAATTTATTGAGGGTTAGAAGCAAGTTTTATACTCGCCTCTTAAGATAATTTCAGAGCATCAATTTTTAAAGTGTTTAGAGATTATAATAAAGATAAAATTAACTCCAACAGTTAGATCAGCTTTATAACATATATCCCAACCTTATCTAACCCTTTGATAATACAACAATTCATCTTTGTATCAATACTAGCGGAGTTTTCCGGAGTTGCCCGGCATTGCTTGGGTTTATTTATTACCAGATTTTTATATACATAAATTGAATGAAATGAATTAAATGCAAAACTTAATGAAATTAAGTTTGTAAATTAGATAACAAGATATAAAATTTTTTTAAACCGTTTTAAATAATGTTCCTTACAAAATTCACAACTTTTATAATTTTTAATGGATTATTGTATTGTCTTGGGTGATACACAAGTGTGCCAAATTTCAAAGCTCTAGCTAGTCTGGAAGGTAGTTTAAAATCAATCATAAGATTCTATCACAGACAGAGAGACAGATACAACAGAGAGTAGAGAGATACAGTTTAAAAAAAGGCTGAGCTGGGAAATGAACTACAACTTAAAGTTAATTTTAAGGCTAATTGTTAGTCTTTTATTGCTTTTTGTTTAGTTTTGGGTGAGCAATTTGATGGATTATATAATATATTTAAAAATTCTCAACCACTCAGCCAGATAGATTGAACCTATCAGAATCAATGTCAGTCAGTCAGTGTTAGAGTTTTAAGTATAAAATTGAAACATATGCCATTGATATCAGAATAATATAGCACTCATTATGGATATCTAAAAATACTTTCCATAATGGCAGAATTTGGTAAGCCTAGATAATCCTTTTAGATAGGTGAATTTTTTAAAAGTTAATCATAAGTTTATTATTTTATTAATGGGAAAAAGACTCCAGCTATAAAATATTCAGGGTTTTTAAGTGGGTATCATAGTTAGCCTTAATTTGGTGTGCATGCTATTATACTAGTTTTTCAGCAATTGATCCATCAAGTTACCAAGTTATACCATCTAGTACTAAAAAAGTTACCAAGTTATAAAGCATTTTGTGAGCTTCTTGGTTAATATTGAGCTAGAACTTAACAAAAAGTAGTAGTTCATATATATGTTTAGTTGTACTGTAGATTTTGGTTTGATAGGCTTAGAGGATAGTAGGTAAGTGTTTAGGCTATTTGTCAATATTGTGGTAATTCTTTGATTGATGAGCCTCATTAAAGTTTATTTTATATGCTCTACCATTCCATCAAACTTTAGATTTCAGGATATCATCATGCAGTGCTTGGTGCATACTTAGGTCATCAATTCTTTTTTATTTTTGTTGAAATGAAATCCTCTGATGTTAAGATAATACGTGATGTGATGATCCATATATGGATAATTTTACACCATATACAAGTTAAGTGGTTTTTGCATTATCCATGAGACAGATTTTCAATGGGCCAATGGCTGAAATATTTTAATGGCCACTAAAATTCTTTTGTCTAGTTTGTCACTACTTTTATTTGGATCATAAAGTTAAGGCCTCATGTATAAAATAATCTTAATGTTGATGTCAGGCTTCACCATAGATTTTATAAAGCCTCAACTCTATGCTACATTTTTATTACTTTAATTGATTTCAATTTTTTATATTGCTATCCATATCAGTTTATATATGATATTCATTCTTTTATTGTCCTAAGACACATAATTATTTTTATATATACTATAGCACTGGGCAATTTTTCAAATAAATGCTGAATTTATAACAAATAAATTCTAAATAAATTACCCCATTAATGCTCCACTGGATGATGAGATAGGGAAGAATGCCTGAACCAATTTAATGTTATCTTGATGTTAAGCCCAAGTTTTTATTAACTGTTTAACTTCTCTATTCACCCCATTAACTACCTTATACCATCTATTATGCCTTACTATCTATTGGCTTCCTAAGGAAAGATAATGGAAACCATTTAGCTGTGTTATTATTATTTTATTTTAGTCCAGCCTTTAATGAAACTCTGATATAATCCAACTCTGAACCTGGAATGTACTATCACCTCCTATATTCCTGAATCTACTTTTACCCACACATATGGCATTTGCTTATTTTCATCATAATCCTGACTTTACAATTGTACTTTAGTATTACCAATTGTTTACTTAATAAAAAATTTAAAATTCTTTTCTTTTTAAATATGCGTACATTTTACACCTCTTTGCATAGCCTCTACAAGCACGCTAGCAGTTGTGACCCAGGATAGTCGCCATATATGTAGACCCTAATAGAGTAAATGTGCTTAGACATCACCTCTTAGAAGCTATTCCACTACCAAGTGCCACCCCAAAGAAAGTTATAATCTCCAAATCAACAATATCCCAACCTGAATTGTCCAACTTAGGAACTTCTAAGTACCCAATATATTCCCAGCTCATCTCCAATAGCAGCAAAGCCAAAAGTGGTGCTCACTAAAGAAGCACTCTAATTTGCCACTGTAAAGATAACAAACACCCAGAGGAATACATTTTTATCTAACTAATTTAATAACAACAATGATCCATAATCAACAACTAATACAACTCTATCTAACGCCACCTAAAGATATTGAAATGCTCCAATAGCATCGGTCTAATATAACCCCAATCCTACAGAGATGTTGAAGAGACCATGGAATGCTTATATTATGGACTAATTGGAATAAAGAAAAAAATTAAAGAGCTTTTATCAGAGAGGGATTATTATACAGTTTACAATTCAGTGGAAAGCAGCTTAAATTGATTATCCAATATACCAGTGATACTTCCTACTCCATAGCAGAAAATAAAAAAGAGTAAGATGAAAAGTTAGCATTGGCAATTAAAACCTTGGATGAACTAGGTTTAAAGTACTATCAAAAGGTAAATCAGCTTAACAAGTTATGCTGCAACATTACTCCCTTGTTTAGAGAGAATCTAGGAGAAGATAACTAAGCTTAGCACTGATCCCCTAAAAATTGAAGTCACTGTCAAGTCATACAGCAATGAGGATATTGAAATGAATCTACTTATGTTCAATAAGGGATGCCAATTAAATAACGAGTTAAATAAAAATTAGCTTACTTAAGCACCTTTAATAAAGAAGAAAACAGCTAAGAGAAACAAGAAATTAGAAGTGCCAGATTCTGCAAGAGCATGAGCATAATTGCAAGGGTTCAGCAAAATTTAAGCCATACCAAAAACCCCAAATCTGCTACTATTGGAAGTCTAGTTTAATTTCTGCTCCTGTTCCAAAACCTCTGGATAGCAGAATACAGCTGTCATGAAAATGGCAGAAGAAGTTTAGACTAGCTTGCCAGTCAGGATGCTTAAGCACCCAAAAAGCAAACCAAAATGCCATAGGCATTGCCGCACATACAACGTTGTATGGAGCTGGGCATTGGTAAATGATAAACTGTTGATGTAGGGCAATAGTGAACAGCAACCCAAGGATGAACCAAATGGAGACCGCCCCAGACACTGGAGGTCTTGCTGCAGGGGGTGGTACCACAGGTATGGTACATACAAGGTCATCAATGGATGGGTTTAATTCAACTGAGGAGACAAGGGGGAAGATCCTTGCTTGGAGATGGTGGATGTAAGGCCACAAGATCCCAGTATATTGTTGGTGAAAGTTTGTAATAACAGGGTTGAATTGCCAGAAGTATTTAGCTCGCTGAATCCACTTGACAATGGTAGGGGCCATAATGACCATCAGTACTGGTAGAGCCCATCCATTATAAGGACTGACAAGCCACCAGAGAAAAGCCATCAGGAATGCAGCTAGAAGGATGTCAATAAAATCAAATTGATAGTTTTTTTGAGGTAAAATTTTTATTGTAAAGGAAAGTGAAGAAATTGACCAACAACCTTCTCAGTGCGATGCAACTGATTAAATAGTGGCCAATTGATGTGGGGATAAGCTGGGATCAAGACCCTCAAATTTGACCTAACCAGCGAATTATTCAGGAATGGGGGCAGATAAGCTCACTGGGAACCAACATCAAAGAATTTGGCGTTAGGCTAAGTCACTGTCAGTTTGACCTTGAACGCCCAAACTGAGACTTGACTGCATTTCCAATGGTTGGCACAATGGTATCTGGACTGATGAGCAGCAGGAATCCAACAGGGCCACCCCACGTAGGGGCAGTCCCAATTGGTTGGGAACAGGTTTGGGATGCCCAACCCACCCATGCTTAGTCGCTGGGCCATTCATTTGGTCAAAAGCTTTGCATCATCTGCAACACCTGATTTGCTGGAAGGGAGCTTTAAACTCTCATCAATGGTATCCAATGCTACTACCTGTACATCCAGGATCATCCCCAACAATTTTAAGAGTGAGTTAATTTTGATAATCGCAGTGTTGGTCAAATCAAAACCATCAGCAATTCTGGCTAATAATCAGTCTTTGTCCCCTTTTTAACTATGTGGAATCTAATCATTAGCTTGATTCAACTCATTCTTGGACCAATTGACTTCATTTCAGTGATCTCGGCACAAATTTACCTGATTAGATGTACTAGTTCTGCTGAGGTGAGTTTGGGCACTGGGGAGGGATCTGAAGAGGGAGGGCTGTTACCCAGTGCTCATCTTCCATGTTGGGCGAGGTCGCCCTGGGTAACGAGGGGTACAGCCACTCTCTTCAGTACCTTCTTACTTGGAAATGGGAAAAGGGCCCAATCAACAAACAGGGGACGTTCCCCAGGACTTACACCAGCCTGCAGAAATGGATGCCTCTTCATTTACCTTGCTTACCTGTGCCAAAGCTCCTTACTGTTCCAACAATAAGATTGGACCAGCAAGCCCAAATGCCTCTGCACCTTCTCTATTTTACTGCACAATACTCCCTGCTGTTCTGACAATTAAATCATGACAGATAACCCAAATGGCTCAGTGCTCTTTTTTCCTAGAACTGAAGCTCCTTGATGTTATGATGATAAAATTGGAACAAGAAAACCAAATGCCACAACGTTCTCTCTGTTTCTCTGCTCTGATGCTACTTTTTGTTATGATAATAGGATTAAAAATAGTTAATTCAAATGCCTTAGAGCCCTTATACTTTCTTTGTGATAAAGCTCTTTGTTGCTCTCATGACAAAATTGGAACAGCTCACCTAAATGCCTTGGCATCCTCTATGTTTTCTTGCGGCAAAGCTCCTTACTGTTCCAACTATAAAATTGGAACAGCCATCCCAAATGCCTCAGTAACCTTTCTGTTTCCCTACAAAATGTTCCTCATCGCTCTGATACTAAAATCAGAGCCATCAAGACCCATTCTTGCCCCTTTATAAATTTGATTATTCTTAAAAACCATTTTATAATTCTTATTATAAAAATAATTTAGATTATCCTGTTGGTAAAAAAAATCAACCCTACCTCAACCTAATCAAGATATGTTCACAAAATTTTCACTTGACCGCCATTTTGAGTTTAAGTAAGGACATATCAAGATTTCTTGCCTCTTTCAGCATGTCAACTAAGCAAAGCAATTAAGAAGCTTTCCCTTAACTACTTTGACTCTCATCTCAGATCTTTAAATCTGACGCCTCCCAGTCTGAGCTTATATTTGACTGTTGACGCCGAAACCTTTCATATAACCAAAATTCTTGCTAGATGGTTGCACAAACCTTTGCTAAGATCCTTCAACCAACTTGTTTCTCAGAACGCAGTTCCGAATTTCAAACCAATCTGCAAGCCCAATGTCAAGCCTACCTCAAGAAAGCCTTTCAAGAATACTTCATATTCTTATAAGCTACCCCTCATCCCTAATGCTGAGAGGAATCTTTCCACTCCTGAGTTGAATGGGATGTCAATAGCTTAGGATCCCTGCCTATTTAAATCAAGATGTTTAAAGAGAACAAAGTCAGAAACAATGTCAATTAAAGGATTTGTCATACCAGCAACTGTCTAAAGATTGTGAGACTAAAACAAACCTCATAGTTTCCAGGCCAGCATCTAACCTAACTCCTTGGTTTATCATACTCTTACCAACTCTGATAGTTTGAGACACTACCAAGGCTAGTCACCCCTGGAAAAATCATTTTTACCCCCAGTCAAGGATTATGGGGCTCTGTTGGGCTTTTCCCTAGTTTTTATGAATCCTTGTCTCTAGGTTTATACTTTATTACTTTAATTGATTTAAATTTAATTATTATTGCTGATGATATCAGTTTATATGTACTATATGATCTTTTATAGGCCTAAGGCATGAAATGATTGTTATTAATTTTGTAAATGTATTTTATCAGGTCTAAAACCCAGAATTATTATTATAATATTTTAAAGCACAGAGCGATTTCCTATAATAATGGTGAGTTTATGACACAACAAATTCTAGATAAATCACCCTGTTAGTGCTCCACTGGCCAATGAGATTGGGAATATTCTTTAAAACAACTTAATAATACCTTGATGTTAAGTCTGAGGCTATTAAATTTTTAGCTCCTCTATTCACTCTATCAACCGCCTTATAAAATCTATTATGCCTTACTATCTACTAGCTTCATAAGGGTAGATAATGGAAACCATTTAAATTAGTTATTATTATTGTTAGGGCCCACCTAACATTTTCAGACGTTGGTTGCCAAAAAAACAATCAGAATCTAAAATCAAAGTTTGATTCTGTGTTTGATTTTAATTTGGATTTGGATCTTTAACCCCACTACTATCAGCGGGAATATAAGCACTCACCCTTCCCATTAGTTTCCTCATGGTCATCAAGTCTTGACAATAAACTATATGAAGCTTAACCTACTTTTGTATTTATATTACTTTTACTAAACCTTCAAATGACTTCAATAAGCTTGATTGCCAAGCGCCACAAACCTGCCATGGATACCTCCTATGCTGATTCCTCCTATGTCCAGTCATCTCCAATGACTCTGCAAAGGTTTTTGTTTACCATGCAGTTAATTCAACCAAACACACCTTATGTCAATAACACCAGATTGGCCTGGCGTTTATTGCTGCACATAGTGTTGTGGGGCCATCATTCCAACTCTTGGGCTATACTGACCCCTTGCCACAGGCGCTTTTTATCTCACCCACCTGGACTCTGTACTTACCTGATATCTTTTTCTTGGAGTATCTGAGTACATTCTTATTGAGGCATAGTGTACCCAGTATGCCCTAGGCTGTGACAGTAAGACGCAAAATCAAACTTGGCAACCTTGGCTCCCTACTTATGCTGACTTTGGGGCCTCTTATATGCTATTTTTTTGATTTGGATTACTATGCTAAGGGACTGTTGGCATCAAAATTGCAATCGCCTGCTACCAACCTTGCAACCCATAATTAGACAGTTACAGTATCACCCAAGAAACCTTGCCACTGCCAAACTGCCTCCTGCCCACCATGAACAAGATGACATTGGCCGACTTTCAAAAAGAACTTATCCTGATTAAGGTTTAGTTCAAGACCTACACAACACAGTACACTGATGACACCCTCAAGATCCTCTCCATTGGTTCATTGTTGATGGGAGATGCACTCAAATGGTTCACAAAAGCTTTGGAAGAGGATGAGAACTTATGATTGCACTATGACACATTCAAGGAGCTCTGATTGGAAGCCACTTGATGGGATTTTTGCCCACCTTTCCAGTCGTCTAGATTACCATGGGTTGCTAGGGAATGATTCCTTATAGCGAGTAATTTGGATTTCAGTTAACCTCGATTTTGGGTTAATAATGTTTGGGGATTTTAGGTAATCTGCCAGGATTGGATCCATCAGGGATTGATCCAGATGAATGCTTAAGATCTCGTCAGGCAGAGTTGCCAACAAAATGGGGGCATCTGATAGTTAATCAATGATTAGCAATCAGGTGTACCAATTGGGATTGGCTGGGTTTCATAACCAACCAATTGGAAATTTAAGGAGCAAGTTGCAAGGCGAGTGATACCACCTGCAACTAGTGAATCAATCAGTTGGTTCATGACCTGCCATAATGGGTAACAAGTCCCATTACCTAAGCAGGTTACTCAACAAATATGGTTGGTTTGCTGGTATCTAGTGAAAACATTAGGGACACGTTTTCTGACTCTTTCTGTTTTAGGTCTTGAGGATGTCCAATGAAGGAATTCTAATTAGATGGAGAAGACCATTGCTGGTGAGACGATGAAGGGAAGTTAATTGCAAGGGCTGCCGTTTAATGGTTGAGGCAATAACCAAGGGTTGGGTGCCAAATTACCTCTATGAATAATCCGTATAATTTACATTAAAAAGAAGACGTTTTTAACAGAATTCATTTGTAATTTTAGTTCTATTCATCTTCAGGAATTTATTGCTTGTGTGCTTTAATTGGGGACTTTTTAGTAGGATAAAGAGTAAGAATCGAGGTTCCTTAAGAAGAGAAGCTGATCTTAGAGAGGAATTGATGTATACTCCACAAGACCAGAGGAAAGGACGTAAACTTAGGGATCTGAGCGTGGATCAAGTTAGGCGGATAAGGGTATAAATCTTTACTGAAGACATCAAAAATATTTCTTCTCGAAATACAGGTTGAGCGTTGGGCCAGAACAGGTTATCTATTCAACTATGTATAATAGTCTTCATAATACTATCAATTGACTGTCATCTATCATCAGATAACGCGAATTGTGCACATACTGAACCTGTGCAGCTAATCAATTAGGGGTTATCAGTCTTTAACAATTAATGAAAACTTTTAAAGTTTAACAATTGGTGCTCACTACAGGGGGTAGTTAAGAAAGATACGATAATCAAGATGTCATACAAGGAATGGGTAAAAATTTTTTTAGCTTTGGCAATGAGCTACTTAAGAATGTAGCATCATTGAAAAAGGAAAATGGAGATTTTGTCCAAGAAGTTTTATTCTTGAAGATGGAATGTAAAGTGGATTGTGTTCAATTGCATTCACTCAGCTCAGATGTGGAGCAACTAGTTAAGCAAATTGAAGAACTGAAGAATCAGAAATGTGAATGTGACCCCTATATGGCAAATGATTCCAAAGAAGGTACTCAAGATTTGGGAAAAGGACTTGCAGCCTAGATATGGAACTG
Organism: Massospora cicadina; assembly: GCA_022478985.1. Classification (NCBI taxonomy): domain Eukaryota; kingdom Fungi; phylum Entomophthoromycota; class Entomophthoromycetes; order Entomophthorales; family Entomophthoraceae; genus Massospora; species Massospora cicadina. The sequence continues at coordinate 157,459 of JAKSZP010000022.1, read as the reverse complement.
TCTAGTGCTGCAAGAAAACCTGTTCCACAAGACATCACTTAAGATGAAGATTTTCAGCTAGGCCAACTTAGGTTGAAATTAGGTCTGCTTGAAATAGTCCTGAGGAGCAAGATGTTTAGATGAGACACTAGATGAGACTTCAGATGAGATTGCTACAGAAAGCAATTAATTCAGAGTATTGGATTATAATACCAATGAAAAGTACGAAGTCAAAAAAGGAAGCAATTGATCCAAGATAGTAGAGGGAATCGTTTGACCCAATATTATTCAATCAATGAGGCATAAATTGCTGAAAATGAGGATCATCAATTCAAGTTGAAATTGGATGAAGTTAACGTTACTATATCAATCTGAGTGATTATGGGATCGTTTCTAGAGCCATCAGTGGATTTAATTCAAACATTTTGGATGGCAATGAATGCCAAAAATAGTTTTTAAGAGAAAGATGATAAGCGTAATTGAACGGAACTGCCAATTAATGAGGAAATCCCAATTTTGTGAATATGAAGACTCAAGTATCAGTTGCTTAAATACAAAATGAAATTAGGACTTGTTGGTTGTATGACACGTCAGGATTGAAGTTCCATTGAATGGAAACATTTATGAGTTTTGCCAAAGTTGCAAGTGTTGCCTATATATGAAGAAACAGCGCTTCTGGTCATATAGTGAAGAAGGTCAATGCTAAAAAACTGAAAGTATTGAATTAAAAAGAAATTGATTGCAATGTTCTCATAAGACCACTTACATTAAAAAGATTATGTTCTGATATTTTTGTTAAGTCCTAAAAGAGGACCACTGAACCAAATTAGATGGTTAAATATTAAAAGAATAGATTTGAACCATGAAAACTAGTAGGTAAAAGTATACCTCAGAACCAGTTTGGAAGAAGGGAAAAGAAGGACCTCTAAACTTAATTATAGCTAAAGTTACTTTTCAAAAAATATATAGAAAAATATATATTATATATTGATTTTATTGGTCCACGAATTTGGGACCTTTGCCAAGATGGGGTTGCTAGCATGGGTTGCCAAAAGTATCAATATATTGGTTGATCGAGAGCAACTCACTGATCTGATGGACAGACAGCAGGAAGAGATGCTCAAATTATTTGACAACTATCAGGAAAGATTTGCCCAGGATGATCACAATTTGGGATGTGTGAGGAATGTCATTCACAAAGTTGACACCAGAAAAATTTTCTAATAAGGATGTGACCAATTCAACGGTTGAATATGGCCAAAGCAGTATAAATAAGAGATCAGCAAACTAGTGAAGCATGGGCTTCTAGTTCTTTCATTGAGTTCCTGGGAAATCCCTATCTGATTGTGAAGAAGAAAAACAGTTCTAATTGGGTGGCGATTAATTATTGGAAGCTAAATAAGATAACAAAGAAGGATTTGTATCCACTAACATGAATTGACAATGCATCAGATCGATTGAGTGAAGAAAAGTATTTCTCTACAATTGATCTGATATTTGGATACTGGCAAATCAATTTTCCAGTGGAAGACAAGGAGAAATATGCAATCAATATCGTGCAGGGGCTTATCAACTGATGAAGATGCCCCAAGGTTTTTGTAATGCGTCCACAACGTTTCTGAGGGCCATGGACGCCATCTTGCTTGACCTGAAGTTGTCATGCATCCTGGTGTACATGGAAGATACAAATTTGTTCAATATGACATTTACTGACCATTTAAACCACTTAGAGGAAGTTTTCAATAGAATGTCTGCAGCTAACCTGAAGATCAAGCCAAGGAAGTGTCACTTCTTAAGTAAGAGTTGAAATATCTGGGATTCATTATCAGCTCTAGTGGACTGCAGCCGCAAGCCCAGAAAATTGAGGCCATAGAGCAAATGGCTGTTCTGAGATGTGTCTGTGATATAAAGTGTTCCTTGGAATGTTCAGATACTACCAAAGAATCATAAGGTATTTTGCAAGAATTTCTAAGCCCCTCTTACATTTTCTGAAGAATCTAAAAAATGGTTTTGTTTGGAATGAAGAGGCCCTGATTTATTTCAATAAATTATGCTGGTATCTGATAGATTCTCTAATATTAAAATAATTGAATTTCAATCGAGAATTTATAATACAGACCAATGCTTCATTAATGGTGATTTTCCATCCTGAGCCAAGTAGATAAACTTGGAGACAATTATCCAGTAGTGTATGTGATTCAGATGCTATCAGCAGCCAAAAGCAATTACACCGTTGCTGAGCATGATTGCCTTGTGATAATTTACGCATGTAAACAGTTTTGGGTGTATATTCATGGAATGCACTTTAAAGTGGTGATAGACAACTCCTTGCTGCATTGGCTGCATAATTTGCAATAAAATGGAAAGATGACTGGACTGTGGGCATTGAAGCTACTGGCTTACATTTATGAGATAGTCCACTGAGAGGGAGATTTTCATCAGAATGTGGATGGCTTATTGAGGTTACCAATGGTCCAATTGGTATACCAGCAAGCGGATGAGCTATTCTAGAGAATGGTTAAAGGAGAAATCAGGAACAAGCCTTGAGAAATTTAAGGTACACTTTGGAAAGCAATGGAAAACACCAAGACCAAGGATGGACAAGTGCTTAAGATAATTGACAGAAAGCAACTATTATTCCCAAGACCATCATAGCAAGTGGCAATCGTTCAAGCCACACATAAGGTTGTTGGTCATGGATGCATAAGGAAAACGACCAATCACATCTTCCATTACTATTACCAGGAGTCTATCAACTATGATATAGCAAATTATCTGGCTTGCTGTGTGGAGTGCCAATTGCACAAGCCTCATAAGAACATGACCAGATATCAATTGTTCCTATCTGAATTCGCCTGACATATGGTGTCCATTGACGTGATGAAACCAGAAACCATGAGTACAGGGGGAGTCAAATACATTATAGTTGCAATTGACCATCTGACTAGATGGGTTGAGACAAAGGCCCAAGAAAAAGTGGATGCTACAAGCACTGTAAGGTTTATCTTAATTAAAGTTATATACCGCCATGGATGCTCACAAGTCTTATTGAGTGACAATAAGCACAAATTTCATGTCCTACATTATCCTGAGATTAATGAGATAATGGGGATTTGAGGAGTTGTGTCTGTACCTTACCAGCTGGAGACAAATGGAATGGGATAATGGGTCAATGGAACGCTGGCTGTGATACTGAGGAAGCTGGTCGCAGGAAGAACTTCCACATGGGGAACATACCTCATTTTGGTGAGGTTTGCATATAATATAAGTCATCATATGGCAATGGGAAAAACGCTGTTCAAATTAATATAAAGGAGGGAGGTTGAGTTAATGCCAATCCTATATTTCTTGGTTGAAACAACATTGGGGATGAGTGCCAAGAAGTACCTGATCCGATTGTAAATATCCTGATCAAGGTGCAATCACAAGCATTTGATACAACCTTGAAGAAGAGAATCAGAGGCAAAATGATGGATGATAAGAACTGACTGGCATTTTCAGAATACCAAGTAGGTGATAAAGTTGCCTTTTGCGATACACATGGTTTCAGAAGAAGAAACAAGCTAGATTCATTGTAATTGGGTCCATTTAAGATTATTGTCAAAGTGGTGATGATCAGATATTCCATAAAAACCTCTTGGATGGAAGGATTGTGAATAGAGTCCATGCTAAATATTTAAAGCAGTGGATTAAAGAAAAAAATAGTAAAAAGAGTGTTCCTGAAGGGCCATTGAACCATTAATATGGTTATGTCCTGATAATTTAGTTAAGTCCTAAAAAGGGGCTGCTGAACCAAAATAGATGGTTAAGTGATAAAAATAAGACCTCTGAACCACAAAAAACTGTTAGGTCAGAGTATAATTAGGAACCAATTTGAGGGAATAAATAAAAAAGATGGATCGCTGAACCAAGTGAAGGTCATGTCTCATATAAAAAAAGAAAAAGAAAAAAGAAAGATAAAAATATAGGGGAAAATAGCATTAAAAATGCACAGAAAAGAAGACATATTTTTATAATTTTTTACTGGTCACCCTTGACTTGGAGATGATTCTGCCTATGTTGCCTCTTGGGGAGGGAGAATGTATCGCAAAAGGGGTGAATAAACTGTCAAAACTATGTGTGATTAGATGCTAGCAAGAGCTAGACCTACTCAAAGCCAAGTTTGTTGAGCAGAGGCTGATCCCTGTGAAAATGTGACAAGGGGAAGATAGATGTAAATATTAATACTTGCCAAACGTGGTACCCTAGATCAGGGAGGGAAGCAACAGAACAAGAAGCTACAGTAAGCAAATAACCCCAAGTAATCTCGATATGGCACTAAAGTTGGAAGATTGGTCTTGAGTGCTTGCTGATGGGCTTCATCAAGAACATTGGACATAAGAGCCAGCATTGTGAAAGGGATATTAATCGGGGGTTGCCAAATCATGCCACAATCAAAGCCATCAGTGGAAGGTACCAATGGGACACGCCAGAAATGAGATAGTCATGAAGGATTGGATGGCATCCTACAGATGATGAATACAAGCTTCTTGGATGCAAAAGCAGAATGAGCGATAGAATTAATTGAGTGGCTTGAAGCTTTTTGACCCAACTTTGAAAAAAATGGCCATCAAAATGAAGGCATATACTGCAGCATCTTGATCTAGGATGTTTTCAAGATAGGAAGAGTTTAAAGCTATGTACAGAGCCTTGGTTACTTGAGTCCTTAATTCTGTGTAGGGGAGTTTAAAATGTTCACAATTTCTAATGGCTAGTTCAGTTGACAGAACAGCTGGGTATAGAATTGGCTGAGTAAGAAAAAGGAACTCCAGAAGCAAGTCAGATATGGTGAGGAACAATCAATCAATAGTGGAGGACATTGCTTCAGGAGGACTGACAATGATTGTAGGAGTATCTGCAAAAGGAGCTGAATCCAGGAGAGTATCAAAATCTAATTTGGGAATCGATGACAGAGAGAGGATTGTCCCTGTGTCATTTGAGATGATTGCTACTCTAGTTTTGTTGGGGTTGGATACTGTTTCCTGTAGTTTCACAGAAGGACTGGCTTCAGGTTCTTGAGTGGGAGTATAAGTCCTAAGGGACCATAGGAGAGATTCCTTTGCAAAGATTGACTCATCAGTTGGAAGAGACAAGAATCTTTATCAGACAGTCTGTCAAGCAGTTGCTGGTACCAAGATTCTAAATTTGACATTTAAGATGGATGAAAGGGGGATGCCGGACTTTTTATATTAGTTGACTTTATTCACTTTGGTATCAATTAAGATCTAATTTTGGAGAACTTAACCTCAAAATTAATGAGATAAGTTCCTCAGAAAATATTTAAGAATGATATGAACAAATAACTTTTTCTAAGAAATAACAAGAGAAATCTAATTGAGAATTCTTATTTGTGCCATGAAATGAACATCGATGGCAGTAGTCTCCTGTCAAGGATGAGGAGGAAGATCAGGAAATTGCGGACGCTGGACCAAGAATCTTAAATATGACAGTAGGTCATATGCCCTGACCAGGGGGAAACTGGAACCCGGGACTAGTATCATCACAAGTAAATTGATTATCTCAGCACAGCAGAGGGTCATTGGGACCATGCTAAGAGGAGGCAATAGTGAGGAGGAAGAGGAAGAGAACCGCATGTTAAAGGTTGTTCTGAGCAGCATTGAGTGCAAATTAACTGTGCTCTTCTAGAAACCAAGAAATATTTGACCTGGTGTCCTAGGCAGTATTCTCCTGTTCTGATCCTATTCTCACTGGAAATCTAGGCAAGATGTGGGATGTGTTGGGATTTTTTCCACCTTTCCAGCTGTTTAGATTACCATGGGTCACTAGGGGATAATTTCCTATGGTAAGAGAAATGAATACTAGTTGACCCCGAATTTTGGGTTAAAAATTTTCATGGATTTTAGATAATTTTTTAGGATTGGATCCATTGGGGATTTATCTGGGTGAATGCTTAAGATCTCACTGTGCAGAGTTTCTGACAAAATAGGGGAATCTTATAGTTGATCAATGATTAACTATCAGGTGTACCAATTGGAATTGGCTGGGTTTCATCACCAACCAAATTGGAAATTTAAGGAGCAAGTTGCAAGGCGAGTGATGCCACCTGCAACTAGTGGATCAATCAGTTGGTTCATGACCTACCATAATGGGTAACAAGTCCCATTACCTAAGCAGTTCACTCACCAAATATGGCTGTTTCACTGGCATTGAGTGGAAAATGTTAGGGGCACGTTTTCTGACTCTTTCTATTTTAGGTCAAGGATGTCCTATGAAGGAATCCTAACCAGATGGAGAAGACCATCGCTGGTGAGATGACAAAGGGAGGTTTGATAACAACGGCTGCCATTTATGCTGTGGCGCCAACTGAGGGCTGGGCACCAAATTACCTTTATAAATTCCTCTGATACTTCACATTAATAAAAGAGTTTTTTTAACAGAATTTATTATTGGTTTTAGAACTATTACTCTTCAGAATTTATTTCTTGTGTTCTTTAATTGGGGACTCTTTAGTAAGATAAACAATAAGGATTGAGGATCTTTAAAAAGAGAATCTGAGCTTAGATGGGAATTGCTGTATACTCCGCGAGACCAGAGGAAATGACGTAAACTTAGGGATCTGAGCGTGGATCAAGTTAGGTGGATAAGGGTATAAATCTCTACTGAAGACATCAAGAGTATTTTGAGGAGAAATACAGGCCAAGCGTTGGACCAGAACGGGTTATCTATTCAACTATGGATAATAGACTTCATACTATTATCAATTGACTATCTTCTATTAATAGGAAACGTGAATAGTGCACATACCAAACCTGTGCAGTTAATCAATGCGGGGTTATCAGTCTTTAACAATCAACGAAAACCCTTAAATTTTTAACCCCACTTCACCAAAAGGGTCCCAAATTCAGGCACTCACAAAGTTATTATTACTATCCAATTGAGCTGATAAAATGGAGGATTAGATGCAGTGTCTTATCTCCCTGGTGGAAGCAATTCAGATTAATGATGAGTTTACCATATTTTATTTTTACACTGCCTCAACAATAACGTGAAGGACATTATGTTTCACCACCCCTTGTCACTTCCATTTACTCAACTGTTGGAGCTGGACAGTAACTTGTGCAACGAAAAGACTTGACTCATTGCCCCATCAGATCACTCTGCTAAAAGAACCAACCAATCATCTCACTTAAACATCAGCTTTGAAGAGTACAAGTGCCATGTTGATGAGTGACTCTGTTTCTTCTTACCCACTGCCAGTCACTTGTCCAGCAATTTCCTGTGGAAGGCATCCACTTAGAAACCATCTCTCTCAGCAATAAACAACAATCCTTATTCTTATCTAATCTTATCACTTAAATCTTCTCCAATGGTGGCTGAATTGCTCTTGAGGCTCTGCTCAATTCTGGTGCTATGAAAACTTTGTCGACCACATGTTATCAAAGTGCTGGGACTCAACTGCAGTGCTGAGAGAACCACCGTGACCCATTGGAAATGGCTGCTGCACCCAAGTTGTCTTTGCGACATTCTGATTAAACTTCTGCTTGGGGAGATCCAGATGGCTACCCAGTTTTGGGGCATGACTGACTTACCTTAACTAATGATTCTGGGTTTCCTGTGGTTGATAAAGAAACACTTAAGCTGGGACTATGAAAACAAGGAGATCATGATCTCTAAAGAGAGACTTTTCAAACCCTGAGTATTGACTATGCTGATCTGACAAATGCCCTCCAAGCCATCTCTTGCAACCCAATGAAAGGGGCCATACCTGAAGTCTTGAAGAACTGGTTAGATTGTTCAGCAAGGATGAGGTGGTGTCCTACCTTCATATGGATTTCGACCATGCTATCAACTTGCTTTCAGAACACAACCCAGCCACAAACCAACCATTGGTTGTAACCATAAAGAACATATTGTGATAAAGCAGTACATTAAAAACATGCTTGCCTGGGGTTTTATCTAAGTCTCCAAGTCGCTGTGTTGTGCTCTTCACAATTATTTTTTGTTAAGAAGAGCGGCAAGTTACGCCCTTGCGTTGACTACCATAAGTTAAGCACCATTACTGTCAAGAGTTGGTGCATAATTCCCAACTCTGACAAATTGAGTGACCAGCTCACCAGAGTGAAGTAACATTCCAAGGTTGATCTACAAAACGCGTTCAACCAGATTTGCATTAAGACTGGCAATGAATAGAAAACTGCCTTTAAAATATGCTACAGACTCTATGAGTAAATGATGATGCCATTTGGTCCGTGCAACGCAACAATTACTTTTCATACACTCATCAATTAGGCCCTTGGGAGCTACTTTAACAAGTTCTGTGTTTCCAACCTGGATGGTATCCTGATTTATAGCTAATCCAATGAAGACCACCAATGGCACCTTCAGATGGTTTTTCAGCGACTTGCTGAATACAACTTGTTTGTAAAGCTCCAAAGTGTGAATTTTTTAATCCAAAGTTGTATTCCTGATTAAACATCCGCCAAGAGGCTTTGCAATGACCCCTGGAAAAATTGATGCTTTTTTTCCTGGCCTGTTCCTAAGTTCCATAAGTAAGTCTGAAGCTTCTTGGGTATTGCCAATTTCTTCCAGGATTCATTTTTTTTTCAAATTGTGCACCTGCTGACTCGCCTCACGTCAGACAATGTCAAGTAAGAGTGTACCCCACAAACTTAGAAAGCGTTCAAGCCCTCAAGCAATAATTTCTTTCAGCCCCATACTAGCCATGTCAATTACTCCAAACTAGTTGTACTTGATACTGAAGCCTCAGACTTTGGCATTAGTGCGGTCTTGTCAAAAGAGGGGATGATAATAGGCTACACCCTGTAGCCTATTACTCAAAGAAGATGGCTCTGCCAGATTGAAACTATCCTATATTTGACATAGAGCTTATGGCAATCATCAAGGAATTGAAACACTGGCAGAAGTACCCTGTGGTGCTGAATAAACCATCGAAGTGCTCATGGACCACACAAACTTGTTCACTTCATGAAGCTCAATCAACTGAATCAGCAACTGGCTTAATGGGCCCTAATCCTCACGGATTATAATTGAACATCCAGTACAAGCCAGCAATTATCAACACGGTCCCTGATACACTAAGACGGTGACCTGACCACTTTCCTGACAAAGCCAAAATCTGAGAACACAATATTCAGACCATGTTACCTTCTGACAAGTTGGCAGTGAACTTCTTACGGATTGTGATTTTCAGTGAAGAAGTGATAACCTCTCAATTTGACAATAAATTTTCAAGAGCACCACAAAGGCCCTCACTGAATCAGCCACAGCCAAGACATTGGAATGCAACTACTCACTAAAAGGGAAGATTCTATACTACAAACAGGGGTTGTTGTACCCAAAGGTCAACTATGGAATGAGGTGCTCTGAGACCACAACAATTTGCTGATGGCCGGACACCCAGGAAGATTTAAGACAATGGAGGTAATCCAATTAACCTACATGTGGCTGTGACTAAAGCAGGATGTTGCCAGCTATATCTCAGGTGGCAAAATATGCAGATGAATGAAGCCTTGCTGAAGTCTACCCAAAGGCTTGCTCCAACCGCTGAAGATTCCTAGTGGACCTTGGAAATCAGTTCTAATGGAATACTTTATCAAGTTTCCAAACTCCCCAAGGTTTAAAGCCATCCTAGTGATCATTGACAAATTTACAAAGATGGCGTATTTCATCAACACAACCACCAACGTCACAGTCCAAGAAACCATCAACTTGTTCATGATGCATGTATTACTGCGTCACGGTATCCCTGAAGAGATTGTCACTGATCATAGCCCTAGTTTAAATCACTTTTTGGGCGCAAGTAAAAATTACTTGAAGGTCAAGCGCTCATTGTCCACCTCTTACTACCCTCAAAGAGATTTCAAAATGGAACAAGTAAACCAGATCCTCAAGCAGTACCTCTGCTGTTAAATTAATACCAGACAAGACAAATTTTCTTGACCTCTTGCTTATAGTCCAGTTTGCCTACAAGAGCCAAGTTGCTAACTCCACGCAGATGTCCATATTTAAAGCCAACTACAATTTCAACTCCAGTTGGGACCCTTTGTACAACGCACTGAAAGAGAAACCCATCAGCTGGGACTGGGTGTCATTGATGCATCAGGACCAGCACAAGTGTCAGTGCAACTTGGAAAATGCGCATAGAACATACAAAGAGTTTGAAGACAAAAAACAGATACCAGGCATTGTATTAGCTCCTAAAGATATAGTATACCTTGATGTATACAACGACTCCATACAGGTGTCCTCTTGGAAGCTTGCGCACTAGTGGGAGGGCCCTATAAGGTGATTGAAAAGATAGGCAGCATAGCTTACCATGTGGATCTTCCACCACTTGGACAATCCACAACGTCTTCCATTGGGCCTTGATCACAATAAGGATGGAACCTCCTGCTACACCAGATTTTTCACCATGCCCCACCTCCCATCAAACAGGGGCCCAAACAAGCAAATGAGGTGGAAGAAGTCCAAGGACGTCATGAGAGTCTGAGGAAAATGTCAGTACCTAGAGAAGTGAACTGGCCTCCCCACCAAAGAAAGTACGTGGGAGCCAGAAGAGAATCTAGTCAACGCAAAGGACTAGATCCAAGAGTACCTCAATAGGGCAAACCATTTGGCACTCAGGGAGAGTTCATTGGGGGGGGGAGTGGCTGATGTTAGGGCCCACATAACATTTGCAGACGTTATTCACCAAACAAATCAAGTCTGAAATCAAAATTTGAATATAAATTTATATTTTGTATCTTTGGACCCACCCCTATCATCAGGTATATAAACACTCACCCTTCCCAGTAGTTTCCTTGTGGTCATCAACTTCTGATAATAAACTGAATGAAGCTTAACAAACTCTTGTCATTTATATTACTTTTATTTTACCTTTAAACGCTTTCAATTGGTTTGATTGCTGCATGCCATGAACCTGCGATGGATGCTTCTTATGTTGATCACTTATATGTCCAGCCACCTCCAATGACTATGCTGATGTCTTCATTCACTACGCAGCTAATTTAAACAAACACACCCTAGGTCAATAACACCAAGATTGGCGTGGTCTACTTTGCCACACTAAGTGTTGTGGAAGCTGTCATCATGACTCTTGGGCTATAACGATCCCTTGCCCTGGGCGCTCTATATTTCACCTTCCTAGCCTATGTTCTCATTTTGGTCATTTTTGTCTGGATTATCTGAGTACATTATGTGCGAAGCAGAACGTACCCAGTATGCCATGGGCATTAAAATCTTTGATTGCAGTCCAGCCTTTAAAGATGAATCCTAATCTACTTCAAACTAGACCTAGACTGTATCATAAGCTTCTACATTCCATAATCTACTTTCACCCTTACATGTGGTATTCATCTATCACTCATCATAATCCTGATTTCCCACATATAATCTAAATAGTTCCATTTTATTACTTAATAAATAATTCTGAATTCTAATCTTTTATATTAGCATATTTTTATATTTCTTCCCATAGCCTTTACAATAGCGCTAGCAGTTGTGACCCAGGATAATTGCCATATATGCAGAACATACTGAATCAAAAGTGTCTATATAACACCTAATAGAAGCCATTCTACTACTAAATGCCATCCTAATGAAGGTTAGAATCTACAAATCAATCGTATCCTAACCTGAGTTGTCCAATTCAGGCACCTATAATTATACAATAATTTTTCCCTAGCTTTTTTCCAAAAAGCAGCAAATCTGAAAGTTCTAATAGATTTACTGCTTTATGATAATGTGATCATTTGGCAAGAACAATTTAAATCATGACATGTGTTTATATAGTTGTTGACATCTGTACAGACATTTGGTCACCTATACATTGCAAAAAATCTTATTAAGTGTCTTTTTTATAATGACCTTCATCATAAGCTTTTTGTATTCATTGCATATGCCAATTTCTCAGGACATTATGTGCTTCTGATCATAAGATGTGGAAGTATAGCTGATTTTAAAAAGTCAAGAATCTGTGCGTTGTTTTATTTAAGGTGTGTAAAATAGAAAGCTTTGAAAACTTCAAATTATTAAGAAACTTTCATGCCTGTGAGGACTCATTTTTGATGCCATCTTCCCCAAGTGGTCGATTCTGTTCTTTTTTGTGGCTGCTAAAAAATTTTAATAAGACATCTGCTACAGCGTTGATTGTCTGGGACGGTGTAAGTATTATAAATCAAATATCCAATAACTTGTCTCACCTTTGTACTTAGCATATGTTTCAGATTGACTTTTGTGTTAGAAGCTCACTGCTTTATTACTGGTGAGTAATTTGACTCATCAATGCATAAAGAATTACCAAATTTTCTAATGACATATGCAACATCAAGGACTTCCGTTTAATAGGTGGAACAGTTTATTTAATCTAGTGCAAACTTCTTTAAAAATATTCATGATGAGTAGGTAAGTCTTCTCATTTGAGTGAACATAGCTATAAATTCTAGGTCACGTATAAAGGTAAATTTTAAATTTAATTTTTAAAGTCTTGGAAAATCAACTTTAGAGCACAAAAATTGCACTCCTTAGGGTATTGAAAATCCGATGTGCCGCCTAGGTAAGCCCCAGGGGGTTCTTTTATTCTTTAGATGATGCAGTGGCGCCCATTGTTATTTAGTTGTGGATGAAGGCCTAGTTATAGTTTACTATTTCCAAAAACTGAGGAGCATGTCACAATTTTTGGGAGTGGCCTAGAAAAAAGATTTAATTTGCTGAATCAGTGCTTCTTGTTTGTTGTTGACTATATGTCCAAGCAATTCCATTTACTAGGCACAGAGAAGAAACTTAATATAATTATACCAAGGTTTGAATTGTTAATTTTTTTAAACGCTTCTAACTCTTAGAGTTGTTGCTGAAAGTTGGGAAAAGAAACAATTATGTAGTCAATGTAGATGGTCATGCAACTTTTCATCAATAATCAAAGTAGCTTGATTATAACATTTTAAAAAATTGAAGGGTCCATAAAATTTAAAAGCCATAATATCTGACTTAATTAATTTAAGTCATGATATTTTTATTTTCTTCTTTCTCCAAAATTAACTCATATTATCTGGTGACTAGATTAATGCTGATAAAATATTGTACACCTCTCATAGCATTGAAATTAACTGCAAATGGAAGCATTTTGTGCGTATTCTCTTTGACTGTTTAAATTAATAAAGTATAGTTATGCATAATCAAAGTTTTCTATTGTTAACCATCTAGTACTAAAAAAAGTTTTTTATTGTTAAGACAACAACCAGATAGAAGTCTATGTGGATTGAGATAGACAGATAAGGTCATTTTTTAATCTCATCCTAGATAAAATTTTGACAATTTTTTTCTTGTTTGAATTAAGTGAGAAAAAGTCATATGATAAGTAAGGTCCACTAATGTTAGCAAAACAATACCCTTTATCGAGATTTTAACTAGATGGATTTACCCCCTAGTTTCTGAGACTAGGGTTAAGATTAGTCAGGCATGGGTGGTGACTGATTTAACTAGCTTTGATGATTTTTTGAAAGTTATTAAGTCTCAAGTTACCATTATGTTTTCCTCAATTTTCTTGAGTTGAGCTACCTCATTATTTTATAATAAACAATGTTATGTTCTGATTTGTGCTACTCATTTGGTTGGGCTGAGCTAGTTCAAAATATCAGCCATTCCAGAAATATTTGTGACAATCCTTAATAGCAATTAGTATTTTGATTATCATCAATTGATGCAGAGGATAATCGTTACGTTATAATATTCATTTAATAGGGCTTACCAGAAAATCAATGTTGATGATAATTCAACATTAATTGCTGTCAATCAATGCTGAGGGTTTTCAGTAGGTAAAGCATTGAATGCCATTTGACGCCTAGGGTTTTGGATTATCAATTGACTGATGCTGAAAATAATCAGATCAAAAGTTCCAGCATTTACAAGTGACTGACGCCAAGGATAATCAGATCATAGATTTTTGGATTTGACAGAAACTAGTGATAAGGATAATTATATTGCTGGCAATCAAAGCTGATGTTTTTAATAGGCAAGGTACTTAATTGTCACTCAACACCTAGAGTTTAGAATTATCAGCAAATTAAACTGAGTAATTCATTTAAATTAGATTAAATATTTACTACAGTTTACTTGGCAATCAACCTCAAGTATGAATCAAATTAAAGAAGGCGATAGTTGATGCTAAAGATTTTGAGGGAAGGATTGGCAGCAATAAGTGCTTATTGTTGATAGGAGGGCATTAGATTACCAAATAAGTCGCCCAAGTATTAATATCATAAATTTCCTCTTAATAGATATCTTTTTCTTGCTTAACTTTTATTGTTCTAAGTGAACGCAGATGTTAGCTTGGCAGTTTAGAGTAGGCTGAAGATCACCAAGATTAGGGGCTGGGTGATTTCACCTAAGGAGTGGTCAGTGATATCAACAGCAATATCTGGAGTTACAAGGAAGCCTCACGTGGACTTGCCCAACTGGCTACCACATTGAGGGACTGACAGGGACCAACCCTGAGGGGATGATAGATAGAGTTCACCAATGCAGGTTGTAGAGCTGCTGTGTGCCTCCTGGGGGGCTTAATCATCCCAAGGTGAAGTTGTTGGTCTGCTGAGTATGGTGAGTTGCAACGCAGACTTGTAATAAAAGGTATCCAGTTAAGTAGAAGCAGAAAGCAACAACAGTCTTCATACTGTTGACCTGGCACACTAGTAATGTTCTTAATGTAGCGGATGTAAAAATCACAACAATTCTAAGGTCAAGATGGAAACATCATTTCCATCACAGCAGAGGAGCTCTTTCATTTTGTAAGGAAGCCATGTTAGCTGTTTCTTTTGTTTTTCATCCAAACAAAACAGGCTTTAGTTACTACTTATGGTTATTCATATATTTAGTTGGTTAATTGTAAAGGTGCATTTTGCTTTTTTCAGTGCAGAGTTAGTGGTATTCAGGGGGATCATGCCTTTAACATTTTGCAAATATACAAGTGTAGTAATTCTAGTAGTGGTAGATGCTCGCTGAGGTAGATAACCACATTTATTAATTTAAAGCTAGTAGCAGTGGTATTAGTATGTCGTGATTAGAAGAGAAGAATGCCAAATAATCACTTCTAGACTATCCTAGTAGAGCTTGTGTCCAAGGTAGCTGATTTGGTAAGAGCTTATTGAAAAGTTAGATCTGTTGAGTAGTTGTTAATTTTGTTATTTGGAAAGAGCAGAACTTTTAGACTCCCAAAAGAGTTCTAATAAAGTATTAACTTGTAATTTTAAGAACCTATTATTTTGGAATATAAAAAAAGCTTTTATGCTTCTCCATAAAAAATTTTTAAAAAAGAGATTTTTTTGAGATAATAAATTAATGAGACGTAATACCTCTTGATGCGTGGCGGCATCCCCTTTTGGGTTGGGCACCAATAGTGCTAAAGAAAAAGAGACGTGATACCTCTTGTCAAAAAATTATCTATTGACTCATGTGAACAAGGGGTTTAAACGTGTTAGAGGATGCACGTTATCCTCCTTTTACTAAGAGACAATTTGCCAGTATCTTGCAACTATGGATCTTAAAATACTTCTAGAATTTATAAAGGATGTAGCTTATTGCGTTTATCCATCAATTAAAACAATAAGTTTTAATCTCAGTTGCTTTCAATTTTGATCCAAATTAATATTAAAACTTGTACTAATATCTAGGATTTTGTGTGTGAAAATAGAATAGATAATTCTTGTTTGGAACCAATGAGTAGTTAAGTCAAAATCTACACTCTGTTGGTATGCACTTAAGAAAATCCAGTCACTCTGAAGATATGTACGCATTGCTGATAATCTTGTAAATAAAATTATAAGTGAGGTGATTAGTTTCAATTTGTATGAATGTTTAATCTCTTGATAATCAGTAGTCATGTTTATAATTGCTTGAGTTAAAACCCCTTCAAGTCTATAAAGGGGCTTGTAAATTAAATGACATTTTCCCTACTGGATGTTATTATATATAAAGTATTAAATTTTATATTGGCTAATTTGATAGTCCTTAGGGTAAATTATAATAGGGTATCTGATAATATTATTAATAGTCTAATTATCTTCCAATAAAATTAAATATTAGATTATCTGCCAACTAGTATAACTTAAACTGCATGAATCTCAATGTTTTTAAAGCTTTTTCATGAGAGTAGCAATCGAAAATGATGAGATCAAAGACTGCTACAATGATGTAGCAAAATTCTCAGCTATCTAAACCAGTTGATAAACATTTGGCCACAACAGGGTCAATAAGTTCCTTTTGACATCAAGAAGACAATGTCACTCTGAAAAATGTCCTCATAAACATTATCCAGGAAGAATAACTTAGTCAGAATATCTGCTGACAATCCAGGGTTGAAGGGAATAGGAATGGAATAACTAAAGAGGTATTCCATCTTTACTGAGCCTGCTAATCATGAGCAGCAATTCCTATTTATAACAGCAGTATATATTCAAATAAGTCCAATTAATTGATGCTAATTTTGGTGTAAAGTTTATCTGGACTTTCAAAAGTCTCCCAGTGACATGTAAATGGCATTCCTATTCAGAATATTTTTTGCAGTATTCTCCAGGATGATAGTGAACTTGGTTATACATGTAAATGCAGCTGCTGTGGTAGATGTATGTGTGGTGTTTGATTTTTCTCTGGGTGATTCTTTTTGGGGAAAACTACTGTGATCCAGTTTGCCATGATATTGCTTGAAGTGTTAAATATGGTGTACGTAGACTGTATATCTTTATGTTTCTTTTATGAAAGTTATTTTATGGAAAAGAATCTGTAAGTCCCAGGGAACGTCCTCTGGGTGTTGACTGGGCCATTATCCCATTTCCGAGTAAGAAGGCACCAAAGAGGTTGGCTGTACCTCTCGTTACTCAGGGCGATCTCGCTCACATAGTAGATGAGCGCTGGGTAACAGCTCTCCCACTTCAGATCCCGTTTCCAGTACCCACACTAACCTCAGCAGAAATGTTATAAAGAAAGAATGAAATCTGCGCTGAGATCACTGAGTTAAAATAAATTGTAACCAATTTGAGTGGCAATCTGCCCAATGCTCAGATTTTATATGGTCAAAAAGGTATGAAGACTGATATATCAGCTGAAATGCCTGATGGTTGCGATTCAATTAACATGATGATCAGATTAATCTCTCCCCTCCCAAATCCAGTAGGCATCACGCCTGATGGGCAGCTTCCTGCCGACAAATTGGGCGTTGCACCCAATGCAATGCAATTGACCAAACGAATGGCCCAGCAACTGAGCATGGGCGGGTTGGGTGTCCCAAACCCATTCTTAACCAAATGGGTCCACCACTATGTGGGGTGGCCTTGGGGGATTCCCGCCGCTTGTTGGGCTAAATGCCATCATGTCAACAGTCAGAAATGTAGTTGAGCTTTGGTTCAGGCGTTTGAGGTCAAACCAACAGTGACTCAGCCCACCGCCAAATTTTGCAATGATGGTTCCCAAGGAACTAACCCGCCCATTCCTGAATAATTCGCTGGTTAGGTCAAAGTTGAGGGACCCAATCCCAGCTTTGTTTTCCCCCAAATCAACTACTATTTAATCAGTTGCATCGCACTGAGAAAATTGTTGGTCAATTTTTCTTTCCTAAAATTTCCATTAAAAATTCTTCCTAAAAATTAGTTTTTACATGTTAAAAATTAAGCCGACTTATCCACCTATATTCTCATACCCCTCGGGGTTAACAGCTGTGTGCATCTGGTACTTTATTTTGTGCCTATATGAAATTCTGGCTCACTGGCAGATATTGGTGGAACTCCTTTCTAGTTCCATATTCATCATATCAGCAGCAGTGCCTCAGGCATTCTGGTTTGCTGTTCAGATGCTCTGGCATCTGGGATGGCAGGCCAGTCTAATTCTTAGTTGCGGTCCACCTGACAGGATCCTTTCTAAGGTTTATTCTGGGTTCATCATTTTTTTTTCATAGGGATTTGTGGAGTTTTTTGGAGATCTTCCTGTTTCTTATATTGAAGGTCTTTAACATTTTGTTTCTTTTCACAAATCTGTTTTTTTTATTTTAGCTATATGACTTTTTTCCAGTTTACGTTTCTTGGAGAAAACCTTCAACAGTTATAGTTGTTGCTTTTTTTAAAAATATAATGTGTAAAATGGGTACTGATTTTTTTTACAAAGTGATTGAGGTTGCACTTGCATCAGTCAAGCATACAAATGTTGATTGAGTAGGGTTTACCCCATAGGGGCCCACTTGTGGAGTCAGTGCTTAGGCAACATAAGGTTGTGTCATATATATTGTAGAAAGTGTCCATGAAGTACTCCCCATATTTCATGTTATAAGTTTGTTGTATTAATACAGCATTAGTAGGCAAAGTTTATAAAAGTCCTTTTCTCAGCTTTGACTCTGTTCTCCAGAGTAAAGGTAGGGACAATGAGACCAAAGTTAACAAAGGTATAAGTAGGATAAGCAGGCTATAGCAGTGATTAAATACCACATTTAAGCTAGTGGAACTAATGTAGCACCTTTAAGGTTATGGTTTTAAGAAGATATAAGCTGTTTGTTTTGCTCTCTCTAGATGGGGTAAAGCCCAAATGAAGTCACTATCACTCAAACAACTGTTTGGCGTTTTTTACACCAATAATAAAAAACAAGATTCTTTTAGAATTTAACTAATCGTAATCTAGATAATATTTAATATTTAAGTTTTATTAAAACTAGAAGTTTTTTTTTAAATCTTATGATATTCTTGACCTACTAATTTTGTTTATATGCATCAGATTTTTAACTATATATTGTGATCTTCTTAACAAATCACAAAAAACTCTCTTCCCAGTTGGCGTAACTTTCCAAGCAAATCTTATTAAAGAGTAAAGTAAAAATTTTGACCTTCTACTGCCATTTTTGCCCTAATGTCTAAGAATTCCTTACCAAATGCTTCAGTGTGGGGCAGCAGTGAAACTCATCCAAGCATTTTCCATCAGGCAGGAAAAATCGCTCAAGCAGGTTTGTTTAGTCTTACAAAACCCGTGTTACTTCATTCCACCCAAGGATATTGACACCCACCTCGCTTGTATCCAGATGGGACTCATTGCCCCCTGATGATCGCCCAGAGAAGCATACATTTTGGTCTTAGTGTCAGGATTACGGGTTGATACCACAGATCCTTTTGTTGTTTTGTAGGCCAGATGGCCTGAAGTCCAAGGGTGATGGATACATAACTTGGTTGCTTCTCTTAGTTGAGAAGTCTTGTTAATCCATATATCTTTTCTGGTGTGGTAAATTCTGAAAAAATACAATTTTCACTTAAAATTGTAAAAAGGGAGAAAAAGAGTCCAGTTTATCAACTTAAAACCAGCTATATATGGGTAATTGGGGAGGTGTATTGGGGATAAATTAAGTCATTAAGCCTTGATCTAATAAAGTAAACAAATTGAGGGTTATGTTAAAAGCCCAAATATCTTAGTTGAGATTTTTGCGCTTGTCTCATGGCTCAGGTTTGAACCATGAAGTTAGGTAGCTCTGAGGGAGCATGATTCGCCCATATCAGTCAGGTCTATCACTAATTTTTGTCATAGTCAACTTTTTTTGAGGATGATGTCATACAGAAGTTTGGGCTTTTTAATTGAATTGGGATTGATCTCTGACTTTAATAACTGTTGACTTTTGTTAGGGATTATCCCTAACAGAAGTTGGGCTTTTTGTAGGCTCATGATCAATTGTCATGGATATGGCTAAGAAGAAATAGACTGGGCTCCCAGTTGGGGTGCGCAAGCACCCAGTGGAGGCACCAGTACGCAAGAGGCATAGCGGTCTGGGTGACTAATAGAAGTGGGGATCTACAGGAAACGTGAGGGAAGCAAACGTTTAGTAATATACCAAAGACCCCAAAGGTAAACCAGATGGTTGCGTTGGGGCAACCACAAGTCTTGCGGGGGAAACCCTCAAGGGCGGGAGAGGCAGGGAGGATGATGACCCCTCCAGGGTTCGCAATTGCTGGCCTTCAGATTCCAATAGGGGGGCTTGCACACCAGCGGGAGGCGGCACAGAGGCCGCCACATTATTGGAGATATGGGTAGAAGTATGGTAAACCCCATGAGAGGGGTTGAGACTGAGTTTCTCCTGAAGGGGACGCTCCAGTCCCGCTGGTGAGCTGGACCTGCAGTGGCAAGGGTGGCTATAGAAGCCAAACCCATGCGCAGCGGGCCAGGGACGCCTTGAGGCTGCTCCAACTGGGGAGCAGTTTCAGTACACTCGGTACCCAATTGAATGGAAGGGCTTCCATTTAAAAGATGCGTGGAAATGATTGAAGCAGTGGGTTCACCATTGGGGGCAGGACAGATTATCACGTTTGCAATCCGCTGCCACGTGGTGGGATCAAGTGACCAGATAATCCAGTCAGCAAACATTGGAAAGATAATTTAGGTGATGGCACACTTCATTGGATTGAGCAAAAGAATGTTTATAATTGTTTTTATTTGCAGATGGAGTCTGTGGCAAACTAGGCAGATTTATCAGATTTATTTTGATGAAAGGAAAAAGAATGAACTGACAACTGACCTTGGTGGAGCCATTTGCCTTTCAAACTGGGCGATAGGAATAGGGAAGTATCAAGGGATTGGTCATTTGGGGAATGGGGAAGGGATTCAGTTGGCTGGCTCAGAGGGGGGTAGAAGGTGGCTCCCAATTCTAAAAAGCTTAGAAAATGTTTGCAAATTATCCCAAATTCTTGGGGCCAAGCCAAATTGATACTGCCAATCTGGGTCCTGATGACTTGAATCAGCTTTTTGCACATCTGGGGTGGTCCAGATTTGTCTCAGAAGGTAGGGGTCCCTGGATCAGGTTTGTTGCAATTTGGGCTGATCCTACGATTGGGAGGCTCATGCGATCTGAACTTCCTGGATCCATTTTGGAGCGTTGGGCCCAATGATCCGAGCTGTTCAGAACCAGGTTTGCAATCTGAGCGTTCTGATCTGGCTTCTGAAGCAGGCCAGCCCAGACCAGCTCCCCCAGTCCGGAAAACACCAGTTGGGCTCTGATGTTGGGAATTGCCATTTTCCCAATTATTGGCCATGGCTTGCCTGGGGATAGGGTGGCCTCAGGGCCCTCTCTTTGCCCCCTGAAGTGAGCCATCTCCCTGCAGACCCATTCTATCAATCTTACCAGGATTGAAGAGGGGGTAAGGGGTGGGAGTGGGATGGCTTTGGGTAGGAAAGCTGTCACCAAGCGCTCATCTATCACATGAATGAGGTCGACCAGCTGTGACAGAGGGTCCACTGGAGCCTCGGGGCCCCTCTTTGTCCGGAAGGGGTGCTGAACCCTATCCAGCTGTATGGGCTGGTCCCCAAGACTTACACTACCCTTCCCTTTTTCAACAGGGAGGATCCCACCCCCAGGGGCATGGACCAAGGCATAGTATTTGTGGCGTTCTGGTAAATTTATAGCCAGAATGGCCGCGATCTTCTGGGGGAGGGTGGGATTCTGTCAGGTGTTAGCGTGGAATTTATCTATCAGGTCCTTGCAGTTTTTACAATCGCGCACATTCACCCAGCTGTTCTCATATGAGGGGTAACCTTTCCAGGCGACCAAGTACTGAATGGATTGACGGGACCTTTGGGAAGCTACAATGGCCTCCACCTCCGCTTCCTGGGTTATCCCAACGACGATTGGCTCAGGGGATGTTGGCCTTTCCCTCTTAAAGGATGTTAGAAGGGAGGTATGGAAGACATTGAGCTGCTTCCAATGCATAGGCAGCCTCAGGTGGTAGGCTCCGTTGTCTAAATCCTTCTTGACCTCGAAGGGTCCTGAGTGCTTGGCTGAGAGCTTGCAGGTGGGGGTCTTCATGGAGAGGTTGCGGGTATCCAACATGACAAGGGAACCAACCATGATATCATGGCCCAGAAGACGCTTCTGATCAGCAAACTTCTTGTAGTCTTCAATGGACTTTGTTAAGTGTTCATGGACCAGGTTGTGCATTTTGCAAAGAAAGCTTACACAGTCCTTGGTGGCCAGGACTTCTGAGGAGAGGCGAGGACCAATCTAGAAAGAGGGGTTATACCCCAGAGTGGCCTCAAAGGGAGAGAAGTTGGTTGAGGAATGGAGGGAGTTGTACGCAAACTGTGCTAGGGGTAGGTCCTTGGCCCAGGAGTCTTGCAAGCCCGTTGTATAGCAGCGAAAGTACTGCTCCAGTACCTGGTTCACCCGCTCAGTCAGCCCATCAGACTGGGGGTGGCAGGCAGTGGATCGACAGGGTTTTATGTGAAGGAGGGTGTTGGGATTTTTTCCCATACTACCAGCCTGCTAGATTACTAGGAATCGCTAGGGGAAAATTCCCTAAGGTGAAGTGAATTGGAAATCGGTTGGCCTGAGTTTCAGAGTAATTACGTTTGGGGATTTTGGGACATTCGCCTGGTTGTATCCATTGAGGATTGATCCAGATGAATACTTAAGATCTCATTGGGCGGAGTTGCTGACTAAATAGGGGCATCTGATAGTGATTAACTATCAGGTGTACCATTTTGGATCAGTTGGGTTTCATCACCAACTAATTGGGAATGAATAGCAAGTTGTGAGGCAAGTGATGCCACCTTCAACTAGCAAATCAATAGGTTGGTGCATGACCTGCCTTAATGGGTAATAAGTCCCATTACCTAAGCAGGTCGCTAGCCAAATATGATTAGTTTGCTTGGTTCGAGAGGAAAATGTTAGGGACACGTTTTCTGACTCTTTAAATTTTAGGTCTTGAGGATGTAAAATGACGAATCCTAGCCAGGATGTGGAAGACCATCACTGCTGAGATGAGGATGGGTGATTCAATCGCAATGGCTGCCATTTCATTGAAGAGGTGTCAACCAAGTGTTAGGTGACTGAATCCCCACTATAAATTCCCTAGGACAAATTATAATAAAGAACTGATAAAAAAGGAGTAAGTATGAGAACAGAGTTATTTAGCTCTAAGTTATTGATTTGGGATATAGTTTAAGTAGTAAACTAGCATCAGCATCCATTGTGCTATTCTATCTCAAGGATATTATTGCTGTGTGCAATAATTGGAAGACTCTTAGAGAAAATAGTAAAGCTCCAAGTGGGGATCTAGAGAAGAAGGAGTCACAATTGGGGATAGCTGCTGACTGTGTGTTGGACCAAAGAGACTGTCACCAGGGTATCTCAGCGAATATCAGGTTGAACAGGACAAGGGAATGAATCCCTATAAGTATGACATCACGAGTATTTAATCAGAAATACTGGCTGAGCGTTGGACCAAAATATAAGAATTCATACTCAACTACAGATAATAGTCGCCATACTATCGATTAATAATTCATTCTACTATATAATGCAACAAAGTGCACGAGGAAACCAAACATGTGCAGTAAAAAGGTTACTAGGGTTGTAAACTAATAATAACCTGAACTAGTAAATTTTTACAGAGGGTCAACAACTCTTCCCAGAACCTGGCCTTGAACTGGGGTCCCCTGTCACTCACTATCTCCTTGGGGAGACCAAACATGGCAAAGACATGGTTGACAAATAAATTTGTGGTCTCCACCGCAGTAATAGAAGAGAGGCAGGGGTTGAAGAGTGCCAACTTGGTAAACCAGTCCACGACTACCATTATTGCATCAGAACCACAGGAGGGTGGGAGCTCCACAATGAAATCCACTGAGACTGAGCTCCTTGGCCCCTCAGCCTGCTGCAATGGGTGTAACAGTCCCTTCTTCCAGAGTGATCTGATTTTGCCCAGGCTCAGGTGACACAACGAGTAATCCAATTGGGAATGTCCTTTGAGGACCCAGGCCAATTATAGGTTCTCATTATGAGATCTGCACATTTTTTGATACTGGAGTGACCAACAGTCTGGGGGACGTGGTGTTCCTCAATGTCTCTGCTGCATAGGGAAGGAGCAACCCAAACCTGATCATGGAACTGGATTGTTTCATCCTGCAAGGTATAGGGGTTCTTTTGCAGCGCATGGACTCCAAGTCAGCCAGAAGCTCAATTCCTTCAGGGCAGCAGGTTTGGGAAGCGAGGACATGTGGGAGGAGCGGAGTGGCAGGGTCTACATCAGCAAAAGATACAGCAGGGGGAGCCAATATAAGGATTTGGGAGGGGGGCACTACCATCATAAGGTCCAATGGGTCATCCTCCCCATTGGAAAACATGGAGGGGCTTCGGTTGAGCATATCTGGAAAGACGTTCAGTGGGACTTTGATGAATTTGTACTTAAAATGGAACTTACAGAGGTCTTGATATGTGAAGGTCAGCCAGTGGCCAAACTTCTTAGTTTTGTAGTAGTAGAGCTGGTCCTTATGGTCCATCAAAATGGTGATCTCGTGAAGGGCGCCCTGCAGGAGATATCTTCAGTGGGTGAGTGACCACGCCACCGCTGCAAGCCCCTTATTGTATATCAGCCACGCTTTCTTGGTTGTGGTAAACTTCTGGGAGTAATAGGCCACCAGGTGCTCAACTCCCTCGTGGTCCTGCAACAGCACAGCGCCCACTGCCACTGATATGGCATCGCTAGCTACTATGAAGGGCCGAGATGTGTTGGCATGACACAGGGCAGGGGCTGTGAAAAACACCTCATTGATATCCTTGAAGGCCTGCTGGCACTCGGAGGACCATTTGAAGGGGGCGTTCTTTCCGGTGAGGGGGTGCAAGGATGCTGTCAGTTGGGCAAGAGCGGGGGAAAATTTTCTTAAAAAGGTGACAGTGCTGAGAAAGCTGTGAAGCTGTTTATATGTGGTTGGGGTAGTCCAAGACTGAATGGCCTCCAACTTGCAGGGGGGACGGAATACCCATCCTTCAGGATGAGATTCCCTAGGAAGGTAACCTCATCCCTGAAAAACTTGCACTTGGAGGGCTTATTGAATAGCCCTGTCTTATGGAGGACTGCCACTACCACTTTGATGTCCCTGACGTGTTGTTCATGGGTGGGGGAATGGACCAAAATGTTGTCAATATAGGCCACCGCACATGAGAAATGCAAGTCCCCCCAACACATTGTCAATGAGGCGCTGGAAGGTTGCTGGAGCATTCTTCAAGCCAAATGGCATCACTCTGAACTGGAAAAGGCCCCGGCAAGTGCGGATAGCTGTGAGCCACTCCTGTCCCCTCGCCACCCTCACCTGATTGAAGGCGTTCACCAGGTCCAACTTTGAAAGGACGCAAGACTTGACAATGGCCTGTGCGATGCTCTGCTCTAAGGGTAAGGGGTACGGGTCAGGGATGGTGATGTTGTTGAGGTGACCATAGTTGACGCAGGGGTGCAGGGACCCATCTGCTTTCCTGGCGAAAACTATGGGGGAGGCGATCGTGGAAGACTTATTGATGAGCCACACCTTCTCTCAGCATGTCGTCCAGCCAACTGCCAAGAGCCCTATCTTCTTCCTCTGTATAGGGGTAGAGGGGGCAGTTAATCTTGACTATGTCAACTGTCAGATGGAATGTCAAGTCATACTCGGAGTGTGACGGGAGCTTGGATGCCAGTGACATGTCAAAGATGGCCTTATATGGGGCTAGGCATGAGGGAAAGTCTGGGGGAGGTCAGCTAAGATGGGGTCCGGTGGGGCGATGGAACCAAGGGATGTGCCTTAGGGAAGGGTCTTTAGCAAGGGAATCTCACCACTCAACTTGAGTTTTTAAACAACAAGGAGTTAGTCGCAAGATTGATATGAACTCGTTAGCGGTGCCACTAGCCCACCCCCAAAATTACAGGGTAGATCAAGTCCTGTACCACTGAGAAATGGTCGGAGAATACATAGTCATGAAATAAGAAGTGTAATGGACGTTGGATGCGGTGGGACATCATAGACTTGGATGAGGCGCCCAGGAGGGATGAAGCTTCCTCCATTTTCAGGTCCAATGACTGTGCCACACCAAGGACGATGAAGTTACCTGGCGCTCTGGTGTAAAGCAAACTCTCACTGTGATTACCCCTGACTCCGAGGAAAAGGAAATGGGAAACAAGAAGTATGCTTGATCTTCTTTATTGGGGTGAGCTAGCAAAAGGGCACCCGGGGATGGGCCATAACCCAACATCAGGAGAGACTGGCCTGGGATCATGGGGTGGGGTGTGGCTGATCTGGGGTCTCTACCACTTCTTTGTCCCACATGGGAAGACAAGGGTTAATATGCACACCCACTCCACTCCCTTCAGGAGGTGAGGTGGGTTCACCCTGAGGGACAATCACATCACACTGCGCAGTATCTGAACACTGAGAACAATCTCATCATGCTGAGCAGACTCTGAACACTGGGGCCCCAACAATCCAGCCTCCTGATTTGGGCTGGGGGCCAGCATTACAATAAGCATAGATTACCCTGGGGGGAGTTGACCGAGGTTGTTTCTGAGGGGGAGCAAAGGGCAGCTAAACCAGGGGGACGCTTCCCCTGGCCGCTCCCACTGGCAGGGGGAGGTGTGGTATGGGGTGCCTCAGGGGCGGCGACGGGACACATGGGGTTGTGCCTAGCCTGGCCTCAATTGCACGGACCACAGAAAATGTGACCTCTAAAGATCCAGGGAGAGGATCCCAAGCAGTATGGACCGCCACAGTGGGGTCCAGGGCTGCACAGAATGTGGAGACCGCAATTTTAACAGGGATAGGAACCATTAGATCTAGGACCATGAAAGCCTCGATCAGGGAGGCCAGGTCCGTGGCTGCCTGTCCCAAAGCAAACAAGAAGAGGAGGCGCGTTTGTCTTGACTCTGGGGCCTGGACCGCTGAGGTGACCAACGCCAGTAAAGGGGTGTAAATACCCAGCTTGGCAGAAGAGTGGAGCACTTCCCTGACCCAATGGCAAGCATCCCCATCCAGGGCATTGAGGAGGGCCACGCTCTGCTCTGCATCAGATAGAAGCGGGGACTTCCCCCATCAGCAATGAGGCGCACCAGGATCTTTGCTAGGACGCCCAGGACTTGATCTGCCACCTCATCAAAGGGGACAGGGGGAACCACCAGCCCTGTTGCATTCACTAGAGGGGTAGCGCTCTCCATTGGTGCTTGGCAGGGCGGGGACCAGATAAACGAGGCCACCGCCTAGCAGAAAAAGGCCAGGTCACAAAGGAAAAGCACGCTCAGAGTGAGGGCATAAGCCTGTGTATTGCCCATCCCAGCGAGGAGGGCAGAGAAGGCAAGATTAGTTGTCAGTTCATTATATCACAGATACTGCTAAGAAGAACTAGACTGGACTCCCAGTTGGGGTGCGCAAGCACCCAGTGGAGGCCCCAGAATGCCAGTGGCATAGCAGTCAGGGCAACTAATAGAAGTGGGATCGATGGGAAATGTGAGGGAAGCAAACATTCAGTAATGTACCAAAGACCCTCAAGATAAACCAGATGGTTGCGTTGGGGGCAATTACGAGTCTTGTGGGAAAAACCCCAAATTGGGAGAGGCAGGTAGGATGATGACCCCTCCAGGGCTCGAAGTTGCTGGCCTTCAGATTCCAATAGGGGGCTTGCGCACCGGCGGGAGGCGGCACAGAGGCCAACACATTCCTGAGATATGGGTAGAAGTATGGTAAGCCCCATGGGAGGGGATGAGACCAAGTTTCCCCTTAAGGGGACGCTCTAGGTCCCGCTGGTGAGCTGGACCTGCAGTGGCAGGGGCAGCTATGGAAGGCGAATCCACGCGCAGTGGGACAGGGATGCCTTGGGGCTGCTTCAACTGGAGATCAGTTTCAGCAGACTCAGCACCCAAATGATTGAAAGGCCTCCATTTAACAGACGCGTGGAAATGATTGGAGCTGTGGGTTCACCATCGGGGGCAGGACAGATTATCACGTTTGCAATCCGCTGCCTCGTGGTGGGATCAAGTGACCAGATAATCCAGTCAACAAACATTAGAGACAATTTAGGTGATGGCACACTTCATTGGATTGAGCGATGGAATATTTATAATTGTTTTTAAAGGCAGATGAAGTCCATGGTAAACGAGGCAGATTTATCAGATTTAATTTGATGAAAGGCAAAAAGAATGAACTGAAACTGCTCTTGGTGGAGCCAGTTGCCTTTCAAACTGGGCGATAGGAATAGGGAAGTATCAAGGGATTGGTCATTTGGGGAATGGGGAAGGGATTCAGTTGGCTGGCTCAGAGGGGGGTAGAAGGTGGCTCCCAATTTTAAAAAGCTTAGAAAATATTTGCAAATTATCCCAAATTCTTGGGGCCAAGCCAAATTGATACTGCCAATCTGGGTCCTGATGACTTGAATCAGCTTTTTTGCACATCTGGGGTGGTCCAGATTTGTCTCAGAAGGTAGGGGTCCCTGGATCAGGTTTGTTGCAATTTGGGCTGATCCTACGATTGGGAGGCTCATGCGATCTGAACTTCCTGGATCCATTTTGGAGCGTTGGGCCCAATGATCCGAGCTGTTCAGAACCAGGTTTGCAATCTGAGCGTTCTGATCTGGCTTCTGAAGCAGGCCAGCCCAGACCAGCTCCCCCAGTCCGGAAAACACCAGTTGGGCTCTGATGTTGGGAATTGCCATTTTCCCAATTATTGGCCATGGCTTGCCTGGGATAGGGTGGCCTCAGGGCCCTCTCCCTGCCCCCTGAAGTGAGACATCTCCCTGCAGACCCCTTCTATCAATCTTACCAGGATTGAAGAGGGGGAAGGGGTGGGAGTGGGATGTCTTTAGATAGGAAAGCCTTCACCAAGCGCTCATCTATCACATGGGCGAGGTCGCCCAGCTGTGACAGAGGGTCCACTGGAGCCTTGTGCCCCTCTTCATCCGGAAGGGGTGCTGAACTCTATCCAGCTGCAAGGGCTGGTACCCAAGACTTACATCAATCCTCATTATCTAAAATTGTCCAAATCTGCCATTTGGGTAGGAATCCTGACAATACCCCCCTCTAGATCTTGGCGCAGGGGGAAAATGGATGGAGAAAGTGACAATGTACACAGTTATGACTGTGCCCTGAACAACCTCTACAATTGAGTGTTTATTGCCCCATCTTTATATGACTTGATAGGGCCCTGACCAGTTGGAGCCGAGTTTGTAATCATGACCTCCAGGCTTGTGATGGTAGAATAGGACGAGCTCACCTGATTGAATGGTGTGTAGGGGATCATGGTTATTGTTAAATTGAGCAGTTTCTCTACTGGATGTGGCGGATAGGTTTTTGGCAGCCAGGGCCTGAATTCTTATGATTTCATTTGCAATACTTTGCATAGAGACTTCAGGTGCTTCAGCAGAAGCTTGGTTAAGCATCGCCTAGACTTTGAAAGGCCAATGGGGATTTCTGCCATACAATGCTTGGAATGGCGACATCTTGGTAATTCAATGGTAACTAATCTGATAGGCCAGAATTGCACTTGGTAAATATTGGGGCCAATGTAGGGGTCATTCATAGCCATCTTCTGAAGGGTTGCAGTTAGAGTGCCATTTACCCACTCTACCATCTCATTGGTTGCAGGATGGTAGGGGGTGGAGAATACCTGAGTGGTCTATATCAGGTCAGTTAAATCTTTCACCAGCTTGAGTGGGATTTTGTTCATTATCAGAAAGAATGACATTAGGACACCCATGTTGGTTGATAATCCTTTATACAAAAACGTGTCCGTGGCTTTTGCCAAAGCGGTGTGGAGTAATACGGCTTCAATCCACTTAGTTAGATTTTCTATGGCTAGTAGGAAGAACCAATGTCCATTGGAGGCTCTAGGAAGAGGTCCAACAACGTCGATGCTAATAATTTGTAATGTTCATAGGGTGGGACTGCTGGATTTTGAGAGTGGGGATTAGGTCTGGCTTGGCTTTTACATACCAGACAGGACTCCAATACATCCTGGATAGAAACAAGCATTCCCTCCCAATAACATTGAGTATTAAGCCACTGGTAGGCTTTCCAAATTCCCCATGGCTGACTTGCCAATGTTCCTCTAATATGACATCAGTTCGAGCCAATGGTCTTACATAAGGCACCCATTGCTTAGACAAAAGTTTGCACAATTTTCCAAAATTTATTTGGAGATTTGCCAATCTTTTCATTAATTCCTGATGAAGGGTTAGAGATTCATTCTTTGATAACTATGGTTGGGCTAGGAGTTCATAGAGTCAATCCTCTTCAGGGTCAGTTATAGTTAAGATAGGAAGCCGAGATAAGCAATCCACATTTTGGTGAATTGGCCCTGGTTAATGGTTAATAAAAAACGTAATTTTGAAATTTTAACGCCCATCGGGCTAATCTCCCATCAGGATCCTTAATTTGCTGTAGCCAACTTAAGGAAGCATGATCTGTTATGATGGTAAAATGCTTTCCATATAAATAAAGTCAGAAATTCTTAATGGCCAGTAGAAACAAAGAATTCACGTTCTGTAACGCTATAATTATGTTTGTAAGTAGATAAGTTTTTGATGTAGTAGTTGATGAGATGGTCCACAAAGTTTTCATCATGCCGAGATAGTATGGCTCTGATGGCAATATCGCTGGAATCATTAAAGAGGAGGAAGGGTTTATCAAAATTTGGATGAATAAGTACTGGAGAGTGGGAAAGAGAGATGCGTAGCAGGTTGAAGGCCTGCTGTTGCTCTTTTTCCACTGAAAGGGTATTTCTTTCTTCTGTAGACACACCAGAGGCTCAGAGGTGTCTACAAAATGGGGGATGAATTGGCAATAATAGATTACAATTCCTAGAAAAAATAGTACATCTCGGAGGATTTAAGGGGGTCATCTTAGCAATAGTCAAGATTTTAACATCCATTGGGGATATTCCGGCTTTACTGACCTTATGACCCAAAAAATTCATCTCATTCTGGAACAAAGAGCATTTTGACAGTTTTAGTTTTAATGATGATTGCCATAACCGCTGAAAGACTTGCCTGAGGTAATCTAGAGTTCAGTAAAGGTTCTTGAAAAAAACGTAATAACATCAAGATATATTAGTAAGCAGTAGCGCTAAAACTGATAGTAGTCCGTCCATAGCATGTTGGAAGGTAGCAGTGGCGTTACATAGTCCCTGAGGCATATTAGTGGGCTCAAATGGTCCTTCACTTGTGATGAGAGTGCATTTTGCCTAATTTTCAGGTGACAAATCTACTCGCTAGTATCCTCTGGCGAGATCCATTGTGGAGAAATAGTGGGACCCCAACATTAAGCGTAAAGAGTCTCTATATGTGGCAGGGGGTAGCTATCTTTGCGAGTGATAGATTTGAGGCAGCGATAGTCCATAACAACCTGGTGACCACCATCATTTTTACGAATTATAAGAGTGGGGAAGCCCATGGGCTTTTAGAATGCACAAGTAACCCAGCCTTCAACAATTTCTGTAACTCTAAGGCCACTTGAGCTTCCTCTACTTTGGATTTTTGATATGGTTAGGATTTAGATGGAGGGTGATCCTCAGTTTTAATTTGATGTATTACTACGGTCATTTTCTCATATTCACTTGGTCCTGAGGAAAAGATATTGCCATATTACTCAAGGAGGTTTTTGGCATCTTAGCATTTGTTTAGGGTAAGATTACTCCAATTCTACTGTCAACCAAAGCTATGGCGTGTAGGGGATCAAATCCTAATACTGTAACGAGCCAAAACAACTCACATCGGCAATACTCTTAATGGGACATAGTTTAACGTAAGCAATGGGGCATGCCAAGGTACTAGGAGAGTTTTAGTGGTTTAATTCCCTAATATAATAGAGATAGATTTCCCATAGGCTGGATCAAGAATTCCTCAGGCAGGTCAACGCTTCCTTGATGGAAAGGTTTGGGTGTCCACCAAGCTCCAAAATTTTATCAGGAGGGGTAAGAATCCAAATCCCCATATCCACAATAACTTATGAGCCTGAGGGTTTGTAATAGAATGAGGGGTATACAGAGGGATCACCTCTTCCAGCATCCACAGCCTCTGGGGGTAACATAGTTTTTCCCCCAAAGACTTGGTACTTAATTTTGCAAATGGAGGATGGGTGTTCGAGGAAGCATGTCCATTTTTAGGGGATCCTTTACTTTTGATGGGGAGTTTGAATATTAACAGTGTCTAATACCCTAATAGGGATAGTTATTTTTTCTTGTGGTTGATAATGCAGTTATACTTTCACATCAGTTGGACCCCAATAAGCAACTTGTAGTTATTGTTTTCTAGAGCAACGGTGGGGCAGTAATTAAAACCTCCAAAAATGAAGGTGTAAAGCAGAATCAGCTCCTATCTCTTTGGTATACTGACTACCTGGCATCCCATTTTCATCTTCGTGAATCTAGTCTGAAGCCATTTTTATCTTTTGGTTAAGCTGGGAGGAAAACTGTTAACCAGAGAACCAGTGTCAATTATTTCCAGGACTTTAACCTTATGGAGTACTACTTTAACCCAAACAACCAATGATCTAAATTGGTAATTAATAGATAATAGACTGTCATTAGGGATTTGCAGTGAAGAAAGCGGAGGATTCTGATTTGGCCAAGCGCGGGATTGTTCAATGTGTTTAAGTTTTATCTGCCAAGGCTTGGCTTTTCATAGAAAAGCAGACCACCAAAATTTGTTTGGGTAAATGACCAACATAAAAGTAGTAAAGCTGGAGTTTACTACTCCCTTGAATAGACAGAGAGATTTCAACTTCTGACGGGGCAGTTAACACAAAACAATCTGAAGTACTGGGGATACAGCTAGAGCTAGAACAAAAGTCTCTTTGCACTTGTTTTCCGTCAGCATAGATATACTCATGACCTTTACTGACTGATCTTTTTCTGACTTACATTTAAGATGCGGCATTCAGCTACAGTGTGGTTGTTTCATCTGCAATGAATGCAGTATCTTTCGGTGTAGGCAAATCAGGGGGTGTACCAGCCAATACTTGGGATTGGGGCTTATTAGTGTTAAAGCGAGGTGGCACGACGGTTTTTATATAGTTCAGCAAGAATTTCCACTATAACTTCTTTAATATGGAGGAGGGATGTTAAGTTAGACTTCACCGCTTTAAGATAAAGTAGGATATTATGCATATTTTTAAATACCAAAAATAGCGGTGATGGCATCATCTAATGCAAGATTATTCCTTGCAACCAGAGTTTGTGCTTCAAGGTAAAACGGTGATCAAATTCGCTGATAGTTTCCCCTTAATTAAGGTTGATACCCATAAAGGTCTGTTTTTGGTTGGTTAGGGTTATGTCGCTCACAAATTCTTAGAGTAAGGCAGTCTTGGCATCAGTCCAAGTACAACAATGCATCAGATGGGGGTCATAATGTCTTGAGCCATATGGCTAAGACAATTAATCAAGTGTTTAAGCTGTTGATGATTAGTCGCTTCCTCCATGGAGTTTTCATAGCAATATAAGGAAGAGAAAATACTTCTCTCTCTTGGGACATACTTTTCTTTGAACGAAGGTTTAAATGTACCACTTGGAGATTGGAGGATGAACGAAATGTACTGATATTAGGACAGCGCTTTCACCTAATGAAGAGGCAGTATCTCAGGAATACGCTTGAGGTTTAATCGCATCTACCTGTCTCCACAGATTGGTAAGATTATCAACTATCAAATATATTCGTTCATGGGTGGCACTGAGAGCCAATTTTGTGGCAACGAGTTGTTTTAATTGGCATACTTTGTTTTTTAGAGCGATATTGGCAGCTTTGAGGTCGAGTTGATGTTGTTTGTGATGAGCACTCTTTTCTCTAATCCATATACCAAGGCAGGTATGGTGGCCAAGGTCCCAAGGCGTTCATGATGAACAAGTAAAGAAACTTTGGGAGAGGTGAACTCCATCCTGAGTAAGAAGGGCTCCTTGGGTTACGCGTCCTAATTGGACAAAAAGAATTTTTATCTGTTGAATTAATGTCTGAAGGCATTCATTGTATATTCTGGGGTCACCACTGGGACCTGAAGGACCTCTGGGCCCCGGAGTCCCCTTCCTCCATCCTATCCATCATGACCAGGGGGTCCTTGTTCACCTTCACGTCCATCATAATTGGGAGGTCCACGCTCACCAGGCCCTCCTTGAACCCAGAGTTATAGAAACTATTCTGGACTTCACTTAATGCATCGATCATTTCCTCCAAGGTTTGGAGGCGTTCATCAACAGAGGTGATAAAGTTATTAAGGTCTGAGCGTACTTCACAGGTACAATCTATGACTAGGTTATAGATAACAACCTCCAGTTGGCTAAAATGAGAAGTGAGTTCCGTAAAAATGAAACTCATGACTCCTTGACCCAAGTGGGTGAGCAATCTTGTATTTCAGTAATAAACTGCCAATTTTCTACAATTGTGGTTCGGTTTTTATTGCTAAAGTGGGAGGCAGATTAATAGAGTTGGATAAGCTACATGTGTATGGTCTCCAATAGATGCAAGTGTAGGAGTAATTCTTGATGATGGAACCCCACTACTTGAAGTATTTAGTATAAAGTAAGATGAACAAAGTGATACAGATACCATTCCGTACGTCCAGCTCCAACTTGTTCTATATTAAGCAAAGGACTTTGATCTAAGTTCATCATAGGGGCTGGAATGGCAAGAGCTCTTCTTCTATTGGCTCAGCCTCCAGGGACAGATGCCCCAGATAAGAGGAGCTGAAGAACTTCAGCAAAGTCGGATAGTTGTAAGCTGTATTTTCTGATGGATGGAGTATGGAGGGTCACTTCAGTAGAAGGTGGAAAGAGAATATTGCAGTTGGTTACGGTATTACCAACGTTCATGTTGGTTTCCCAGTTGCTGAGATGGGCGGCTTCATGATCTGAGGAGTTTTCTGAAACAAAATTATTATTGTCCATTTTTGAGTTTTAATTGTCTTTTTAATGTTCACCGCAAACTTGAGTTGCAACCTGGCAGGGAGCACCAGTTCTGTTGGGGTCACAGGTTGATACCACTATCCTTTTGTTGTTTTGTAGGACAGATAGCCTAAAGTCTGAGGGTGAAGGATACTTACCCTGGTTGCTTCTCTTAGTTAAGAAGTCTTGTTAGTCCATATATCTAGTCTGGTGTGGTAGATTCTGATTAAATACAATTTTCACTTAAAATTGAAAAAAGGGAGAAAAAGCGTCCAATTTGTTAGGTTAAAACGAGCTATATATGGGTAAATGAGGAGGTGTATTGAATGAAAATCTAAGACATTAAGCCTATATCTAATAAAGTAAACATATCGGAGATTTGATAAAAGCCCAAATATATCAGTTGGGATGTTTGCGCTTGTCTTATGGCTCAGGTTTGAACCATGAAGTTAGGTGGCTCTGAAAGAGCATAATTCGCCCATATCAGTCAGGATCTATCACAAATTTCATTCATAGTCAACTATCATTGGGGATGATGCCCAATAGAAGTATGGTTTTTTGGTTGAATTGGGATTGATCTCTGACTTTTAATAGCTGTTGACCTTTGTCAAGGATTATCTCCGACAGAAGTTTGGGCTTTTTGGAAGGTTCAGGATCAATCCTCATTATCTGATGTATCCAAATCTGCCATTTGGATAGGAATCCTGTCACTTAGGGTTGTATATGAGATACTATGCCCATAAGATGATAAAACATTATTAAAATGGCACAGGTAGTGATGAAACATGCCAGTTTTGTTAGTAACTGGCCTATAAGGGGTGTTTCAATTGTGGCCTTACCTTGAAGCCAACGCCGCCACTAAAATCACTGTGCCTCTGGGTTTCCAGGGTAACCCCTCCCTTAAAATTTGAAATAGCTACCTGCAGAAACCACTTTTTAGTTTAGTTTTCAGTTTTACCACCCACCTATCTCCTGCGCTTTTATATCAGGAGCTGATGGAAAGGTTGGCAGACTATGGTTCCAATTTATCTTACAATTTTTAGTCACAAATGGGGCCACATGCCTCGCTGGAACTCAGGCACTTTCCATGATCAGCCCTGACTTCAAAAAATCCTGTCAAATCCCCCTCAAGTTGTCATCCCTTCTGCCTTGACCATCCTTTTGGGCCCATGTCAAGGGCGGATGGATTGTATGTCAATTATGTTTTGAATTGGATCACTCAAAATGCAATTGCTCTGACCTTGAAGCCTCATTGGGCTGGCACCTGGCTCCTTTAGAGCCAACTTAGCTGCCATCCCCAAAGCATTTTTGAGTATATGGTACTATACTACCCCTTTTCCAAAGCTGCTGCTGCTGTGCCCGCAGCAACTAATCAGGACTCTCCTCAGCCCAGTGCTACTAATGCCCCCACCAATCATAAAATATATTGGAAAACAGTTTAATCTCATGTTACCTCCCAATTGCTAGACACATACCACTCTTATGCTGATACCCTGAACCAATTCATCCAAAATTATTGGGGCTTATTGAGTGAAGTTGACGAATTGGGTAATTTAGTTGAAGAATCTGATTCACATTGAATGGTTCATCCATTAAAAAACCTGTTAAGTTCCCTTGGCATTTTTATAACCCACATCCAAATGCTGATTCTTTTTAAGTGCCCACTAGCTTGCTGTTGAAGAATTTTATAAACCATAGTATTTCACCCTCCATAAACTGTCGCCAAGTTAGTAGCGATGCTTTTCAAAGGTCTCCCCCCTCACATAAATGCCTTGACCCTGACCCCACGGAGAAAGCATATCATCCACAATTTTTATAAACAAGCTGCTGACGACATTCAGCAAATTGTTACAGTTCTGCAGAATCAAAAATCAAAAATTACCTGCACTATCATCTCCTTATTTTCCCAACTTCCAACTGTCCACATTTATACAGAAAAAGCATTTTCCTTATTCTTGCACAATTTATCATACTAATAACTTTCTCAAACATCCACTTGTCAGCAACCTCGCCCCACATACCGCCAATGCCCTTACGCCCTTGCTATCAGCCTTGGCCAATGTTCTGCCCTTTAAGGAATCTGCTAAGGATGAGACCCTAATCCCCCCTCCGCCTCCACCATGGTGGTGTAATAGGTTTGCCGCTGCCCCACCCAGTCAGTTGTGTTCTCATGTGTGTTTCATTTGCTCATTTTGGGCAGTTTGGTTTGTTTTTATTTAGTTAAAATTTTATTATTTTATTTTGCTCTTTGAGCTTTGGTATTGACCATTCCCTGATTGATGTACCTCAAATAAAAAATTTGAAGATAAAAAAAATCCAAGCAAATTATTTTAAGTATTATGGGTTAGTTTAAAAAGTAGCTAATGTAAAAATCAATCTGGGCGGATTGCTATTATAGTGATCTCTTCATATAATCCTTAGGATAATTATTAATAGTAGAAACTGGGTAATCATAGGTTCATTTTGAATGAGGGTATTAATTTTCCTGGCAATTTAATTATTTTAATCTTTTAATTTTCATTTAAAGTTTTAAATTAAAAGATCCTTTTTTATAAACTATTAAACTTTCTAATAAAAATATAAGAGGGTTGTCCAAAGTCACTAGCAGTGTTCTCTGGTGATAAGAACCCTCATGAGAAAAAAATCTTACAAACAATTATCATCAAATTGACAACTTTCTTTGATATTCCCGGTTCAAGTTGTTTACTATGCAAGGAATTAGCTTATTTAGTGGTATCACCGGAATTACCCCTCTCAAGACAAGGTCAGGAACTATACTTGAGGTACATGGCGTGAAAAATCTTTCCATTACTTAAGTGTTAATATCTTGAAAGATATTCAGAGCATCACCACTCAATGTTTGTGGGGCCCTTCCCAAACTGATTAAATTTTATCTAAGTTGATTTCTCTAACGTGATGGAATAATACTCCATCATTAATCCAGAATATAGACAATTGTGGTAGAAGGCTACTATACTTGATACCTGCTGCTAAGCTGTTTGTGGTATTCTTCCAAGCTTCCATCTTAAATTTACCTAATTCATATTCTAACCTTGTTAGTTACCTCTTGGTGGTAACGTCTTCCCATCATCATTGACTATAGGGGCCAAAAAAAATGGTAAAGCAGATTTTCTTAAATATAAAAGTAAAAAGGGTAACACCAAATAATATGAAGATAGCTTAAACAATATGAAAACAATGTTTATGGTAGTATTTGACCCCTTGGAGTTTAGTTGTTGGCCATCTTCTTGAGTATTAAAGCATGAGCATTAATAACACTTTTTAAGCTTTCATCTGATGGAGGAGTACATGAGGTAATAAACTGTTGTTGATCCCAACTAAGACCATACCTTCTTGGCTACTTCAGATAAAAAGTTCTTTTAATTGTAAGACAAAAAGATGATCAAACATCCATGTTTTTCTATATATGTGCATAAATGGACCAGGAAGTCACTTTGCCAGTTTAACTTTTCACACTATTTCCTAACCCATTTTGTTGAAGTTATTAATATAGATTATTACAAACCTAGCTCCAGAAGATGCTCATGTTAGTTGCCTAACATTTTCAATGGATACACTATGGAAAGAGTAGTGAGTGGTACTGTCTTAACCTTAAATTTTTCGAGTCAATATCTTGAGCATCCCACATGGAATACATGGTCTAATTGTATTGCTGATGTATCAGTCATTGCTTCCCATATAATATCTTGGCTTAAGAAAGTTGTGCGTCTTCTGAGATCTTACATGTCCAATTTGAAGATGTGCTTCCATGATTCAATTGTTGCGGTCACTAGGGCATACATATGTGAACCAACTATATTATTGACAATCTTTTAAGTCTCTCATCCTCTTTTCAAGTCAGTTGAAACATTTTTTGATTTGGAACTTAGGCATTGATATAATGGCATAGGTAAATTGTCACAAGATAATAGGCAATCTGTATGAAGAAAGATTCCTGTAAAAACAAGGGTTAATCCCTGAAATAGTTGCTAAAGTCTTTATGAAATAAAACAAGCACACCATAGCATTATTTACTCACTGTGGTTCTCATGTGGTGGGTCATGGTTTTTATAATTCTAAACTTATGAAGGACCAGAAAAAGAAAGATCCCTCTCACAGTGGCAATCCCTCTTATATTAATTGCTCACTCACATGGTTCTCATTGGTGCAACTGAGCAGCACTTGAGATTAAAAAGATAGTTTCATATTAGAATTAAAAATGAATTGAGAGGACAAATGCAAAGGGCTCAGGGCATTTAATAAAAATAACAATTAGCCAATGTTAACTGAAGTACTTGCAAATGACCAAATGACCAAGGTTAAACCTATTATTTACTATTTTTACGCCAGCGCATGTAAAAGTGGTAACTGAACTAAAGTAACATCAAAGGTTTAACAGAAACTGGGGCCACGGCCTAAGTTACTCATTGTCTTAGGGATTTGAGAGTCAAATATGCAGGGATTAAGGATTCAATCCTCGTTATAATTATTAATAGCCAAAGGCGATGGGGCGAGAAAACTAATAGTAATATAATGCTATCAATTAGCAACTGAATAAAAAATGTGGCTGCGGGTGTGAATTAGTCCATAATAAAATTAACTCTAGAGAACAACATTGGCGCCAAGGGCTGATGGATCAAAACCTTCACTATATGATTAGTAAAAATAAATTAGATAAGTATTTAATTAGATGGTTGGTCAGACTAATTGCAACAAACATCTTTATAGAATAACTTTGACCTCATTGGGTTTATCAGTACAGGAATCTTAAGGCAGTTCAACTAGGTCATACAAATAGTCACCTTCACTGATCTGAAGATGGTATTCTGGAAGTCATGATAGCCCATCATCATTGAGCTATATATTACTGAACCTGTGCAAGATTTTGAAAAATTATAAGCCTTGAACTGTACCGCCCATATTGTAAGGCAAAATCTGGTTTCTTATGTTTTGCAACCATCATAAGGATAAATGGTCAGTAACCAATTTGAAGTGAACTCCATATATATATGGTCTGAAGTGTTTGACTGCGTGGATCAATTTAAATCATTCTTGTTAATCCACTGAGTAATTTCACTCCTCATTTAAAACATATAGAATTGTATTCAATGGGATGATACACACAATTCTCACTAAGCTATAAGAGGATTACTTCTTCCTCATATCACAGGCATCAATGCACATTTAGAAGGACTCCCTGTAGTTAGGACAATTTGACACAGGAGCTAATTTTAGTTTTTGTTTTAAAAATCAAAGTCCACTTATTGATCAACTCCTCTCTTAAATGAGGCATCCTTGGTATAATATGAGTTAAAGATGATGAAATATCAGCTAATTAAAGTATAAATTGGTTACCATCTAGTACTAAAAAAAGTATAAATTGGTTATAGCTTTTAATTATCTTGGATAGACTTGGACACCTCTCAGACTCTTAAGTGCTTGCATCTTCATTATGGCTTAACTTTCCAACATATCTCTTGGATCAGGTCTTTTTTACCATAAACAGGGTACTTAAGTTATTGTTTTAAAAATGCACACTTTCTTTATTTTATCT
Organism: Massospora cicadina; assembly: GCA_022478985.1. Taxonomy (NCBI): domain Eukaryota; kingdom Fungi; phylum Entomophthoromycota; class Entomophthoromycetes; order Entomophthorales; family Entomophthoraceae; genus Massospora; species Massospora cicadina. The sequence continues at coordinate 117,243 of JAKSZP010000022.1, read as the reverse complement.
TCAAATTAGCATCTAAAAAGTGTATATAAACTTCGCGCAGGTATTAAAGGTGTTGTAAAGTTATTATTGAACAATATGTATCATCTAGGTAGATCAACACACATGACATCTTGAGGTCCACAAACATCTTTTAATTCTATTTGAGGTGGGCCGACCTTGGGAAAAATATACCGCATTGATAGAGGGGATAGTGAGTATGGAGTGAAAATATAGGAGTGGAGGACCAAACCCAAGTACTGGGGCTAAAACCTTCCTGTGCATGTTCTGATAGGCCAGGATTACATGATCTAACTTCACTAATACGCTTGGTCAGACTGAGGTTTTTTGTGCACGAATCTACATGTATTGATATCCTCTTAGCACAGAAATGCAATTTCTGCCATGATGGGATTGGAATCCATGACGTGAGGGAGATATTGGGATGCCCTCCCAACTATGCCACACCCCTCGAGGTCCACAAATATCTTGTACATCACATGTTGGAACATTTCAAGAGACTTTAGATGCTTGCAGAAATTGAGTTGGATCATATTATCCTTAATATACTAATCAAGGCGAATTTTATTGATCTTAAGTACTCAACTTCACCTACAATACTATTTGGAGATGTCCATAGCTGATAAGTACTATGACCATTTTAGTCATTTTAAAGCATCATTGATTTGTGGTATAATATGAGTTATTTATAGTGTGGTTACTGATGCGGCAATAGTTGATAACATTGTAATTGTCACCATCCTTCTTCTTTACTAATAACAAGGATGAAGCCCAAGGGCTTTGGAAGTCCCCAATATTCTTGCATTTAAAATGGCTGTAGCTCTTTAAAAATATTTATCTCCTCACGCTTTTAGCAGTTGTTTGGCTTATAGTATAACGAGATAATATTGCAAGTATTCTTCAAATAAGTTGCGCCTTTAAAATCATAGTTGGTAGGCCCTTAACTATCAATATTTTTTGAATCTTTATGCACCTTATTCAAGTCCTGTTATTCATAGTCAGCTATGCTATCAAGTCCCTAATTCATCTATACCCGCTAAGGCAAGAACTGATGCAACTGTGGTTTTTAGGTATACTGCTAAAAATAACTACACTCTGGCCTACTCTTTCTGCAATAGGCTCAGTAGTTATGTTCTAATCATAAAATTGATCTTCTCTAATATGTTGCATCCTATAATCCAGTCAACTTCATCGGTTATTGAATATGATTACCTTCAGGGCTATATATCTCAAGCATTGTTTTTCTAAATTTTCAATTTCAGTGGATATTAGGTTTAAATTTATTCACTCAGGGTAGAAGTTCATCTTTGTTAGCATAAAGAGGTATTCCAGCTTTGACATCCACTTTTGTAAGGTAAAGTTTTAGCTATTTTGGTGAGAACAGTTTAAAACATAGGATAGAATTTAAGATCGCAAAAAAAACGAGTCTGTTTATTATAGATTTATTGGCATGCTCCCTTAACACTAAAGGTAGCTGATAGTTCAGGAAGGTGACAGTGCTAGACATGAAGTCATAAATTCCTACAGACTCTGAAAGGAACCTATAGCCAATCAAGAAACTATAAACATTGTTATTTAATACAATAGCAAGGGAAGCAAGCAAAAATCTCTCAAATTAAATAGGTAACGCTGAGTATGCTCCAAATGCTAGTGTTGTATTTAGGTCCAACTGTTTGGTACTTCACGTTAAAGTCTCTGTCTTGGGAAACTTGAAAGATTTTTTAATATTAGAGAATATTTTTGGAATTATTGAACTTTAAACAGTATAAATTTGACGTTCAATAGTGATCTCATCTTTTTCACGCTTTGGCTAAAAGGAAGGTCTAGAGCCAAGACTTCACTAGCCTTTGCAATTTCTTAAATTTCACTTAAGTATAGGAATTAAAGCGTAAGAAATAAGATTATCTATTGGTTGTTCGTTGTTCTTAAATACCTTTACCACAAGCTGTTTGCCTTAAGGAAAATATTTACAATTTCAACTGGTCCAACTACTTAAGCCAAGTAGAAGCTTTATACAAACATCTCCTTGTACATCAATAATTTTAAAATAGTCAGGGGTACTTTTACTGTACTTTGGGTTTGTAATGATTGGTAATTGCCAAGTAATGCACAGGTAAGCGTCACAAACCGGAAAAAACCCAAATCCAGCCACCTATAATAAAACTCCTTCGGTGCACTGTCAAGCAACCAAAGCGGCCTAACCAAAGCAGGAAAGAGGTTTAAAGCACCGACAGCACCAAACATTTCACCTACTATTGGTTACGCTCATCCTCGTGATTGGTCTGACCCAACTACATGAAAGCTCCTTGGAAATGAGCCCTCAAAAAGACCACAGGTATGCGAGGTATGCGAACCGCAAAACAACCTTTTTATTCAGGAATCATAAAAAGGGGCCCGCCAACCAGAACTCAGCTGGGGAGCAACTGACAATGCTCCCCAGGAAGGGACATGCTAGGGTAAGAATTCCAAACTGAGGTTTGGAATGGGTGGGCACGCCTTATAAAGGCAGAGCTTTGGGGCCCTCACCCAAACTATATATTAGGCTTGCACAAGCCTAGTTTACAGCTTGGGTGAGGCACAACCCAATGTTTATAAACGATCTGACTTGGCTTTGGAAAATCTGAATCCAAGTTGGAATATAACAAATGGGACAAACCTGTCCATTTCAGTAATAATTCCTTCTTGGTAATCTTTAGAGCATCTTGATCTTTTGACCTCTTTTTCATTTGATGAGGTCTGCTTCCTATAAATTCCTGGTATAGTTTACTCTACTCCAAAAAGTGATTCTGGGATAAAAATTTGGGTAAAATTTATATTTTTTGGATAATCAGCGGAATACTCAAATTTAATCCTCCAACCTTGAAACATGGATGTCCCAATTTAAGATCAATCTACAGCATTTAGGGTGGTTTGAGCCACCACACCCGCAGTCAGGCTCACATTTGTGGTGCTTAGGTTTGTGCAGCCCTGCGTGACAGGGGCAGTACCCCAAGTATATGCCACAAAGTTGCCTGCACTTGGTGCCATAACGAGTACACAAAGACTCAAAGATCAATATACAGCAAATTTTATATGTACAATAAGTAGAATGGTACTTAATATTAAAAAACAACTCACTAAAAAAGGCAAACGCTTGATAGTTCTGGAAGGTTTGGAGGGTTCAAAGGAATGGGGGACTCTAAAATGAGTCAGATTTATTATTTTTTTAGTTTGTTTTAGTAACTTAATGGAAAAAGTCAAACTAATAATCACATATTTCAAGTCAATAATGTGATAATAGATATCTTTTTGACTCATTCAACATTTATACTGCTCTCTTAAGGAGAGGGTTTATAATAATGGTAGGGTCTGAAAAGTTTTGCATGTTCCTGGATAATAATTCTCCCATTAGACAAGTGTTTTTGGTACTAAAGTTGAAAAAGAACTGTTATATGATTACATAGGGCCCTTTTCACAGTAAGGCTGTTGTGTGGGTTTGTCCAAATCCATATGTATTATAGTATATAAGTGGATTGCCTTCTTTGAACTGATGCAATATACCAGGGAAAACATCATATCGATTTTTGGTTAAGTTTGAGGGTCAAGGTAGCTCCATAAGTTTCAGTTTGAATTTTTATTTTTGCCCTAACAAATTGATAGAAGCACTTCCAAGTATATCTACTTTTTCATATTATACAAAAGAATTCAGTAAAAGTGGAAAAGCAAGTTGTCAGTCATAGAGTACTTGAAAGGGCGATAAACTTGTGGAGCTAAAATACCTAATATTATAGGAAAAGATGGTGGGCATATCATGAAGGTATTTTGAAAAAAGGACACAGCAGCAATTTATGAAGTATCTACGCTAAGTTTCTATTAACCCTTTCTATAATGATGTTGATATTGTGATGATAAGGAGCATCCAGGGTTCCTCAGATTCCCAGGAGAAATATTGAGTTTGAGGATTATTATGGGCATAAAGTTGGTTGCGTAATTTATCAGTAGACCTTAAGGGCTCCTGTGTTGATGTAAAAAGTTCTCCATAATAGTTTTAGCGTATTGGATGTCCTGGTATCAGGAATGGGCTTTGCTTTGGCCGACTAAGTCAAGTGAGTAATAGTACAATTATGTATTAGTGGGTAACATTGCTTATGGTTAAAAGCCCAAATAACATCAATAGAGATAGTATAGAAAACCCAATTAGGCTTGATGAGTTGATAAGCAGTGGAGGTTTTAAAGGGTTGTTATTCTTGTCTCCATGACAATTCATCATAATTTTCTGATTATTAAACCTCATAGAGTCCAATTGTAACTCTGTTGTACCTGGTTGAAACCTTGGTAAACTATATCTGACAAACAAATTGATGTGATTTCATAATTATTTATAAGATTTTCTTATGGGATGGAATGAATGGCTTTAGCTAACCCTTTCAATTTTATATAAAATATGATTTTGAAGATCAGTTTAGTGAAGCAATTGGCCTAGAGTTATTCAAATTGTAGACTGATCATCTTTATAATGCCGAACCTTCATTATCTCAAATAGCTGGTTAGCATTGGGAGAAAACAATGAAACAATGGTCAATTAAGAGTTACCAATGGCATTCTGATGGGATGAATCTGAATCATGTATGCCCTCATAGTTGTAAGCCTGAAGTTACAAAGACCACCTTACCACCCATCCTTCAGGATCCTCAAGGTTGTAAAGCCATTATGACAATGTGTGATTAAAGATAACCTGAAACTGATCATGCAGGTATACACATAATTGTTTTGCAATCAAAAATTATGGCCAAATATTTGAATTATGTTATCATATAGTTCCTTTTAGTTTAGGTGAGTGTAAGGCTATAGAAAGCAATGGAATGTTACTCCCCATGATCATCACATTGCGATAGTACTGCTTCAATAGCCGTCAACAAGGCTTCAGAATGAACAATGAATGATCAGTTAAAGTCTGGTATAAAAAAGTATGGGCGCCTAAATTAAGGTCACATGTATCTTTTTATGGCGTCTTCACAATCCGTAGACTATTAAAAAGACTCCACTCCTTAACAATTGAAACAATGCTTCAGCTAACTGTGCAAACCCTTGAATATATTGACAATAGTATCTTACCATCCTTAGAAATACCTGCTCACCTTGTTTATTCCATTACTTTTCATGAAATTAATGGCATCAAATTTTGGGTTGAGGTTATATCATTTGTGTGTCAACAATGTGGCCTAGTAATCAATTTGGATCTTAAAGAATTAACATTTGCTTGGTTAATTTTCAAAGAAGCCTTAGCTAACCGTCAGATTACTTCCTTCAATTAGGACAAAAGTTTGGGAGAAAATTTTCAAAAACATTTCTAACATTGAGATTTAATATATACAGCTTATCAAAGGTCATTTAGGATAGAGTTTTATGGCTTTCTGAAAAGTGACGGGTGCATTGCAAAGACCCTAGTGTTTTGGGTCAGCTGGTATAGCCCTTGAGAGGAGGCAATCTTGCATTTTTCCTGTTCCTCCTTAAGCAGGTGTTAAAATTTTAGGGGCTTCGCTGCTCTTTCACAAATAATAACCCTAAAATGATAACTGCACAGGTTTGGTTTTGTGCAATCCTTTGCGTTGTCTGATGATATAGGGTATACAATTGATAATAGTATGAAAACAATTATCTGTAGTTGAATAAGTCACTAATTTCTGGTCCAATGCTTGACCGGTATTCCTCCTCAATTTACTCTAGATGCCCTCAGTAGGGATTATGTCCCTTATCCCCCTAACTTGATCCACGCTAAGATCCTAGTTTATGGCATATCCTCTAGTAATACAAAGTCAACAGCAATTCCAGTTTTGGCTCAGCTTCTCTTCTCTGGATCCTCAATTCTTATATTTTCTATTTAAGCGTCTCCAACTAAAGCACAAAACAATAATTTCCTTGAAGATGAATAGAACTAAAAATGAATTCTGTAGATAATTTTATAATAAGTAATTCTCAGGGATTTTTTAGATAAAATTTGTTGCCAAACCCTCAGTTGGAACCTCTGTGATGAAATGGCAGACGTTGCCATTAAATTACCTTTCAACATTACATCAGGGATGGTTCTTAGCCTGGTTAGGATTCCGTCATCAGACATCCTTGAGAGCTAAAATGGAAAAGTTTCAGAAAACGTGTCCCTAAAGTTTTCTACTCAATCCTAGCGAACCAACCATATTTGGAGAGTGACCTGCTTAGATAATGGGACTTGTTATTCATTAAGGCAGTTAATGAACCAAAAGATTGATTTGCTAGTTGAAGATGGCATCACTGCTTCAAAACTTGCTCCTTAAATTCCCAATCGGTTGGTGATGAAACTTGACCAAATTCTAATTAGTAAACCGATAGTTAATCATTGAGAAACTATCAGATGCCCCAATTTCATTGGCAACTCTACCCGATGAGATCTTAAGCATTCACCTGGATCAATCCCTGACGGACTGAACCAGGTGAACTACCTAAAATCCCCTGAGCATTGTTAACCTAAAATTGAGGTCAAATGATATCCAATTTGCTTACTATAGGGAAAAATCCCTTAGCGACCCATGGTATTCTAGATGGCTGAAAATGTGGGCATAAATCCCAACAGCAGAGCAATTTTCCAGTAACCACTTTATATGATTTAGTGAAGCTAAGTATTTGACATCTCACTATCAGTCAAAAGCAATGTCTGTTTGTGGCAAAGGGTAAGAATCTTTTTGGTGACATTATTTAGTTGACAATAGTCAATCACCACTCAGTTTGAACCATCCTTCTTTTTTATGATAAGTAATGCTAACCCATGGACTTCAGGAAAGGACAATCATGACTTGTTGCAGCAGCTGATCAAGCTCTTTCCACAAAACATCATCATTAGCTCTACTTTGTCAAAAAGACCTGGAACATATAGGCCTGGCATTGCTGGTGTCAATATATTTCTAATTCACTTTAGAACATCCCAAATTGTAGTCATTGTTAGTAAATATACAATCATAATTCTTTAGCAGCGCCAAGGCTTGATCCTTTTTCTCATTAATAAACATAATAGCTGCACTTAGGAAATGATTGATCAAAAAATTTGGTGTTGCCTCTGGCATGCCAAACTACAATAAACAGCCAAAACTTTAACAAACTGAAGTTCATTTGGGGTATAAGGTGGATTTAGATACCCTTCTAACCTTTCCTAACTGTTTTTTGCAAGCAGTCAAGTTAGCCAAAATGATGCAGATTTTTTATGACCAGGTATAATAAATTTGGGGTGGCTGTGATTTGGACTGTTTTTTTAAATAGGAAATAAAATTTACCTAGCAATCTGGTAAATCTAAGGCTAATCTAGTGGTGACAACCTACTATTCTCCTGGGAATAACTCGCAATTATAGTATCCTTGTAATGGAATACCCTGATTTTTAAAGATACTTAGAATGAGGGTCCAACTACAATGACCAACTTGCTAGAAACTGTTGGAAATTAATCCATTGGTGTAATTTACATTAATAAAGGTAATTCAGTTAGTAAAGGGAACTTTTCTTCCCTTGAGTAGTGTAGAGGCAGCAATTAACCAAGGATCTTGAAAACATTGTCTTCATCCTTCAAGGACGGCTCCATTGAACTTATAGAGACTGGTACCAATCAAAAACTAATGGTTGTGACTAGTCAATTTGGTAGCTTAAGAGTTTGACTTGTAAGGAACTAAATATTATTAGTAAAGCATTATAAGCTCCTCTATTAATAGTGCTCTCAGTATTGGAAGTTCAATACTGTTGTTGATAGACCACTTCCAGGGCAATCTCCAGTCTCTGTGAAATAAATATATATCACATTTACTAGAGAACTATTATCCACTTATGCGCTAACTTGAATTTTGTTCACAAGTATATTGACATAAGTGCATTAGAAGACGCGTTTTGAATTAAACTTTTAATGAAAGTATGGTGGGAGCATAAACTTGGTCAATCATGGTCTTTATACTCGCCAACTTCCAGTAAATTAATATGCAATCTGACCAGGGACAAGGCCACCTTGACTCCCTTCATAGAGGGCAGTTTATCAGATTCCTCAGCTTCCCCAAAACAAGATTGTTGTAAAATTTAAGGAGCCTGAAACTCAATTGATCACCAATCAATAAAGTTTTGGATTTGTTTCCTTTATCTGAATAATACTCGCTTTAGCTTCCTTGTTCAACTGCACAGGTTCCTTTTATGTGCGTTGTTTGACTTATTGATAGTAATAGAAGAAAATGGGCAATATTAGTATGAAGAATACTATTCTAGTTGAGCTGATAGCCAAAATAGTAATTAGGTCCAACGCCAATCTGGTGCTTACCCTAATAATGACTTCTTCTGGAATGGTAGGGACTTCTTTCTTATCACATCTGGTAGAACTTAACCTAGGATAAGGTTTGAAGGTTCTTTTTTCTTCTCATCATGCAGAGTCCGCGGTGATCAACAATAATATAGAAAAGGATCTTCTGTCCTTCCAACTCTAATCACATGACCTTAAAAGTCGATCTGTATAAATTTATTAATTTTTATATATTCAATCAGATCTGCTCTATTAAAAAAATCAAGGGGAATTTATAGAAAATTTTGGCGCACAGCTCGTTGGTTGGCACTTTAATTAAGAGTGGCGGCCATCACCAATAAATCAACTTTCCAGAGTTGCATGAAACAATGATTTTACTCATTGAATTAATTGAGTTCTCTCCTCTACTCAAGTGCAACCTCTTCTGAGTTGAAATTAAGAATGCGTTTCAATGACTTTGCTCAACTTTCTTTAAATTTACCCTTATTTAGTAACAACCTGCTTAGTAATGGGACTCCTACCCATAAACAGAAGATTGTAATCAAGAAAAGGTTAAATAAAAAAGTTGCTCTATGACAGGCGGCATTACCTTCCAGCAACTCATAGTTGCTTTAATCAATCTTTAAAGAAACCTGGTCAGCTCCTTCAAGTAAGTAAAGTTATTTAAAATAAAATTGACACCCTAATTACATGTTTATTATCATAATCCCTGTAAACACTAATCATTCCGGTGGATTATAATCTGGTGGATCAGTGTTAATTCATTTGAGTTATTTCATTAAACAATAGTATTGTATATTCAATTGATAACTCCAATATCCACTAGTGAGATGAATCCCATAGTGGACAAGCAGACTAAACATAATTGATGAAGCTGTATAAATGGCCAAAAACCCCTACACATCCCCCCACTTGACCAAATTATCCAGTGAGGAAGATTTTCCAAAGACATAGTCTGCATTATTTCAGTCTAAGTCCACTAGCATGGTTTAGATTTGAAGTGATCCTGTTTCATCTCCATTCTTTGCTTTGATAAATCTCAGCTTAGTCCTTCTTCTTTGCATGTTCTCATTCCATGTCCTCCTCGCTGCTGCATCCACAGAGCGTGGTTTCCACAGCCACATTCCATGCCAGTTTAGTTCAAGTTTTCTTTCTAAAAAAAAGGCCTAGAAAGCATGTTTCCCCCAGGTTAGGGTTATATAACACCTCATCGTTTTAAGGATTTCTCAAGCAGCTTCTTTGATTCCTTGTTCTTTGTATTCCCCCAGGCTGGGTTTCATTTCTTAAGGGACTAATTCTGACTAATCCGTTTCAACCCATCCTGATTCTACTGATGTGCTTTTCTTCTTCCATCATCTCAGGACTACTTACAGCAGACCCAGTTTCAACCCAAGTTGTTCCTACTGATAACATAAGGGTACAACACCAAATGATTTCTGCTGATGAAATATAAAAATCAAATCTTTATATAATTTTTACATTTTTACATTTTTATATATTTTTCCTTTATGTTTTTTTATCTTATATTTTTTTGTTTTTTCCTTATGTTATTTTTTGCAATGAGACTTAACCTATTGATAGGTTTAGAGGTCCATCTTTTCATTTCCCCTACTCTGGTTCAGCAGTTCGTTTTTAACTTAACCAGATATTGTGGTCCAAATGTCTAATTATTAAGGAACAACCACCTATCATGGTTCAGCGGCCCCCATCTAGGAATTGACCCACACTAAAACTAACCTATTATTTTCTAGGTTCATTAGTCTTTAGGAACATTGCACTTTTACCCCCACTAGATCCAATATTAAAATCGATTGTATGGAACTTGTTCATTACACAACCATATGAAATGACCTTATCTGTGTAGGCATCAGTCACCAATTTGGTAAGTAATTTGAATGGACCAGACCAAAAATATCCAGCTTATTTTTTCATCAAAAACCATGGGTTTCTCAATAAGTTACCCTATCCCCACATGGTGCTCCTGTATCTCTTGTCAGTTCTTTTCATCCGTCAACTTTGCTTTGATCCTTTTCTTTATGGTGGTATTGAACACCTGTCATTGCATCCAATCATAATACTATCCAGTAAGTTCAGGTATTAATTGGTACTCATCCCCACTGCTGGCCTTATACCAAACAAATAATTGGTGGTAAGGATGCCCTTCACCTTAAAATTAATTTAAATGGCGTTTTTCCTGTCACCATATGATGACTTATGTTTTAGGTGAAGGTAACCAAACTTTGGTAAATTCCCTCTAGTGAAATTTTTCCCCATGACCAATTTTTTAGCGTTTGGCTAGCAGTCCATTAACTCTTTCCACCATTCCGTTTGTTTCTGGCCTAAATGGAACTAATACTATCCTCTGATCCCATTAATTCAATTGACCTTGGGATTACATAGGAGGTTAAGTTGGTTCCAAAGTCACTCAAGATCACTTGAGGGCATCCATGCCTGAATACCACTTGATCTAAAATGAACTTCGCTGTTTTCCCAGCATCCACTTTTCTCAAAGGTTTATTTTCAACTTATCTAATTAGATGGTCCAAAAGCCACTATGATATATTTAGCGACTCCTGTGCTGATACTCTGGGGTCCCAACACGTCTATTGACACAGTGTGCCACGTGAATCCAGGGTGTACTAGCCTGTATCCTGTTACTTAATTATGAGGTTTGTGATTTGCCATACCACACAACATGGCAGGTAGTTTCTAACATCATGTTTGATTTATTACAGTGGTATTGGTGAATATGGTCCATGGTCTTACTTCAGCCACCATGGCTGACAACTTTATGTGCTGCTCAGATTAATTACACTCTTTTTGACATCTTTGGGAATAAAAATCATTTTCCATCAATTGTTTTAGTAAAATGTCCGTTTTTCATCTTGGTGTTATTCATTGCTTTCTTTAGTGCACCCTAAATTTTCAGGGTTCATCCCCAACCTTGCCTTTGATCATCCTTTGGAATAATTCTTTCACTTGATGATAGACAATGTGGACAGCAGGAAAACTTGATATTACTTCAACGATTTAATGTGCTACAGCCTGGTGCAGTATCTCAAAATAGTATTATATAATTTTAAAGCCCAAAATGCCAGACGCTCCTCTGGTTCCTTCAAGTTATGAGCAACGTAAAGAAAGTGGTCCATCACCACTTTGAAGTGCGTATCATGGATATACACTCAGAATTTTTTGCATGCATAGATCACTATGAGGCATTTGTGCTCTGTCACATTACAAAACTCTCCACAAGTGTTAGTGTTCAACTCACATAGGCCACTAGATGTTCATCCCCATCTTCATCCACTTGGCTCAAAAGAGCTCCAAATACTATCAACGATGCATTAGTTTAGATGGTAAATTCCCTGATTTAAATTTGGGTACTTCAAGACAAGACTGGTCATTATGTATTGACATAATTCATTAAACGATTTTTGGGCTTCTTCAAAATATTCTTTTTTCAGTAATCTCAATAAGTGGAATAAATTTCTGTAACTTTTGTAAAGTTCTTTATGAATAGATGATAGTAACTAAACATCATAAAAATACTTGGATATCCCAAATGCTCTTTGGAAATTGACATCCATTTGATTGCCATAAACTATTGCTGCTGGGGTTGCAGCCCTCTGAAGTTGATTAAAACCTCAAGTACTTAAGCTCCTTCTTGAAGAAATGTCATTTTTGGCTTGATTTTTAATTTTGCCATCGCTAGGCACTTAAACACTTCTTCTAAGTGCTCCAAATGGTCCGTGATTATCCTGCTGAATACATTTATATCGTCCAGATATACTAAGGCACAGATTGCTTCAGATCACTAAGGATAGAGTCCATTGCTCTCTGGAAGGTGACTGGCGCGTTGCACAATCCCTGGGGCATTTAGGTCAGCTAATAGAGTCATTTTTTGGTAATGATCACATATTTTTCTTGGTGCTCTTTTGGAAAATCGATTTGCCAATATCCCAAAAATTAAATCCATTGCCAAAAAGTATTTGGCGTTCCCTAGGCGATTGAGCCCATTGTTGATCCTCAATATTGGTTATGAATCCTCCTTAGTTATTTTGTTCAATCAGCATAAATGATCACCACATGATTTGATCCATCCTTCTTTTTTACTATAAGGATTGGAATTGAATATGGACTCAGTAAGGGATGAGGAGCCTATGCTCAACAAGATTGCTGATTTCTTCACTGACCACAGCTTCAGCAGCTCTAGACCCTATCACATGTCTCATATATCAGAAAATATTCTCCATTTTTTGACCTTGTGGATCACGTTCTTTGCACATCCCAGGTCGTGGTCATCTTTGGCAGATGTATCCCAAAACTTCTTAGATAGTTGGAGCAACTCTTCATAATGCTTGTTAAAATCTGAGAAGTGTTTTTCTCACTAGTGGTTGTTAGCCAAGATTCTAACAATATAGCAGTGATGAGAAGTTAATATCTCGTAGCTGCTAGAATAATCATTTGGGGATTTTACCCCACTTAAGTCCAAAGTTTAAAGCACAATAAAAATAAAAATACTGGCTTATATATATTATTAGATGCGGCAAGTGAGCGAAAAGAGAACCCTTTTGGTATTTAAATGATTAGTATCTAAATTATCTTGAGACTCAAATTGAGCCAAATGAGTAATTAATTATAAGCTGGCCGCATAAAATTAGGCTATATGTGCTTTTGACCTATCAGATCTCTAAAAACTCACCCAATTTATAATGAGGGCTGATGTTAGGTTAATATCCAGGAAGATGAACCCATGTGGTAGGGATTAATATATTGGGACCAATCAGAAGGCAAGAAATTGTTTTCAACTGGTGGGACCCCCTCCAGGGCTTTATAAGGGACAATCTCCGCGATGGAATTTGAATTAAAATAGATATAGGACGCGGAGGGACCTCAGATTGGCTCACCTGATTTCGCTGATAATCCAGAGTAACCCTGCTTCAGTTGTAGGCCTATTTGGCTGAGGAGTGGTGGAAATTCGTGGTACCCATAATTCAGGGGTTCTATTGAGAATTAACTATGGTCTTTTGACCAATATGAACCTCTTTACCTCCATAACACTCTACATACAGTATCAGACAGTAACTTTTTGTCATTACCCCCTTCAATAATGGTAGGGGGAGAATAGGGGCGAAGAACCGGCCATGGACCTAGTTGACAGTAACTCTGAAAGCAAGAGATATTATGGAATACTCATCCCCTCACTTTTACTTGATTATTAAGGATCCTTCCCGGATAGACCTAAGCTTTTCACTTCTAGGAGTGATCCAATTGTGATAGTATACTACAAATTATGATACTTGAAAAAAAGGGTGTGGGGCCCAGAGCTCATTAGCTGCTTGACCCTCTTTAGTGACAGACTTTGCCAGATTGTTAATGGCTTCAGCTTGTAACTGAAAATGATGCTGGGCCAACTTTTTTATGGCTTGCTCAGGGTCAGTCCTAACAGAGAAGATATCCTTGGCTAACAAGGCTGGAACCCCAGGTTCTTGACCATACAGCACCCGGAAAGTAGACAATTTTAGGATCTGGTGATAAGTAATACAATAGGCCATGAGGGCACTAGGTAAGTCTAGATCCAGTGAAGAGGGTCTAAATTGACCATCTTTCGTAGTATGGAGATCAGGGTTCCATTAACTTTCTCTACATTACCGTTAGTAAAAGGGTTGTAAGGGGCAGAGAAGAGCTGCTGAGCCCCCATTGAGGTAGCTAGAAGATTAACCACACTTGAAGTTCTTACCATTGTCAAAGAGAAGGACTTGAGGACATCCATGGATGGTGAAGATATTTTGGTGGAGAAATGTGGCGGTAGCATTTGCTATTTAGGCAGGGAAAACCACAGCATTGAGCCATATGGTAAATGATCAATACTACCAAGATATATAGATTTTCCCCAGTAGTCTGGGGTAGAGGGCCAAACACATCAATACTTAATGTGTGGAAATGCTGTTGAGGGGTGGTAGGTTGATAGGGGATACTTGGTCGTGAAGCTGGATTGCTTTTTACAAAATAAGGCAGTCATCCAGGACTTCAGTTAAGGTTTCCATAATGGCCTCCAAGTAGTAACGCCCTTTAATCCACTCATAGGTTTTTCTTACACCTCCATGCCCCAGGATATTTTGAGACTACAGGATTAATGGTACTCGCTCTGATGGCTGGAGATAAGGAAACAAGTTTACCCCTACTTTCTTGTTTAGATTCCCGCTATCAACCTTGGTATTTCGTGAATGCTGAGCTAACATCTTTTTTACAGGTTCGTCTTCATCAACCCACGCCTCAGGAGTCATTTAGAGGTCATGTAACCTCTTGGCTTCACTATTGTCTTAGTGAAGTACAGGCAACCGCGTTAACATCACCGTACATATTGCAAATTCCCTCCTAATGCTCAAGTGTCATATCATAATGCTGGATCTTCAAAGCCCATCGATCTAATCTTCCATTAGAGCCCTTCATATTCTGCAACCATTTTAAGGATGCGTAGTCAATGACCAATTTTAAGGAAATACTATAAAAAATGGCGATAGTAGTTTACAGCAAGCAGTACAGTAAGGCACTACTTCTCAGTGACGCTGTAAATACATTCAGCCTTTGATAGCATCTTGCTGAAGAGGACACGGGATGATCAACCTCATGTTAATTCAGTTGAGACAATATAGCTCCAACATCATATTCGGAGGCATCTGTGAACAACACTAAGGGCTTGCCATAGTCAGGAAGGCGGAGGATCGGCCTTCTTTGCAATAGCTCCTTCAAAGTCTCAATAAGCTCTTTTGTTCAGCACCCCAATGAAAAGGAGTGTTCTTAGTCAAGGGGAAGATGAGGGACTCATTGATTTGGGAAATCTTGAGGATGAGATGATGGTAATACCCCATCATGCCCAGAAATATATGAATAACCCGCAGATTCTTAGGGGGAAGCATTTTTGTTATGGCTTCAACCTTATCCTATAGGGGTTGGCTTACTTCCTGAGAGATGGCGTGTTCAAGGAAGTCTAATTTCTAATAAAGGTGCATTTGAAGTTTTTTTATTTGATATTAGACTTTCTTAGGCGCTGAAAAACTCCTTAAGGTAAGTGAGATGTTCGTTGAAAGTCTTGAAGAACACCGTTATGTCATCAAGATAAACAATGACGCAACTTAACTTCAAACCCTGTAAAATATGGTCCATGGCTCGCTGGAAAGTTTTGGGTGCATTGTACAGCCTTTGAGGTAGTTGGGTATGTTGAAAGAGACCCTCACTTCAAATAAGGACGCTTTTCTCCTGATCTTGGTGAGAAAGGTCCAATATGCCAATAACCGCTAGCTAAGTCCATGGCTGTAAAGGAATTAGAGCCAGATAGCTGGGTTAGGGCGTCATCAATGTGGGGGATAGGATGGTTATCCTTCTTTGTGAGGTTATTCAATCTGCGGTAGTCCATAACTACCCAAAAACCTCCATTTTTCTTTTTTATTAATAGAATATGTGACGACCAAAGACTTTGGGAGGGCATCAGCAACCCCGCATTTAGCAACTATTTAAGCTCTGTTTGCATCTGTTGACCCTCAACTTTTGACTTGTGATAGAATTTTGGATTGAGATTAGGCAAGCATCCCCAACATCAATGGTATGAGTACAGCATTTCATATGTCCATAATCAGTATTAGACTTTAAAAGGTGTCACTATAAGACTTCAGTAAAGGTTGAACTTCTTTAAGCATGGTGGAGGTTAGATCATCAGAGATATGAACAGTGGGCAGAGTACATAACGATTGATAAGCAGGTAGGCCCATATCCGCCATAGACTTGATACAGTGAACTAGCTGGACGTCCTCAATTTATATAAGCAGGCATCTTCCTATCTCCTGATGCTTCTTGAAGACCATGTCATTATTGGTAAGATTCCCCAGCAGGAGATTATTAGGTCGCTGATAGGCAGGGTCTAGCACGCATGGCAATACTCTAGGCTCCAGATGTCTAATCCAGCAATGCTGATCAAATGCAACAAGCAATTGTGTGGGCTTTTATGGTAATTTTAGTGTTAGCTACCTTTTCTTCACCGCGCCTTGATTACTACCCCTTCATATGCTTAAAAGGAAATACCATCTAGGGCATCCACTAATTGAGGCAACATCTTTGTATTTTGTCCCGCAGTGTTGTAATGCAGGGACAAAAATAGAGGGGTATTTAACTTTGCAAGAGTATTCCTTTTTTGTAAGCTCACTGTTGTTCAGAATCAAGTGAACCTCATAGTTGATCAAGGAGAGATAACCCTGCTTAAAGTTAATGATCCCTTCATACTTGATCATAAGCTGTGTACCAATGAGTAGGTCATAGTTCTTATTATTCAAGGCCACCGCTGGGGCTGACAAAATGAGTTTACCAAATCGGATTGGCAAAGAAGAGTATGTCCCAATAGCACATGTATTGGAGGGACTAGCAGTACCAAACTCTTAGGTGTAGTTCTGGTCAGGGGCTAGCTTAATTTTTTTCATGAGTTTGGATGACACAACGTTCACCGAGGATCCATTGTCCAGGATAGCTGTGACCTGTACTCTGTTGACAACGATCTCCACTTTTGTTAAGGTTCCACCATAGTTGGGGGAAAGAGCAAGGACCTCCTTTAGAAGGAGAGTAGATGCAAGTTGTTTGGCAATTTAAGGGTATTTTCACTGGTTAGACTTTAGGGTGTGGATACATTGGGTGGATTGGATCAGCGTATAATTAAGCTGGTCAGCATCACTGGCAGTTTCAATAATATCAAAGCACCTCAACACTTAATGGAGATAAGTTCGATGAGGTATCCTAGCTGTGTCTACTATTTCTAAGTTTACCCTATCAGATACCTTTTCTACAAAGTAAGCTTTTAAGACATAGTAACCGGAATCTTCACAACCCCCACTCAGATTCATCATTAAAGAGATATTAATGCATGTAAAAGAGTCTATAGGATGTATGGTAGGCTAAGGGCTTTCCTTACTGCAGGATAGGCCCTGGGGGTTTTCATCCACCTTGTTAACCTTTTGAGGTGGCTTTGGTATTGAACGGCTTTGCTTTTAGCCTTTTCAGCAGCAGGCTTTCCCTACCCCATGGCCTCAGGTTTGAAACGAGGGCCAGGGGAGAGGATGAAGAGGTTGGAGATGATGGCTTGGCAGGACATGACAATTAATCCACTTTAGGAGGTTGCAGTGAAGAAGAAAGATGGCAAGGCAAAGGGATGTGTCAGGCAAACAGCAAGTTAGAATTAGACCAGCCTGCCATCCTATGTGCCAGAGCACCTGAATGGCAAACCAGAATGCCAAAGGCACTGATGCCGGTATGATGGATATGAAACTAGAGAGGAGCTTCACCAATAATTGCCGATGAGCCATAATTTCATACAGACACATAATTAGATACCAGATGAATATGGCCATAAACCCTGAGGGGGTGTTGGAGTGCCAGCGGAAAGGGCGGTTTATTTTTCAACATAAAAAGCTAGAGTTGGGGAAAGAATTATTTAATTGAAAATAAAGGAAGAAAATTGACCAAAAGTTTCTCAGTGCGATGCAACTGATTAAATAGTGGTCAATTGATGCGGGAATAAGCCAGGATTGGGTCCCTCAAGTTTGACTTAAACGGCGAATTTTTCAGGAAAGGGGACAGATAAGCTCAATGGAAACTGACATTTAAGGATTTGGCGGCAGGCTGAGTCACTGTTGGTTTGACCTTGAATGTCCAAACCAAGGCTCAACTGCATTTCCAGAAATTGGCATAATGGCATCTGACTTAACAAGCAACGGGAACTTCCTAGTGCCACCACACGTAGGGGCGGTCCCAATTAGTTGGAAATGGGTTTGGGATGCCCAACCCACTCATGCCCAGTCACTGGGCTGTTTGTTTGGTCAAAAGAGTTGCATTGGCCGCAACTCCTGATTTGCCAGATGGAAGCTTTGAACTATCATTGATGGTGTCCAATGATGCTTCCTGCACATTGGGGATCATCTCTGACAATTTTGAGAGGGGGTTAATTTCTACAATCGCTCTGCTGCCGAATCAAAACCATCAGTGATTCTGCCTAATAATTCAATCTTAGTCTCCCTTTAATTATGAGGTTTCCAATTGTCAGGCTTAATTTCTGTCTGTTTTGGACCAATTGACT
Source organism: Massospora cicadina (assembly GCA_022478985.1). Lineage (NCBI taxonomy): Eukaryota > Fungi > Entomophthoromycota > Entomophthoromycetes > Entomophthorales > Entomophthoraceae > Massospora > Massospora cicadina. The sequence goes on along the minus strand of JAKSZP010000022.1, from coordinate 98,851 downwards.
TAGATTCAGTAATCTCAGAACAGATTCCCTTAATCCAGCTAATGAGTTCAGCCAAGGTGAGTGAGGGTACCGGGGGAGGGATCTGAAGAGGAAGGGCTGTTACCCAGCGCTCATCTACCACATGGGCGAGATCACCTCGGGTGACAAGGGGTACAGCTGCCCTCTTTGGCCACTTTTTACTCAGAAACGGGAAAAGCGACCTATCTACTCACAGGGGACGTTCCCCTGGACTTACAATACCCTTTCCTTTTTCCAAAGGAAGGGCACCACCGCTGGGAAACTGCACCAGAGCCACATTCTTGTGTGCCTTGGGCAGTTTAATTGCCATAACCATTGCAATTTTATGGGGGGATGGGGAGCATCAGTGTGAGACTCATGAAACACAACGACCAGTTCCATGCAATTAGTGCAATTGCAAGCCTTAACCCAACTGTTCTCATAAGCCATATACTCCTTCCATACAACGAGATATTGAACCAACTGCTGGGATTTGCGGGACACTAAGATGATTTCCACCTCAGCTTATTCTGCATCCTATATCACAATTGGTTCAGGCTTGGTGGGGACGGTCCCCTTGAATGGAGACAACTGAGACACATGGAAGACGGGGTGCTGTTTACATTGAGCTGGCAGTTTTAACCGAAAAGCAACATTGCTCAAGTCTTCCTGCACCAGATGGGGACCTGAACGCTTGCTTGCAAACTTCTAGGAAGGTACCTGCATCCGCAGATGGTGAGTATATAACATAACGTGAGAGCCCACCGCGATATCCTGGCCAGGAAGCTATTTTTGATCTGCAAACCGTTTATAATCATCAATGGCCTTTGTGAGATGCTCCCACACTAAGGACTGGGTAGATCTAATGTGCTCAACATGATCTGTGGAAGCAGAACTTCTGAACATATAAAGGGCCAACCAAAAAAGAGGGATTATAAGCCAACGTTGCTTCATAGGGAGAAAACCCTGTAGAAACGTGAGTACCGTTGTTATAGGCAAATTGGGTAGGATGGAGGTCATTGGCCAAGTATCTTGTGCAGCCGATGCATAACAATGCATATACTGTTCCAAATCTGTTTAACCCGCTTAGTTTGTCCATCAGACTGGGGATAGTATGCTGTGGAACGGCAGGGGGTGATTTTTAAGATGGATAAAAGCTCATTCCAACACTGTGCAGTAAATCGGGGCCCACAGTCACTAATGATCTCCTGCGGGAGACCAAACATCAAGAACACATGGTGTATGAAGAGATGAGAAGTTTCTTCAGACATGATCATGGAAGTACAGGAAATGAATAAGGAAAATATGGTGAAGCGATAAACTTTAACCATCACTGCTAAACCCTTTAGAACAGGGGAGTTCAACAATAAAATCCATGGACACCAATGTCCATGGACCTTCCACCTGTTGTAATGGGTGTAGGAGACCATTCTTTCCCGAGTGGTCCAACTTGGCTCAAGCATAGGTAATGCAATCAGCGATCCAAGCCAGATCCTCCTTAGTTAAACCTACCCAGTTATAAGTTCGCTTAATCAATTTGATGCATTTTTTGTTGCCGGTGTCACAATTTTGATATGATTTTACAATAATCGTGGGTAAGCAGGGCAGAATCCGCCAAACATAGTATCAGTTAAGATTACTTGAGTGCCTTGAGATGAGGCGATATTGGAATATAACAAGTCTTTATTGGATGTAATGGATTTATTGGATCGCTTCTATATAAGGCGATAAGGCGATGTCAGCATTTGACAAATATGAAGTAAATCACCTACAATTAGGGTGACAGAGGATTAGAGAATAACAGAGCCGAATTCAAGGAGAACTAACGGAATAAAATAGCCCAAGCCATGAGAAGCAGTATCACCTGAAGCTGCTGTATATAAGTGAGATAGGCGATTAAGATAGATTAGGTTTTTTTAGCGTTGATGAGATGGGACAGTGAAAAGTAGCTGTATTTATAAAAATAAATAAAAGAATCAGTTGGAGCGGTTGGTCCTAATTAGTATATTTTCAAGTGCATTCAAAGGACCAACAATCCCCACATTGTCCATCTATTGCTCAGTGGGTTCAACCTGTGCAAACAACCCAACAGATCCTAGTGATACTGTCTTAAATTATAACAGTGGTGCTCACTACAGGGGGCCCATTGATCAACCACCTAACACTCCAGAACTCCAGTCGCCAGCCATACCTTACCAAAGCTGTGTATTTGGGGAGTCTTCACGGAACACCGCACCAGCTAGATTTATGGATCTTAAAGTTACCTTAGATGCGGTGCTTAAAAATCAAGATGAACTTCTTCATGAACAATATGCTGTCATGCACCAACTTGATAGTCGTTCAGTCAAATGCAAATCTTGGGACTACAAAACAAAGAATTCGCCGAACAATTGAACAATACCACTGAGTGGCTGCAGTGCGCAGAACAACGATTGATCAATACTTCTTGCTATTATTGCTGGAACAATGATGACTACCAAGAAGAGGCATCATACATGGACAACTATGACGCTGGTCTGAGCTACTACACCCAAGCTGGTAGTACCAGATATGCATATGGGTTGGAACAACACCACTTCAAGTAATGGTGGTACCACCCATGGCAGAAGGTCATGCTACCCCTGTAGCAACGGACCTTCAAACTTCCGCTACTCCATCTCCTCATTGAGAATCTGCTTTTGGATCACAGTCCATTCCTCAGTATGGGCCAAAACCCCATGAACAGGATAAAGATATTAATATCATAAAATTACCTCCATTTGACCACAACGGGAACATTCATGGGTTCTTCAAACAATTTGAGTTTGCGGCGGAAGGAGCCTCTAATAGATGGAAGGCTAAGTTGTTAATATCTTCCTTGGATGTAGGAATCGCCGATCAGGTCACCTATTACCTCCCAAGTAGTTCTGTCACCTATAAGGATGTAAAGGATACAGTACTCTGCCTGTTTGGGGGAAACTCAAAGATGTCGCAGCGGAAGGCAGAATTCTTAACAATCAGATTTCATCTAAACGAGACTCTCCTAGAGTTTCACTGATCAATTCACCACGGAAGCCCATGTACTAATTGGAGCAGGGTACTTAGTGGAAGCTGACATGTGCATTGTCATATCCTCCGCAGTGAAGCCATATCGTGAGCTTTCCAATGTTATTTTGCCACTCCTGGATAATGACATCCCTCTGCTTATAATTGTGCAGTTTTTTCGTCATGTGTCCCCTAACTTTTCGCCGTCAAATACTGAATGTAAGACTACCGCTGATACTGTACCCTCTTATTCAGGAGTATACTATTGTCCGCCACCAGCTACAATTAGTAATCCGCAGCCTTACTATAACTCTGCGCCTCATCCTCAGCTGAATTTTACTCAACATTTTGATCAGCATCAATGAGCTGGCCATGAAAACCGTCAGCGACCCAGTTATTGACCTGTACCCAACTATGCTGACCGTCAATAATCAGCTTACTGACCAGGGGATGGTTACACAGAACGACCCCAAACTTTCTAGTCTGGACCTGCTTATGATAATCAAGGATGTGGTTCTTATGGGGTTAACTGCTACAAATGCGGTCGCCCTAGTCACTTGGTGAAATTCTGCCATAATTGCGTTGAACTACATACAACAAGATCAATACTATCAAGGAAAAGATGGAGCGGAGTAGAGATGGGACCCTCTACCTCCACGATACCCACTCAAAATGTCCCTGAATCAATATTAGTATACCCTGCGAAAGTCCCTCAGTATGATGACAGAATTTATACCAGCAGCCAGTTGGAGGAGTAAACGTAGTAACCTGAGCTCAAGCCAAGGCGGCGGCGGAAGAAGAGTCCCTCAAACAGCCAAAGCCCTATTCCTGTCAAATGCTTGATCAAGCTTCCTTGATAAACTTGATTCTGCCGCGGATGCGCCAAACTCTGAAAGGAGTGAATTTCGCCCTTCCTGTAGATGCCATTGTCAGAGAATACCCTCAAGTCAAAGAGGGGATAATGAATATCTTGGGAAAAGAGAGCCCGTAGATGTTCACATATTAAACAGTCAATATTCTTCTTATTCTTAGTGTACATACTGTGATATTTTTGTAGTGAAAAATAGAGTTCACGCTATAATAGATACTCGTGCTCCAGTCAATATAGTTTCCACTAAGTTGATAGTAAAATTGACGTTGAAACCTGATGTGGACCATCACATGGTTTACAGAACTGCTGGAGCGGTAAGCATTGTCTCCAAGGGAGCTTATAGTGCGCTACCTCTGCACTTTGGCTCCATCGTCATTGTAGCTCCAGCGATTGTGCTATTGAATGAAAACTATGACCTTCTAAATGGGAACGCTTTCCTGCACCATTTTGAGTCTGTCATTGATATGACGGAGGAGACCCTAGCCATTCTGGGTCAGTGGATCTCAATTTACTTTACTACTAGTGGAGTACCAAAGGATCCAGTGAATACAAGCCATATCAACCTTGCCTATAGTGATGAGGTATGGCCTGTTTGCTACCATCAACTAAAGCGCAAGACTCGGACCCTCCTCAGCAGATATATGAATATCAAGGGATACCTCTTCAAGTGGCAGGGACCATATCTATCCCTTCCGGCCATCAAGTCTTAGTGAATACTGAGTTAGAAGTAGAAGTGCTGAGTGGGTTATACGGGGAAGTCATTGGGCTTTATCATCAAACATGGTTTGAGCTGCACGTGGCTCCAGTAATTATACTTTTGGGACATGGGGAGATAAAGGTTTTGTTAGCAAACCTCCAGAGCGAACCAATACAAATCCGCCGCCACCAAACTGTAGCTTATCTAAATCTAATCCCATAGACAAGGTCTGTCAGGTTCATGATTTCGGATCATTGGATGAATTTGGTCTACAGGTCAAAACATCAGCTGATGTACTAACAGTGGTACCGTGGAGTAATCTAATGGGATTATTGGATGAACAAAAAGACCAAGCAATAGCTTTATTTCAGAAATATAAAAGGATTTTTGCTGTTGATGATCATGATTTAGGGTGTGCTTGGGGGTGGTCCATTGAGTAGACACTGGCAATCATCCTCCTATAAGGTCTCAGCTGATCCGCCATTCTTGGGCAGCGGAAGATGTGGTTACTGAGGAAATTGACAAGTTGTTAGAACAAGGGATGCTTGAACCATCCAAAATCCCGTGGGCTTCACCTGTTCTAATTTTAAAAAAAAGGATGGCATCAACCGTGTAGTAATATACTACTGGAAGCTCAACAGTATTACAAAAAAGGATTCATATCCCTTGCCCAGAATTGATGATGCTCTGGACCAATTAGGGGGTGCCGTTACTTTTCTGCAATGGACTTGATATCAGGCTACTGGCAAATTGAGTTACCCTTGGCGAACAGGAAAAATGTGCTGTGATCACCTTTAAAGGCCTTTTTCAACCAACACGGATGCCTCAAGGACTGTGCAACGCCCCAGCTACATTTCAGCGTGCCATGGACACTATTCTTGGCGACCTGAAACTGTCATTTTCCTAGTATACCTTGACAATATAACGTTTTCTCTCAAACCTTTTTGGAGCACCTTGACCACCTCAAAGCAGTATTCTGCCAGCTGGCTGAGGCAAACATTAAAATTAAACCTCAAAAGTGTAACTTCTTCAAAGATCAGCTGGAATACCTGGGGTTTGTGGTAGACTCAAAAGGGCTGCAACCACAACTGGCTAAGGTGGAGGCCATCAGCAAAATGACTACTCCCAATAGTAAGCATGACATACAGGTATTTTTGGGAATGGTCAGTTACTACCAGCGCTTTATCCCTAATTTTAGCTGTATTGGGGGGCCACTATTCGAGTTGTTAAAAAAAGATGCTGTGTTCAAATGGATGTAACGTCATCAATCCACTTTCAATACACTCCATATGGCGTTGAGAAGCACACCGGTGTTGTGATATCCAAACTTCGACCAGGAGTTTATTGTTCAGATGGATGCGTCCCTCTCCACTGTTGGGGCAGTACTTTCTCAGAAAGATGATGAGGGAGAAGGAACATCCTGTTGCGTTCTGTAGTCATAGTCTGAACTGTCATGAGCATAATTATACTGTGACCGAGCAGGAGTGCTTAGCAGTAATCTATGCATATAAACAATTCAGAGTCTATCTGCATGGGGTAAAGTTTAAAGTCATAACAGATCACGCATCATTATGCTGGTTGCAGAACCTCAAAGAACCTGAAGGATGGTTGGCTCAATGGGCTCTCAAGTTACAGGCTTATGATTTTGAGATTATTTATTAGCCAGGAGCAAATCATCAGAACGCTGACTGTTTATCTCGATTACTGACTATTGCGGTGACAGTGGACCTCAGCAATGTGATGTATGATAAGATGCTCAGCGGAAAATATGATGACAAACCACCCCAAGTAATCAAAGTGTTAAATGAAATGTGCATAAATACCTTCCAATGGAATGGAGAACTGTACAAATGAATCGGTGATTCTATGCTAGATTCTATGTTGAATTTTCCATGCCCCTCAGCATGACCAGGAATCATTATGAGCGCGCACAGAGCAGTTGGGCATGGTGGAGTGCATAAGACTATGGAGTTGTTACGCCCACGGTACTATTGGGAAAGTATGAGTTTTGATGTGCTCAAAATATTTCCTGTTTCCATCAGTGCCAAGTGGAGAAGCCATTCCGCCAAATGATGTCATATTGGTTAGTGAAACCACATTTCGCTTATCACACGGTCTCCCTCGATGTTGTTGGCCCCTTGCCAACAGGAGCCAACCGTTGTAAGTACATTCTAGTGGCTATCGACCACTTGACCCAGTGGGTTGAAGCAAGGGATATATAAGACATTGGGGGCAGTTACGGTGGTCAAATTCATGTTAGAATGCATTATTCAGTGGCATGGCTGAACTCAGTTTATTCTCACTGATAATGGAACAACTTCACCTTGCACATCCTCCCCAAGCTGAACAAGCTTATGGGAATCCGCGGGGTTCTGATGACCCCATACCAACCCAAATCCAACGGAATGGTCGAATAGGTGAATGGAAATCAGGTGAACATACTACTTAAATTAGTAACGGATTGCCCTTCCAATTGGAGCTCTCTCCTTTCCACCGCCATGTTTGCTTATAACATTAGTTACCATTATGCCACGGGGAAGAGTCCCTTCCAATTACTATACGGCTGACACCTGGCTCTCCCAGCATTTCTTTATTCATGTGTAGAAGACACTGGTGGACTAGAACCCCACCGGTATTTGACTAACCTCACAAACATTCTGATCAAACTGCAAACTGAAGCATATTCCTTCAGCTTGTCTAAGAAGATTAGGAATCAGGCCTCTGATCAGGCACGTTGTAGTGGGCTGGCACCATTCAAGGAAGGTGATATGTTTCTCTTTCATAACCAACATGGATTTGGGTGGAAGCACAAGCTGGCTAGTATTTGGGTTGGTCCGTTTGAAGTAATAGAGAAAATTGGAGTTGACGCATATACCATCAAGGATTCTACAAGTGGTCAGATCATTAACTGAGTACACGCGAAGTTCCTCTGACCTTACAAACAATAGGATCTTATTGTCCAGTCAAGGAGGGGGTAATGTCGCGATTTTGATATGACTGGATAATAATTGTGGGATAGCAGGGCGGAATCTGCCAAAGATAGTATCAGTTACAATTATTTGAGTGCCTCAAGATGAGGCGATATTGGGATTAACTGGTCTTTATTGGATGTAATGGGTTTATTGGATCGCTTCTATATAAGGCGATAAGGCGATGTTGACATATGACGAATATGAAGTAAATCGCCTACAATTAGGGCAGCAGAGGATTAGAGAATAACAAAGCCAAATTCAAGGAGATAATGGAATATAATAGCTCAATCCATGAGAAGCAGTATTGCCTGAAGCCACTGTATATAAGTGAGTTAGGTGATTGAGAGAGGTTAGGTTGTTTTTATCATAGATGAGACGGGACAGCAAATAGTAGCTGTATTTATAAAAAATAAATAAAAAAGGGTGGGGAAATTGCTCCTATTTTTAGTATATTTTCAAGTGCATCCAGTGGACCGACAATCCCCACATTGTCCATCTGTTGCTCAGTGGGTTTGACCTGTGCAAATAACCTGACAGATCCTAGTGATACCATCCGAAATTATAACACACTGCGACCAAAAAAGATGAGACCATTAACCAATGATTACAAGGAATGTTTGTGGGTCTGAAGGGATAATTGCTCAAGCAACTCCACTCCTTTGGGACAGGACATCAGTGCTGCCGAAACCTGAGATATGAGCAGAGCATCCAGAGCTAACTCTACTGAGGCGACCTCAGGCAGGACAATAGAAAGTATCTGGGTGGTGGGGATCGTGGTAACCAACGTCCACTTCCTCCAAATCTCTGGGGCAATGGGCTGGGTTGCGACTTAGAAAGTCAGGAAGCACATTTAATGCACCTTTCATAAATTCATATTTAAAATTGAAACTGCATAAATCCTGATAGGTACGAGCCTGCCTGTGTGCCAATTTTTGTGGTTTGCAGAAATATAAAAGAGCTTTGTGGTCTGTACACATAGTTAACTCATGTTGAGCACCCTGTAACAGGTACCAATGAGTCAATGCCCATGCCATGGCCACCAATTCCTTATCATAAATGGCCAATAATTGCTTAGTTGAAGAGAACTTTCAGGAAAAATAGGCAACCAAATGTTCTAAACCATCATACTCCTGGAGCAGAACTTCCCCAACAGCTACTGCTGAAGCATCACAAGTGACAATATATGGTTTGGAGGGGTCCACATTACAGAATAGGGGTGATAAGAATACTTCTTTAATCGCCTCAAATGCCTGCTGGCATTTTAGGGTCCAATGGAAAGGCACATTCTTACCTGTGAGGGGGTGGAGCGGAGAAGCCAACTGGGAAAGGGCTGAGGAAAATTTCTTTAGGAAAATAATGGTACCCAAAAAACACTGTAATTGTTTCTGGGTTGTTGGAGCTGGCCACTCACGGATAGCATCTAATTTATTGGGTGAAATAGCATAACTTTCTTTCAAGACTAGGTTCCCAAGAAAAATAACTTCCTCCTTATAGAACTCACATTTTGAAGGCTTGACAAACAGGCTCGCCTTGTGCAAAGCAGCCACAGATACCTCTAAGTCTTTATAATGTTCAGGAGTTGGGGAATGAACCAAGATGTCATCAATATATGCAACTGCGCATGTAAACTGTAGGTCGCCCAGCACACTATTGATCATTCTTTGAAAGGTGACTGGCGAGTTCTTCAGCCTGAAGGGCATTATGCAGAATTGAAAGATACCCCATTTGTTATGAATCGCAGTAAGTTATTCTTGACCTTCCATTACCCTTATCTACATTAAAGGCATTGATGAGATCAAGTTTGGAGAACACACGAGACTTTGCGATCACTTGAATGATAGTTTGCTCATGGGGTAAATGGTAAAGATCGTTCACTGTAATTTTTTTAGGTGACTATAATCCACACAGGGATGGAGGTAACCATCGGCATAATTGGCAAAAATGATGGGGGAGGCAAATGGCAACGTCTCTTTAAACAACCATCCTTTCTTGAGCATATTGTCTAACCAGGTGTTAAGAGCAGCCTCCTCTTCTAATTTGTGTGGGTACAACGGGCAGTTGATGTTCACCAAATGTACCATTGTTCAGAATCCTAAATCGAATTTCATGTGAGGGGGAAGATGGTCCGTCTTCTTGGAATCAAAGATACTTCAACAATTCATTAATACTTTGGGAAAATCAGATGGAAGGCCTGAAGGGGAAATGAGGGAAGTAATGGAGCTGCGGCCTTGTTTTTTCTTGAGGGTATTAACTAAAGGAAACTTTTTGGTTTGATCATTGGTGAGTGACAAAATATTTGACTCCAGATGAATCTTAAAATATTGCTGACGCCACCATCCAACCCCCAAGATAACTGGAAACACCAAGTTTGGCTTTGCTGAAAACTGATTGCAAAAGCTGAACTGGTGTACTGAGAATGATACTGGCCGACGGACTAAATATGAGGTCTGGGAGGCTGAAGAAGCAACCATCACCAAAGGATCTACATAGATTGAGCTCCAATTGTTGGGCTAGTTCCACACTCATAAAATTGCTCATGGCTCCGATATCCATCAAATCCATAATGGAAAGCTAATGGGACCTGACATTAATCTTCATGGGTAGTAGGAAGTAAGCGATGTTCTCTTTATTGGTAGCTGTAGTTGAATCCAGCGATACCAAAGAGATGATAGGAGAGTTGTTGGAAACCACTAGGTTCATAGTGGGAGTAAGCCCTTCACAACTTAGATAATCAGAACATACTGACATGGGCATGATAGCCGCGGCAACTATGTGTTGTGGATTGGAAAGTTCTGAGTATTACCTGGCCAACATGAACTGAGTAAAATTTTTTTTACAACCTGAGTCAGTTGGAAAAAGGGACCATTGCTGCGCCAATATCCATAAGATAGGCTGAAATGGTTAGAAATAGTGGTTTATTGATTATGTCAGGAAAACAGCAAGTTAGAATTATACCAGCCTGCCATCCTAGGTTCCAGAGCACCTGAACGGCAAACCAGAATACCAAAGGCACTGCTGCTGGTATGACAGATATGAAACTTGAGAGGAGCTTCGCCAATAATTGCAGATGAACCATAATCTTGTACAGAAACATAATGAAACACCAGATGAATATGACCATAGTCCTGAGGGGTGTTGGAGTGCTGGCGGAAAGGGCGGTTTATTTTTTCAACATAAAAAACTAGTATTGGGGAAAGGATTATTTTATTTGAAAATAAAGGAAGAAAATCAACCAACAATTTTCTCAGTGCAATGCAACTGATTAAATAGTGGTCAATTGATGCGGGAATAAGCTGGGATCAGGTCCCTCAAGTTCTACTTAACCATAAATTTTTGGGAAAGGGGACAGATAAGCTTAATGGAAACTGACATCAAAGAATTTGGTGGCAGGCCAAGTCACTGTTAATTCAACCTCGAACATCTGAACTGAGGCTTGACTGCATTTCAGGGAAGTTTTGATGGCGTCTGGCCCAACGTACAATGGGAATTCCCCAGGGCCACCCCATGTAGGGGCGGTCCCAATTAATTTGAATACGGGTTCAGGATGCCCAACCTGCCTGTGCCCAGTTGCTGGGCCATTTATTCAGTCAAAAGATTTGCGTCAGCCACAACTCCTGATTTTCCAGATGGAAGCTTTGAACTATCATTGATGGTGTCCAATGATGCTTTCTGCACGTTAGGGATGTCCCTGACAATTTTGAGAGGGGGTTAATTTTTACAATCGCTCTGCTGGCAAAATTGAAACCGTTGGTGATTCCAAACAATAATTCAATTTTAGTCCCCCTTTGATTATGAGAGTTTCCAACTGTCAGGCTTGATTTCCATCAGTTTTGGACCAATTGACTTCAATTTGGTGATCTCAGCACAGATTCCTTTAATCCAGCTAATGAGTTTGGCTGAGGTGAGCGAGGGTACTGGTGAGGGATCCAATGAGGAAGGGCTGTTACCCAGTGCTTGTCTACCACGTGGGTGAGATTAACTTGGGTGACAAGGGGTACAGCTGCCCTCTTTGGCCACTTTTTACTCAGAAACGGGAAAAGTGACCTATCTACGCACAGGGGACGTTCCCCTGGACTTACAGGATGACTGCCTTTACCAACTGGCTTTTTTGAGCTATAGATGGAGGGGAGCACTGACCCATCACTGCCCTCATCCTCTGGCTAATTTCATGGGGTGGAGGAACATTGTATGGCGGAAGCTCCACTGGAGCAAGTTTCCAAAGGGATGCAGCCATAAAAGATGCTAGAGGGGTTAGAGTAGATGCTGGCATTAGAGCTTCTTGTAAATGTCAAGTTCATAGATGTTAGCCACCGCTAGCAAAACCTCCTTGATATCGCGTACATTTATGAAAGAACGCTTGACTGAATTGATATGCATTGCCAAGGAGGGATGGGATTTTAATCTGGCCAAAATAGCTTCAATGGCATCATCCAGTGAAACCATTTCATGCAAGCAGTAGAAGTTTAGTTTTACTCTAGAATCGCTCAAAAAAAGAGGGTATTAATTCTCCCTTTTGCAGACTAATGCACATGAAAGCCTGTTTTTTCCTTTGTAAACTTTAAATGGTTACAAATTCTTTTATAAGAGATTGTTTAAACTCCGCCCAGGTGCTGAGGTTGGCCATGCTGGAACAATGATCTCTTGTGCCATGAAACTCAAGCAAGGAAGGATGTGCTTGATTTTTATGTTCTGTTGTGCCATCTATGGCAGATTCATAAGCATATAGAAATATAGCGATGCTACCTTCACCTGGGATAAACTTATCTTTACAGGGTAAAATGAGACAAGGGCACGCCCAGCGAGAGTTGAAACAGCAGCAGCAGCTTCAGGAGAAGCTAGAGAGGGGCGCTGCTTAAGCTTTTTGAGTCGTGATAAAGGCGCTGGCTAGTTGCTTTTCAAGGGCAACTATCCTTGAGTCATAATCTGAAAGAAGAGAAGGGGTTAATCACTTGACCGCCCCCATTTTAGGTAATAAATTGTGGTGTACAGGTGCCTCTATAGTAAGCACCACTTGATAAATCTGGGCATTGCTATGCATGATAGTGCTTGTTGGCTCCAGATTCTAACTATATAGCAGTGATGAGAAGTTGGTAACTCATAGCTGCTGAAATAATTATTTTGGGGATTTTATCCCACTAAACAATAAAATAATAGAGCACTAATAAAACTAAAAAACCTGGATTTTTATATATATTTTACTAGATGCGGCATGGGAGTAAAAAGAGAACCGTTTTGGTATTAGGCTGCTTAGTAGGTAATTCATATTGAGATTCAAGGTGAGTCAAAAGAGTAATTCATTATTATCTGGTTGAATCCAAATCAGGTTATCTGGGCTTTTGACCTATCAGATCTCTTAAAACTCGCCCCACTTAATTGTGAGGGCCAATGTTGGGTCATTAGCAGGAAGATGAACCCGTGTGGTAGGTGTTTAATATTTTTGCCCAATAAGAAGGCGGAAAATTGTTTTCACCTGATGGGACCTCTCCAGGGTAATATAAATGCCCAGTATCCATGGTGGAAATTGAACTTAAGTAGATATAGGACTAGGAGGGACCTCAGAATGGCTCCCCTGATTCCGCTGATGATCAAGAGTAACCCTGCTACTAATTGTAGGCCTATTTGGCTGAGGAGTGGTGGAAATCGTGTTACTCTGAATTGAGGGGTTCTATTGAGAATAAATAAGGTCTTTTGGCAATATGATCCTCTTTACCTCCATAACACTCTTCATACAGTATCAGATTTGCAATTGTCTGACAATGCTGTTTAAATAATTCAACCAGCTGTTCTTGGTCTACTAAGACATTGACACTTTTGTCAGTTTCTTCCAGCAGTTTTATTTAAGTTAATGTTCTAAAATCTTGGAATTTGCTGATTTCTGTTGTCAGGATTAAATGAAGAAACTTGACAACTAGTTTTTTTCTATCTTCATTAATTTCATTCCCAGGTTATCCAGTAGAACATTTACTTCTCCATGTCCCAGCATAATTATTCCAGGCGCTACCCATAGTTTGATCCTTGATTTCCTCCATGAGCCAACGACTTCTCCATAGTTGCTCCAGGATCTTAAGTGCTAAACCTGTGTTATTGATTATATGCGTCACAGACATTAGAGTGTTCATCATTTTCATTCTTAAGGGGCCCATGATTTTCCATGATCTCCTTTAACATTGCTCTCCATTATCTCACAACCAACTATTTCTGATAGGAAATTATGCCAGCATTTTAAATCAAGTTTACAAATTTGTTATTTTTAATCAGCGGTGGCTCTCCTTCCCGTTGATAACCAAGGGCATGGTATGCCCCAAAATAATCAGGGTATTCTCCTCAAAATTAGATTTCACTTTATATTTTTCAGGACTATATCCTGATCAGGATATTATAATCCTGGTTTGCCAACATGATGGTGGGAGTTGATACCACAAGTGAACATAACCAGAGTGGCAGCTCACAGTAGGCTCACCAGGATAGTTATATCTGGCCCAACCATCCTGTATTCCTTCCAGTGTTCTAGGTCTGGTGAAATCTTCATTTGTTCACTAATTTGGTTAAAACGATGTTTATGGGTGCTCCATTGTCAATGATTTCCTTTACTATCACTTAGTCAACTATGATATCCACATAGGTACACTCAGAATATTGTAGCAAGGTTCTTACTGAGTAGTTTGCGGTATTATTTACTGAATTAAGAGAATTAATTAGTTGTGCTGAGAGATCAGGAAAAGATTCCTTGAATTCACTAACTGGAATGGATACGTTTGCCTCATCTAAAATCGTCTTGAGTAACTTTTCCTGGTTCTTAGCGGATTTAATCTTGTCTGCTAGCTGACAAGCATACGGTTGAGTTACTTCCTTCAAGATTTTGGGTCAATATCCTTTGTTTTGGCTCAAGTGATAGCATTCACGTCTGTTAACAAACTGATATATTGGGTCAGTTGCTTCATCGTCTACACAGAGAAAGAAATGTATATGTCATCATTCATGATATCATGAGGAGCAGGTTTAACCGTGTCACATATTGTTCCATCTCTAGACTGCAGGACCTTGTTCTAACTTCTGACAGCTTTTATTCTCCTTCGCTTTGACTAAGGTAACTTGTTCCTTGGTTTTCTTACTCTAATATGGGGCATCTATATTTCCATATTTACCATAATAGGTGGCTGAAAATTTGAGTCTTGTCCGCTTGTTTTTGTACTTCATGCTTATTCCCTGACATGACTTGACTAAGTTGCTCTTTATTTGTCTCAGCAAATTTTACAGTATATTGAGCTCAAGTCTGGATCACTTTGAATGCTCTGTTTAGGGCTATAAAAGTGGCTCCCAACATCTCCAAAGATCCACCATTTGAAATGTGGACATTTGTGTTACTAAATCTGAAGCCATTGTTCAGTGAAAATCATGAAAAACCATAACGTCATTTGCATCACAATTTTGGCGTCAAAATCCATTAGCACTTTCACATCTTCCAAGTTCTGTGATTCATGGTAAAATTGGTCTGTGGAAGCTACTAAGGTCTCATCTTTTTATAACTGAATCCCCATAAATTCTGCTTATGGTTAGGCATCTGCATAGGGCTTCTGAATTCTAGCATGATGGCTTCCTTTGCCTCCTGATAAGACCAGTTGTCCCCATTTAGATGGGGTAACAACAGATTCTGTCAATCTGTGTTCAGGAAGTTCATGACAGTCACTGCCTTTTGTTGGTCTTTGAAACTGAACATCATCTTTCAAATAATTGGAAAACGCAGGGGCGTTATCCCAATGGAAAGTGGGTAATTTCAGTTTGCTTCAAAAGTCATCATTGGCTTCACTAACATATGAATCCTGTCTAATGACTCGATTGTCCATGGAAGTTATTTTAGGTATCATCTTTGAAATTGCTCCAAATGGCTCAGGTATATTTCTGGGTGTGTTATTCTCCCTGACTAAAATTTCAAGCGTTTTGTTTCTGGTTTCTTTTGCCTCCATTTGTACACAATCACATTTATGGTCCTCCAGTTTTTCTATAAGCTTCAATTGTCATGCTAATTATCCAGTAAGCTGACGAATGAGTTCTCAATCTGCCTCTCTCTCAAAATTCTGAAACAATACTTCTTTGACCAATATTCCCTCCTTGCGCTTCAAGAAATTGACTTTTCCACAGAGGTCACTGTTGTTTTTTACCACTTGTTAGATCTATTCACAGGACTTCACAACCATTCTTTTAATGCAGTGAAGTCAGCTTGTGACGCTGAGTTGAGCGCGTGCTTGTTGACGGTTATAAGCTCCATCCGGAGCTTGCATATTTCATACTTATAATACATAAATAATTTAGTATTCTTATCAATTCAGCTAAACATAACTACCCCTGTATTGAGCCCTAATTATTAAAACTTAAGGAGCTGAAAAACTCAATTATCATTAATCAATAAAGTTTGAGATTTGTTTCCTCTTTCTTAATAAAATACTCTCTTAAGCTCCTTTGTTCAGCTGCACAGGTTCCTTGTATGTGCGTTGTTTGACTTATTGGTAGTAAAAGATTATAATGGGTTATATTAGTATGAAAACCACTATTCTAGTTTTAGATACCCAAGATAGTAATTATGTCCAACGACAACATGGTGCTTGCTTAATAATGACTTCTTCTGGAATGGTAAGGACTTCCTTATTATCACGTCTGGTAGAAATCAACCTAAGATAAGGTTTGGAGGTTATTCTTCCTTTTCACAACGCAGAGTCCACGGAGATCAACATTAATATAGACAAAGTATCTTCTTGTCCTTCCAACTCTAATCACAAGGGCAAACAGTCTAAATTTATTTAACGTTAAAGATAATTGTATTTTCAAATAAGCCTGCTTACTTATAAAAATCAAGGGGAATTTATAAGAAATTTGGCGCACAGATCGGTGGTTGGCACTCCAATTGGGAGTGGCGGCCATCACTAATGAATTAACTTTCCAGAGTTGCGAAAAACAATGATCTTACTCATTGAATTAAAGAGTTCTCTCCAGTACTCAACCATGACCTCTTATAAGTTAAAATTAAGATTGTGCCAATGTCTTCACTCAACTCCCATCAAATTTATCCTTATTTAGTAACAACCAGATTAGGTAATGTGACTCTTACTCATAAATAGTAGATTGGAATCCAGAAAATATTAAATCAAAAATTGCTTTATGACAGGCGACATTACTCGCCAGCAATTCAAAATCCCTTTAATCAATCAGCGACTACACATGATCAGCTCCTTCAAGTAAATAAAGCTATTAAGATGAAATTGACACCCTAATTGATTGTTTATTGTCAGGATCTTCCTTGACAAAACACTCATCAATCTGAAAGACTGTAATCTGGCAGATTAATGGATATTCTTTTGAAAATAAATTTTAAATAATAGTTTTTTATATTCAATCTATAACTACAACATCCACTATTGGGAGAATCCCCTAGTGGACAAGCAGAATAAACATACTTGATAAAGCTGGGTAAATGGACAAAAATCCTAACAATTGCACTGCAAGTTTCATGGTATATGTCAAGAGTAATTTTTCCTTCAATTTAGAGAAGCATACTGGCTACATTTTATAGCTAAAATTCGATTAGAAGTGCCGTCACACGTAAAGGTAGGAGTGACCTTTGGGTAACTTCTTCTTTGTACCCTCAGATTGATATAGTCAGTCGCCTGGCAATATAGTATCCTCCTCTTTTGGCTGTTTTTCTCTTGGTCCTAATTTTCTGTGAAGGAAGCCATATAGTTTATGCTTGGCTACTTTTATGGGCAAGTTTCTGTGTAGTGGCATTTAGAGTCGCAAATCCAACAAGCACTTATGTAGCTTCTCATCGTGTTTATGGATCCTATTTCAAGGACAACCAGTTCCTGCTGTATTTTTAATGTTACTTGATCTTTGATTTAGAATCAGGTTCTTAAGTTTCAACATTAGGTATCCCAAAGGTAACCTCACAGTGTTTTACATATTCAATAATAGAAGGAGTGTCCAACTCCTTGACTAGTTCTGGTAGCATCAATTAATGCAACTCAGGGTAATTCTTAGTAGCATTCTGGAGGGCAATTTTAACATTGAAACTAAATATTGATTTTGCCCATAGTAACCCTGAGCCTCAATGTATAATTAGTCAGCAAATTCTGAGATGGTTCATTTTTCCAAAAATTGTATAGTTATGAACTCACCATTTCAGGTGGCCATTTGTTTGAGACTACTGAGTTCTATTAGCACTGTGTTTTTAACATCTACAAAACACCAGCTATCCTCAGGTAATTAAGGAATAAATTTTCACAGCTTTGATTTTCTAAGTAGTTTATCATATTGGTATACTTGAAGAGGTCGTCAGTTTCATTCATAGTCATCTAAACATCTTCAGAAAGGATTAAATTTTCCCATGTTATCAAATTTAGGTATATTTACAGTATTAAACAGATGGAAGGCTGAAAGAGTATTTTAGGAGCATCAGATTCAAAAAGCAGCATGATAAGAGCCAACTTGGAGTCCCAGGTCCTTGGGTTTATCAACGTGACATTGGGGCTGGGATAGAGTCCTGAAAAATGAGGCAAGGCCAATAGCGCAGCTTTCATAGAGTGTTGGGGATGAGTAGGTTTGGCAGGGCAGACTCTAATTCAAAATGTTTTCTTCAGATATTACTGATCTTTCTTGAACGTTAGATTGAGTGTCAGACTGACAACGCCCATTGTTCAAGTTGTCCTCAATATACCATCCCCAATTCATTAATTATCCTCGTTCTTGTTCTGATTGCCCCTGAACTGCATCAATATGATAATCACAGCTCATAGTCCATTAATTAGATATTAAAGTTCAGCATTGGGAGTTATTAAACCTTGTTGACTTTACATAGCTATCATGCGGTTCCGTCTAGTCAAAATTTCCTGTATAACATCCCCAAGTCATTGTTTAGGTAACACAAGTATCCTCTAAGGATTTAATGTCCTGATAATAGTGATTTGTTGATCACAAAGTTGTCTCAGTTCCTTCTTTTGAGGATATTGGTAGTTTCAGAGGTACTACAAATGTGCTGAGCTGCAACCCACATCTCCGTTTGCATTTGCTGACTAAGATCCTTTACTTATTCAGCTTGCTAGACTTCTGTTAAAGCAGCATATATGGTGTTTCTAGCCTCCAAAAAAAGATTCTTTTGTGCACCCATTCAGTTGTAACACCTCTCTTGTTCATGGCTTGTCAACTATCTTGATTATATTCTGATTCAGCTGTCCATTAAGTTCATCCAGTTGCTGAGAGATATAATTTCTTAGTTTGAGATTTTTATCAGCAGCCTGCAGTACATCTTGGAGGTTGTTATTAATCTGGTTGTGCATGGAGTGCATAGCGTTTACATTTTGCTGGCTTTGTTAAATATCTCCATATTCAAAAAGATGACGTTGAACTATAGTCATCTGGGAGTTGCATACTGTGGGTTGCAGAAACCTCATGATTTGGTGTCCCAGATGTTTTATGCTACTTATATAGAATAATAATAAGCTATAGTTCATGTCACAGAATTGCCCATATCAATTCCTTAACTGTTCTTGGTTGTGCCAATGTTATAATAGGGAGGGTGTTGAGTGATTGACTGGGCCTAATCATCGGATATTTGATGTCAGCAATTATGGTTCAGGTGTATCCTAAATATATATCCAAACATGGAAATTGCGGCCTAGCAATTTCACTTAATTATATTCAACAATGATGACACAGGCTCAAGGGCTTAGTTGGTTAGGTCAGACTTAGATTAAGTTTTGACTTAATGACTCGGGCACATGGGCTTTGTTGGTCTATGTCAAAATTAGTTTATAATGTCAGTCAAGTTTTCAATCGAATTAATTACTAATTAGTGATATAAATCGCCTTGGCATGTGCTGCCAATTGCATGTGAAAGTGAATCAGTTCAGCTATTTTGAAGACATGACGAAACGACATCTCAAGAATGATGATGGTGTTTACACTGACCCTGAGGCTGAGCATGATGCCTTAGTTGAAGTATATGTAGACGTTCTTACAAACTTTTTACACGGTTAAGTGCCACTGAAATTAAGTCGTCATGGGTAAGATGTGGTGAACATCAAACCTATAAATAACCCTTAAGTTGACATTGATAAAATATGCAACTACTGGATTAAGTTTATAATTTAACTTATAAACTTTTTTATTTATTACTTTCTTTTTGTATTAGTCAATTTACTTGGGATCAGTAGGATCAGGGCGGCGTGCCATCATCCAAGTAAAATGACAGGGTATACAAATTAAGTACTACCAAAAAAGTCATAACTTAAGTTTTAATCACCATCCTATCTATTGTCCCCATATAATAGATGCACAAACCTGAATTTCACACCTGACGAGGAACCAGTCATCAAAACAAAGCCCAAAAGTCAACAAATGGCGCTCATGGCTGGGACCGCAGATGGTGACCAGTATTAATGTTTGAGTGACCAAATTTCGCATATGAAGGATGAATACACCAGAAAATCAATGATCATAATGATGATATTGATTCTATTGATTCAAACAATAATCTCCCTGGAGAATTGAACTAGTGCAAGAAGGCAATGGAAGAAAAGGACCAATTGATTTCACCTTGCAACTACAAGCTACTAGCCTGAATGAGGAAATAGAAAATGAAAAATTAAAAACCTGAAATCATAGCTATTGGAAAAACAAAATCAACGAGCAAATTCAAACTCTGGCTGATGGGCGTTGTCAGTGTGCTTTAACCCACTTAGTTTGGAAATTCTTCCAAATACTATGAGGACGAAGCTTCAGAAAGAGCTATCAAAATGGACGCTGGGCCACGTCAACTGCCTAGCAATATGATTGCTTTGGTCAACACTAACACCTCAAACTGGGATACAATGCCCCAACGCCCTAGTACGCCTGGTTCTGGTCAACAAAGGAGTAATCGTGATAACCAGGAATGGGGAAGCAATAATTTCAAACCAGCAAACCTGCTGGCCTTTGACAAAAATGGAAGTATTACCACCTTCATCAAACACTTTGAAATGGCCATACATGGGGCCAGCGACCATAACAAAGCAGCCACCATGATTAACTGCTTGGATGAGTGAAGCATTGAGTTGATTATGCCTCAAATTAATGAAAATCTAACATATGCTGAAGTCAAGGAGGCCGTGCTTAATGAATTTGGAGGTCCAGAACGGATGTTGACCAGAAAATCCAAGTTTATGAACATCAGCTTTAAGAAAGATGAAACAATTGACAAATTTGTGGATCAATTCTATCACAAAGCTCATGTTCTCTTAGGCGCATGGCTATGGTCAATTTTGACGCCAAGATTGCACTAGAGCATGCAGTAGAACCTTACCCTAATCTATAAAACACTCTATTATCTGCTTTCGTGCAAAACCTTGTGAATCTAAATTGGTTGACTATTTACACAGATGCTCAAAAAATTATGGCCCTACTAATACTGGTTACAGATCAGGATCCACTGCCTTTGCTGGAAAGTCCTTTAAACCAATAAGAAGATAAACACCTCATGGCCAGTGAGTGAAATTACTTCCTTTAATTGCAACCATAAAGGTCACTATGCTTCCCAATGCCGTCAGAGAAATGTCAATGTAGTCCTTCCCAATAATGTTCAGGAGGAGGGAAAAGAACAAGCACAATAGATGCGGGATGCTCTATTGTGCCTACAAACCAGTCCCACCTGATTGACAAGCAAATGATTGCCATGGGGCCTTTCTCAACAATGAAATCGATTCTATTTTAGTATCAAATGGAGGTTCCTTGAACATACATGCACTAACTCGCTCCCAGAGTAAGGTTGTCACACCTAAATCCTCTGAAGTAGTTGCTAAACCCTATGTGCAACAAATACTTGAAAATATTCCAGTCATTGGGCATGGGGGAATGACTAAGTTCAAGGAAAGAGATTTAGTAGTATATTGTGACACTCATAGTGCAGGCTGCGCGCACAAGCTAGCCTTGCTTTGGAAGGGTCCATTTATTATATTGGAGAAATTGTCTGAAGATGTATATACCATTAAGGATCAAGGCGGCTGGGCTGTGAATCAAGTACACGCTAAGTTGCTTTGTCTGTATCATAAAGAATAATATAAAGAAAAAATAATAATAAAGTTAAAAATAAAATTAAAAATAAAAATAAAAATAGAAAAATAAAAATAAAAGTAGAAATAAAAAATATATAAATAAAAAGTAAAAAGTAAAAAAGAAAAAATAATGATAATTGTAAGCCATAGAGCTAATTCATAGATTTGATGCCTCGCTGGCATTAGAACTAGGTACCCCTTCATCAGTAGGGGGAGGGGAGTGCGATTGAACCAGAGAAGTCTACCCTGACGGAGATGTGCCAAACCCAAGAAAGCTCAGCACCAGGCATGCTAGCCCTGTCAGCTTAGGGAAGGCTATTGAGAACATTTGAACTTTGAGGAACGCGAAGAGTTAGACAGTGTGGCCCAGGAAGAAGGGTATCCGCCGCTTATATCCAGTCAAGGTGGGGGAAGTGTTGAGTGATTGACTGGACCTAATCATCGGATATTTGATATCAGCGATTATGGTTCAGGTGTATCCTAAGTATATCTGAACTTGGGAATTGCAGCCTAGTAATTTCACTTAATTATATTTGACTATGATGACATGGGCTTGAGGGCTTTGTTGGTTAGGTCGGACTTAGATATAGTTATGATTTAATGACTTGTGCACAAGGGCTTTGTTGGTCTATGTCAAAATTAGTTTGTAATGTCAGTCAAGTTTTCATACAAATTAATTAATAATCAGTGATATGAATCGCCTTGGCATGTGCTGCCAATTGCATGTGAAAGTGAATCAGTTCAGCTATCTTGAAGACATGACGAAACGCCATCTCAAGAATGATGATGGTGTTTACACTGACCCTGAGGCTGAGCATGATGCCTTAAGTTGAAGTATATGTAGACGTTCTTACAAACTTTTTACACGGTTAAGTGCCACTGAAATTAAGTCGTCATGGGTAAGATGTGGTGAACATCAAACCTATAAATAACCCGTAAGTTGACATTGATAAAATATGCAACTACTGGATTAAGTTTATAATTTAACTTATAAACTTTTTTATTTATCACTTTCTTTTTGTATTAGTTGATTTACTTGGGATCAGTAGGATCAGGGCGGCGTGCCATTGTCCAAGTAAGATGACAGGGTATACGATCTAATTACTACCAAAAAAGTCATAACTTGAGTTTTAATCACCATCCTATCTACTGTCCCCATACAATAGACGCATGAACCTGAATTTAACACCTGACAAAGAACCAGCTATCAAAACGAAGCCCAAAAGTCAACAGAGGGCAGGAGGTCAGCCATTTTGTATAAAAATAAATGGAATCCTTATAGTAGCATCTACCATAATGTGAAATTTGTTCATGGTTTAAAAATGTAAGAAACAAATCCTTCAAAAATGATGAGATTAGATTCATCCTAACTTGGCTTGGCAGCTTATAAGCGATGTGCAAATTAATGCAGAGCACTATGTATTGATTGTTTTGGTTATTTTACTTTTCCACGCTATAATCCATATTCTTGTAAAAGCTTAGTTGAACATTCCCCTGTAATGAGCACCATGGTGTAGTGCACGGAAAATTATACCACTTCACAGGTAAGAGTTCCTTCTTGGAACTTTATTGATAATTGATCTTCTGACCTTTGCTCACTTGATGAGAATTCCTATAAACCCTGGTTTGATAAACTTTACTTCCATGGATGACTTCCAAAAATTCAACTAAAATTGAGTAAAAGGTATATCTTATTAGTAATCAGGGAGTATTTATTTTTAACCCTTAGCCTCAGAACAAGGACATCACAATTAAAGATTAATTAACATTTAGCACAATGGGTATAATGAGTACAAGGTACACAGCTTTAGGGTAATGACTAATTAAAACCAAGGGCAAGCGTGTGACAATTCTGGAAGGGTCAGGGGCTCAAAGGGAAAGGAAAACTCTAGTATGAAACAGTCACTAATTTTTGATGTTTGTTTTAGAAAGACTGATGGAAAGAGGCGAAAATATTTGTATGCTTTACTTAAGTCAAAAAGTTTGACAAAAGGGCCCTTGAAGAAGAGGCCTTTTTTGTTTAGATTTATATGCTAGATATCTTCTTTAAACTGCTTTAACATCTTAACTTGATAAGATGAATTTGTTAAATGAGCTGTTAGGATCTGTTATATCTAGTTTCATTGACGCTTAGAGCTTAGATAACTGTATTAAGTATGGGAAGTTCTTAATTAGTTAAATTTAATCATTATGTCACACTATCTTAATCATTGAAAAGCAGTTATTTCTACAGAATTGGTTCTCTTAGTAAAAGTGTGTTATATCTTTTCCAGCTTTGTAAATTCTTTTAACACGATCACTAAATTGGTACAATTGACTGGGTTATATGAAGGCTAATACTTTAAAGGCTATAAAATACCAACCTTGACACCATCAGCAAACTCCTTTACGTTAAAAGATACACAAGAAATAGACGTAATTTTAAAAAGTAAATTTCAAGTTTTATAATTATATGTATTAAATTCAATGAGTAAAAAGTATAATTATAATACAGGTTTTAAGTACACTATTGAAACAAATATTGTGCCACATGGGAGGAGTTATCTTTACTACTTTGGAAAATGCATATACTTTGCCTTTTTTAAATAATTCTATATTAAAGATAATTATATCCTTCCATATCAGTAATCTCATCTGGATTTTCCATTCTAGATTAATTAGAAAGGTCATTATATTTACAGATTACTGATAAAAGCTTCAATTTATTTGAGGTACGCCAACCAGGGGACGGACAGTACCAATCACAATACTCAAAACGGCAAAACAAACTACTAACCAGGTGGGAAGCAGAAACTGCTTAACCCACCATGGCAGAGGGTGAGGAGGGGTTGGGGGGTTGGTTTTCAGAAAGACCCGCCTCAATCAAGGGGTGTTGGTTACAGTACCAGATCAGAACAGAGAGCCAGGGCGTTGGGGCATCTGCATAGTGGGGGCTGAGGTCAGCGTAGTAGGAGTTTTCCACTTCTGCATCAAGATAATGATGGAAAAGTGTTTCAACAAAAGCTGCAAGGAGAACTTCAGCTTCTTTGCGGGCTTCAGGAAGTTGGGTGAAAAGGGAGATACTGTGGCGGGTGATTTTGGCTGAGGGGTTGAATGAAGCAAGCGTTGCGACATTCATAACAGCGATTTCAGCATCATCAAATAGTTTTGAGATGTCACTGCAGGGAGATTCAGGGAAGTTGGGGGGAAGAAGATGGTGGGCAGGCCATGCTGGAGCTGAGCCACTGACTGGGCCACCGCGGTGCGTAGTTTTGGGCAATGAGGAGAGGCCACCGCAGCTAAGGCGAGCTGGTGGTCACTTTGGAAGGGGGCTGTATTGGGTAGAGGAGCAAAATGGCGAGGGGTAGGGGTTTCATCGAAGTCAGGAAGGAAAAATTCTGCCCGACCATAATCGTCATGGCAGAGAGGTTGACCTGTATGCTTACTAATGAGGATATTGCCTGATTCATCAGTTTCAGCCAATAGATCCCATGGATTTTGGTTCACTGGAATAGTGGCGTTTAAATTTGAGTGGGTAGGATTGGGCGAATGGGCAGCTGCTTGGGTGCAAATGTTGGTCCAAGCATTGCTCTGATTGGCTGGCGTAGATTTAGGTGGGAGAGTGAGGATGGAGGTTTTGGGTGGAGCTGATTTTCCATGTGGGCCCACTGAACGAGATTGGAGGGTGGGAGGGGCAGCAAAGCGCCCCATACTGAACCTCCAGAGGGGGCTCAGAAGCTGCATCAGCGTATTTGGCCTTAGGGCACACTCTTTTTGCATGGTCGAGGCCAAAGCAGAGGGAACAAATCTGCCTACCATTATTGACCTGAGCCCAAAAGAAATGATCAGGCGCTGCAGCCACACTAGCGCGGGGTGGGATTTGTTGGGCTATGGTAGGGTGGTGTGGTATGATGGTGGCTGTTGCACGAGGAGCAGCAAGGCGTTCTGCACCAGATGGAATGGCAAAGATGAGGTTGAGCTGAGTGCCATAAGCCATGAGCCCCGCGACCAACTGGTCATACAAAACCTGGGGTGGAAGGTGGGATGGGAGATTTGCAAAGGATACCACTAGATTGGTGTCTGAAGGGAGGCGAGTACGGGTTGTGGGAATGGGTTTTTTTTATAAATTAGAGGAGTTTGTGCTGCCACTTCAGCATCCTCCTCAGATTGGAACCCAACATCAAAGTAGCCCTTAAAAGGGCGGAAGTCTATAAAGCCAGCTGGCGCAAAGGCCGCCGTGGCTAGGTCAATAATTGCCTTATTGGCATATGGGAACAAACGCCCATAGTCCACTCTGAGGCAACAGCAAATGGTGGAGCGAGGGAGGGCGAGAGGATGGGGTCGAGAAGGGTGGACGCGCGCCAGGTGGAGCGCTAGGTCTCGTGGGGGGACAAAACGGTTGGAAGCAGTGGGCGGGCTGTTTGAACCCGTCCAAACGCGCTTGCCTGCAGGGCAGAAAACGCTAGGTGGGGGTGCACTGCTGCCCCACACTGGGGTGGCAGGCGGCAGAGCCAAGGACATCAAAGAATAGGTTTGGGCAGATGGCTGTGGATAAATAAACTTAAATTTAAAATCGCTTAAAAGTGACTTTGAGCGGTTAAAAATTACTGATAAAAGCTTTATGTATAAATTCTTAATAAAAGACAACTGGTCAGTTTGTCCTTTAATTAAATTTTTAATAAATTTCAGCATCTATATTTTATAGTACAAATTTCTTTAAATAGTTTTTATTAAATTGATTTACCTTATAAATAAATCTATATATTTTTTAATGTTTTACAATTAAAGTAGGCAAAACATATTCATTTGGGGTTTGCTAACAATAAGTAATTTGTAATACTCATAATTGATAGCAATAAGGCATCCTAGTTTAATATTAGCAACCCTATAAGTTTATATGATACTTAAAATTATAGAAGATATATGTCCTTTTATTTTAAGTGTCTCTCCTAATTATATACTTCTAATTTAATTCAAGACTGTAGATAAAAATAGGGAAATGGTACAATAGTTGGGCTAACAAAATAAAACAAATATTTAATTTTTGTGTTAATTTCTTGATACAATAAATAATTAAACCCAAGTTTTCTAATTTTAGTATATATAGCAATAATTCTAACTTCATACCAATAAATAGTAATTCTTATTATCCGCCATCTTGTACCTTAAATATTTTATAAGTTCAAAAAATTAATAGGAGCATTGATTAGTTTGATGAAATAACTATACCTATTTTAATTATAATGGAGACAAGCTAAACAGTTGATGGAAAATGTGAGCATCAGGGACTACCCTTGCGCCTTAATTTTGGGGATTATCTTTTATAACCAATAAGGGGCATAAGCAAGCAGCTTTTCATCTCATCAACTTAGGTAATTTGGCCTATATGGTTTATGAGAGGTATGTAACAGTATATTAATTAGTGATAACGCCTTTTCCCCTTCTGCACATGACCAAGATTTGGAGAGGAAAATTAGGGAGGTGTTTCAGGAGGTGGCAGTAGTTAGAAGCCATCATTAGTGGAAGGTTGATAGCAATTGTCCTATTTAGTTTTCCTCCACCAGTTTGAGTTTTTTTAGCAAAAATAAATTGATAACGGTAAAGTCAAATAGATTTGAGTCACTTTTAAGTAAACAAAACCCATATTCTCCATCTCCCACCATCATTATTACAAACAAGCCCATCCCTGACAGGTACAGGTGCAACAAACCACTTCTTAATCAATGGAACTGGACATTGTGAACTGGACATTGTGAACTGGCCATGGGCACAACCTGCTGTCCACCAGAGGAGTCATCAAACCAAATGTGATAATAGTGGAATAAATATTTGAGCTTTAAAATTAATACCAATATGACTGGGAAGGTTGAAACTGAGTCGGTATGAGCAATTATTTAGCATGCTGATCCACTGTGAACAAATCACAAAAAATTACAGTCAGTAGTGTGCTTAGTTCTAGTTCCTCATTCAGTAAGCATATAGGACAGCAGTACCTGTTGGGGACTGCTGTTGCTCTATTTTATTCCTTTCCCATTTTTAGTTTAAATAAAACCTTCAAAAACAAAATTATTTTGTGAGTTTAAGAAGTCCGCCAAACATTTAGTGGCTATAATTTACAATTTTTTTATTACTTGGATAATGCTTGTGATCACCTTATTTCATTTTCATCCCCTCAATATGGATGGCTGTACTAAAGGTTTTCTGGCTGGTTTTTGGTGACTAACTCATCTTGAGTGCCAGTGCAGACTTATTATCAGCACGCTCCTTAACATAATGGAGTAATCCAAATTCTCATCCTTCTCCACCCTCCTTTATAAGTGGGGTGTTGCATTGGTTTGCTTTATGAATAGAAGGTCCAACGTTTGGTTAATATGGTGGTTGTCAAATAGATGGCCCATTCTCTAGATCACAGTTTTTATGCCAAGTATAAAATTTCCTGACTCAGACAATGGTGGATTTTGGCGCCATATCGAGCATATGAATGTTTAGTTGTGGTATAACCCCTTGCTCTGTCCAGTTTAAATGGGTCATAAGCGGTGGGGTGTTGTTTGTCCCAGTTTTATTTATATTTTATTCCACCAGTATAGGTCTAGTGATAGTATTCTTACTGACGATTTGGATGCTCCTGGAGAGAAGTATTTAAATCTGTTGGTGCCATCATTGTCTTCTGGACCATGAACAGACGTTGAAGTTGTCATGTGGCCAGAACCATGGTTTCTCTTCTTGAGTATGGCCTAGCGGATGGCCAATGAGTACCCCCTTCCCCCAGTGATACCTTAAAACGTTTCCAATAAACAAGATCATGCGTACTTTTTTTTGCCTGTTAAAATTCAGTTGAAGTTAATGTGGTATCAATTGAGGCTCTCTTGGATATAGGAGTGACCAGTAATTTTATTAGCTTTCAGGTCACTTAGTATTTGGACCTAGATCTTTATGAAGGGTCCTTGGTATTGAGTGCATCATCATCCTTGATGACTTACTATACAATAAAATGGCTCATATCATTATTAGTACACGCATTTGGCTTCTGTGACCTGTTTATCACAGTGCCAGATTTTTGTTTCCTTTTATCCTTATGTTGGTTGTTAACGGCGGCAACATGTTAGTATTAACCTGGAGTACAACCTTTTGAGCTTTGTGTATCCTCACACATGTGAAAAAATTCACATTCATTGATACCTTTTCCACTTCCAGAACAGTGGGGCCAATTGTAATTTTTTCTTTAATCATTAAGCTACTACAAGATTTTGCTTCCAGATTGTTGCATTACAAGGACATTCTTGATATGGAAAAAGCTAATTGTCTTCCCGCCCACTCTAAGTATGTTCTGGTCTTATACTTGACATTTGATGTTCTCAATATCAACCGTCATATGTACCCTTATAAAGAGCAAGAAGATGAGGCCCTGGAGGTGGGTTAGATGATATGCTTGCTAAAGGATATTATGTGGAAATCCTATCCCATCACTTACCACTATTGTTTTTGCACAAAAGGCCGATGGTACATTATGCCCATTGTAGACTATGGTCATGTGAATAACACTACTGTGCATGATTTTTATCTGCTCCACTCAAGCTAACAATCATCCAGGTGATTGCTAGATGCAGGTTTTTACAAGCTCAACTTGGTGAACCCCATTCCATATATCTGAGTAGCTAAAGGTCAGGAGTGTCCGATGCCATTTGTAACAAGCGGGGTATTTTCATACTGTGTGGTGCCTTTAAGCCTCAAGAATGCTAATGCTACCTTACAGAAGATGATTGACAATGTGATGGACATTATTAACTTCATGTGCATGGTGGTGTTGGATCCAAGCGTACTAGGTTCTTTCTTGTATTTCACCCTGTATTTTGACAATATCTGAAGGAGAAGTTACACTCTTTACTTCAGGAATAAATATTTTAGGGGCTTTTTTATACTACCTATATTTAAAATAGTAACCACTCAATTTTACTAAAGATTGATCTTTTAAAATTTGTTTATTAGTAGGGATCAAGGGGTCAAGAAGCAAACCTGTTCAATATCCTGATGCTAAATTTAAATTGTATCAGGGCTTAAAGTGAATGAGGCATGAAACTAGATCAGGCTAGGAGTAGCCAAATTAGGGAATAATGTGTTTCGACCTGTTGGAGCTCTTGAGACTCACCTCACTTTGACAGTATGGCCAATGGAGGGTCGATGGCAGGTAGGACAAATCCGCGAGGTAAGGTCTTGTATAATTTGACCCAAAATTTGGGCTAAAAATATTTGCACCTTGAAGGACCCTCTCCAACCATATAATTGGGGTGGTCTCCACCTAGGTGTGGGAAGTAAACTGTATGTGGGCTGGAGAGGAACCTCAGATGGACTCCCTGATCCCACCGCACGGTCAGTGCAATCTGACTACTCAAACTTGTGCTTATTGTCTGAGAAGTATTAATAAAAGGAATATCCCAATTTTTGGGGTTCCATCAAGAATTGGCCCAGGCCATTTTGGCTGATAGCATTGTTATGTACCTTCAAAAAGCTCTTCTCACAATATTGGACTTATGATTTTCTGACAGGGTGGCATACATTGACAGTATCTTGGTTCACTCCCCAATCTTAGACAGTATGCGAGGGACCTGGAAGCTTACTGACAGCATAGAAGAAAGCTTATATTTATGTAAAGCCCTCAAAGTAAAAATTACTCGGTGAAGAGGTCACCTTCATGGTTATTCTTGTCTATAAGGATAGGTAAACTATCCCACCTAGCAAGCTTGAGGTGATTATTTCCTGGCCCACACCCACCAAGCAGAAGTAGATGCATAGGTTTTTGGGAATAGTTATTTTCAAAAAAAATTTCTCATCAGCGCTCTTGCAGCTGACGGCGCCTCTTCATCCCCTGACAGTGAAAGATGTTTTATTTAAATGGACACCAGAGCGCCAGCACGCATTCCAGGTGATCAAGGAAGTTTTTGTGGCACCGCCAGTCCTCAAGCGTGTCAATTCCTCACGTCTTTAATAGTGGCATGCAATGCCTTGATGGCTGCAGTGGGAGAAATCCTGTTTTAGGATCACAATGGGGTGCAGCATCTCATCACCTTCTTCTCACGTAAGTTATCCCTTGGAACAATATTGGGCCATATATTTCAAGGAGCTTGCTACAGTATCATAGTCGCTCATTTACTGTTGGTTCCTTCTCCAAGGTGAGAGACATGAAGTGGTTGTCCGCATGGATTACCAAGCCCTAATGTATTTCTTAACCCCCAGAAGCTAGTGTACTTGCAGGCTCGGACATCAAATGACTTGTGAAGCTTTAACTTTAAGTACAAGTCTGTAAAGGGGCGGTAGATATTCTCCTCAATCTGCTGAGTTGTAACCCTTCCCTGAGTCTGACAGAGGAGAAAACGCAAGAGTTGACAACTATGAACCCTTCTAGGTCTCATTATTGCCATCCCCCAGTTTATATGGCTGACTGGGCTTTGGATGTGCCATTGGCATCATGAGTACTGATGGGCCAGACCTCCTGTTTGGAGGGATTGGAGTGTCAAGAAGTTGGGTTTGCTGAGCCACAAGCATTTATCACTCAGAAATGAAAGGGCGTATATTGTTTAAAATCAGGTGAAGATGCCTTTCCAACTCAGGGATGAGGTAATTGCTACCCACCAAGATCCCCTGGCAGTGCAGCACCCAGGTTATAAAAAGGCTTAATCTTATAAAACAGACGTTCAACTGACCAGGGATCTCCAAGGTTCTACCAGTATGGATCACCACTTTCATAACATGCTCATGCACTAAGTCTGATAGTTTAGGAGGAATGGTCTTCTCCATTCCCCTGAAGCAAGCACAAGGTCCGTGGACCATGTTAAGTTTTAGCTGATGATGCAAGCTAAAATGACTTAACAATGGAATCGAGGATATATCTTTGCTTTATAGATGAAATTTCTGCTTGAAATTGGGAAAGAGATTCTCTGATAATCCACATAATAACCAATTAACCCTAGTACGCTCTCCGTTCATAAGTCTAATGGTAACAACAAATATGAGACCTTTTGTCTTTGTAATAAAAATAGAAAACTACTCTTATAATTGAGACTCTTTCTCCAACAGGTATAATTGAGCATTTCTCTTTAAGAAGTAGAAACAAACGTCTATCCAACATAGATAATAGATAGCAGATAAGAACTACTTAAAGAAGACAGATGGACATCAATAAACTATAGTACAGTAGTTAAAAATGATCAATAGATAAATGATAAATCATGTATATATTAATTGGCCAGGCGCCAAGAATTATATAACTCTTAGGCAGCTTCTGGACAGCCTCATCTATTGAATAAATTCATTAATATTATGCCAATCCTCTACTGGTCATGGCATAGATCATTAAATATCCACAAGTTAATTCAGCCCATTCATTGACTAAAATATAATTGTTTCAGCCCAATTGATGGCAATTTTACTCTCATAATTGGGAAGACTTTGATGAAAAGTTCATCCCAACTTCTTCTCAATTAGAGATAAGTCATAACTTAACGAATAACAACAGATGATGTAAAATATACAGATAATAAATATGACGCACCTCTAATTGGGACGTTGGCAGTTTTCCAAAGCACCAAGTAGCCCCTATTTGAGCCATACCTTAGTAAGTGTTATTTAATGATTTCATTTAAAGAACACAAATTTTCGCCTGTTGTAATTTTTGCCCATATTCCCAGCCTGATAGATTACTGGGGTTCACTAGGGAAAATTCCCTAAGGCGAAGTGAATCAGAAATTGGCTGGCTCAAGTTTTATAGAACTATGTTCAGGGGATTTTGAGATACTTGCCTGGTTGTATCCATCAGGATACAATCTGGATGAATACTTAAGATCTCATTGGGCGGAGTTGCTGATGAAATAGGGGCATCTGATAGTGATTAACTATCAGGTGTACCAATTGGGATTGGTCAGGTTTCAACACCAACTGATTGGGAATGAATAGTAAGTTGCAAGGCGAGTGATGCCACCTGCAACTATCAAAATGATTGGTTGGTGACTGACCTGCCTTAATAGTAATAAGTCTCATTACCTAAGCAGGTCGCTATCCAACTATGGTTGGTTTGCTTGGATCGAGAGGAAAACGTTAGGGACACGTTTTCAGACTCTTTACATTTGAGTTCTTGAGGATGTCCAATGACGGAATCTTATACCAGGATGGGTAAGACCATCACTGCTGAGACAAGGATGGGTGATTCAATGGCTACTGCTGCCGTTTCATTGAAGAGGTGTCAACCAAGAGTTAGACAGCCGAATCCCCTACTATTTAATTCCCTAGGATTTACTATAATAAAAAACAGCATTTTGGAATAGATACAGATCAGCTCAACTTTCTATTTAATTTCACCAATCCTGGGGTTGATACAGGTTATAAGGATTTAATCAGTCAATTGGACCAAGATCCTTGTATGTCAGGAAGCCAGAAGATAAAGAAAAACTGTATTTATTAAAAAACAGTAATTAGAAAAGCATTATCTACAGTTATATTATCGATTTGGTGTATAGTTAGACTATCAGCTTCTATTGTGTTGTTCTATCTCAAAGATATTATTGCAGAAAACAATTATTGGAAGACTCTCAGAGAGAAGAGTAAAGATCTGAGCGGGAATCTAGAGATGAAAGAACCACAATCAGAGATAGCTACTGACTGTGTGTTGGGCTGAGAGAGACTGCCACTGGGGTATCTTAATGATGATCAGGTGGATAAGAGTATAGTGAACAAATCCCTACGAGTATGACTTCAAGAGTATTTAATTGGAAATACTGGCCTGGAAATACTGGCCAAAGCATTGGGCTGAATAATAGTTCAATTTCAACTACGGATAATAGTCTCCATACTATTATCAATTAATACATTCTATATAATGTGACAAAGTTATGAGGAAATCAAACCTGTGTAGCAAAAAGGTTACTGGGTTGACAGCAAAAAATAAACTTATAGTAAAATTTTGCAAGTTGGTGTTCACTACAGGGGTAGTTGAGTTGATTAATATATAAAATGATGTTCTATAAAGATGTTTAAAATTTTGGAAATAAGTTACTGAATTAAGTAATGAATATAGAACATGAAGAGGATCACGTTCAGTGGCGTTCACCCAGCTCAGAAGTGGAGCTCCAAGTGAAGCAAAATGAAGATACTCAAGTTCAGGGAAAAGGACTTGCAGCCTAGATATGGTACTATCTAGAGCTGCAAGGAAGCCAGTTTCACCGGACATCTACTTGAGATGAGGAGTATAAGCAGGGCCAACTTGGGTTGGAATTAGGCCCGCTGGAAATAGTCCCAAGGAACAGCAGGATCAACTCAGGTTGAAATTGGGTCCGCTTTTAATAGTCCTGAGGAGTGAGTGTTTAGATGAGGCATTGGACGAGATAAGAAGCAATCAATCCGGAGATTTGGATTGCCATACCAATGAAGAGACGAAGTCAAAATAGGAAATGATTGATCCAAGATAGTGGAGGAAATCATCTGACTTAATAACACTCAATCACTGATCAGAAGTTTCTGGAGACTAGTTCATCAATTCAGGAGAAATTGGATGAAGCTAAGGAGGCAGAACGACCTGTGTAATTAAGGATAGCCACAAAGGCGGAAAATCATTTTCAGGAGAAAAACGATCTGGACAATCTGACGAAACTGTTGGCTAATGAGATATGAGAATCCTAAGCATCAGTTGCCAAAATAAGAGATGAAATTAGGACCTGTTGGACGAATAACCAGTCGGGGTTAAAGGCCTAATATTCAAGAGACTTGCCAAAAAGTCGGCAAGTTTATCCTATACATGAGGAAACAGCGCTGCTGTTGTATTTTGGAGGTCAATACTAATCAGAAGTATTGAAACTAAGAGAAAATAATTGTAATGTTCCCAGCGGACCTCTGAACCATTACATGGTTATGTCCTGAGATTTTGGTCAAGTCCCAGAAGGGGACCACTGAACCAAATGGTTGGTTAAATCTTAATAGGATAAAATTTTGAACCATGATAACTGGTAGGTTCAAGTAACCAGGACCCAGTTTGGATGAAGGGAAAAAGAAGGACCTCTGAGCCTTTTTGTAGGTTGCAAGTCCCATTGCAAAAGAAAAATACAAAAAGTATATAAAATATTATAATAATGTTTTTTATGGTCTATGAGTTTCAGACTTAAGAAGCGACAAGAAATCCTGATGGCCAAATGGGGGAGATTTTAATCTCAATGAGATGAAATTATTGGCTGGGGTAGCCAAAAGTATCAACCTATTGGTTAATTAATAGCAACTCGCTGATCTGTCAGAATGCCATTAGGAGGAGGTGCTCGAATTGTTGAAAAGTATTAGAGAGTATTCACCCAAAAAACGACCAGGATTTGTGATGCATGAGAAGTGATTCATAAGGTTAATACTGGGGAAAATCTGCTGATCTGGACGAAATGAGATTGCTGGCATGAGTGCCAAGAGTATCAATCTATTAGAAAATTTATTTGGGACTTCGCCCAAATAGCCAAGCCATTATTCCATTTATTAAAGGATCCAAAAAAAATTTTATGGAATGAAGAGGCACAGGACTCCTTTGATGAGTTACACCGGTATTTGATAGATTCGCCAATTCTGAAATATCCAAATTTTGATTGAGAGTTTATCATTCAAATTGATGCTTCGTTGATGGCAATTGACGCCATACTACGCCAAGTAGATGAAATTGGGGATGAACATCTGGTGGCATATGTGAGCTGGACACTCTCAGCCACTTTGAGGAACTACACCGTGACTGAGTGGGAATGCCTTGCGGTCATTTATGCAAGCAAGCAGTTTCAGGTGTACATCCATGGAATGCACTTTAAGGTGGTGACGGACCACTCTTTGTTGTATTGGCTTCACAATCTAAGAGAATTGGAAGGACAACTGGCCCGGTGGGCACTTAAGCTTCAGGCTTATGATTATGAGATAGTCCACTGAGTGGAGGCTCTCACCAGAACGCGGATGGCCTATCACAGTTGCCAATGGTCCAGTTGATATACCCGCAGGCAGATGAGCTATTCCAGAGAATGGTCAAAGTAAAAATTGGGGATGAGCCCTGACAAATCCAAGGTTCTCTTCAGAAAGCGATGGAAACACCAAGGCTATGGATGGACAAATATTTAAGATGATCAACAAGAAGCGGTTATTATTCCCAAAAACTGTTGGAAAGAGCAGCGATAGTACAAGCAGCTCACAAGGTTGTCAGGCATGGAGGTCTGAGGAAAACAACTGACCATATTTGCCAATATTATTACTGGGAATCAATTAGCTTTTATAACGCTGATCATCTAGCTTGTTGCATGGAGTGCCAGATGCACAAACCACACAAGAATACAACTGGATACTGACTGGTCCGCCATGGATTCGCCTGAAACATGGTGTCCATCAATGTGATGGGACCACTGACAATGAGCACAGGAGGAGTCAAGTACATCAAAGTTGCTATTGACCATCTGACAAGATATTCGAGAAAAAAGCCCTAACTAGAGTAGATGCTACCAGTACTGCGAGGTTCATCCTGGATCAAGTGGTATATCAGCATAGATGTCCACAGGTCCTGCTGAGTGACAATGGGACCAACTTCATGTCTCATGTGATCCTGAGGTTAAATGAAATAATGGGGATCCGTGAAGTCATGTCAGTACCATACCTGCTGGAGATGAACAGACTGGTAGAACGGGTCAATGAAATGCTGGCCGCAACACTAAGGAAGCTAGTCGCAGGGAGAACTTCCGCGTGGGGAATGTACCTGAGTTTGGTGACATTTGCCTACAACATTAGTCATCATACGGTGATGGGAAAAATTCCAATTGAATTATTAAATGGAAGAAAGGACGCGTTGCCAACAATTTTATATTTGGTGATGGAGCCTACATCTGGGATGAGTACCAAGCAATACTTGAACTGACTGATGAGTATCCTGATCAATATGCAATCGCAAGCATTTGTACAACCTTAAAGAAAAGGATATGAGCGAAATTGACGGATGACAAGAACCAACTGGAATTAGAAGAATATCAAATAGGGAAAAGAGTCGCCTATTGTAATATGCATGGTTTTGGACAAAGAAACAAATTAGATGCATTGTGGTCAGGTCCATTCAAAGTAATTGCCAAGATGGCGACTAATGCTTACTCCATCAAGAATCTCTTGGATGGAAGAGTTGTAAATCGAGTCCATACTAAGTATCTAAAGTTTTGGATTGATGAAAAAAAAAGAGTTCCCAAAGGGCCAATGAACCATTAAGCTGGTCATGTCCTGATGTTTAGGTTAAGTCCGAAAAAAGGACCTCTGAACCATGGAAAACTGGTAGGTTTAAATACTCAGAACCCAGTTTGGGGGAAAAGATGGACCGCTAAGCTGAAACAAGGTCAAGTCCCATAGTAAAAAAGTAGAATAAAATAAAAAAATTGATATAAGATATTGGAAAAAATTATAAACCGTATAGATAAAAATGCCAATATATTTTTATGATTATGAATATTATTTATCATCCTTGTTATAGGGATGATTCAGCCTATGTCGCCTCTTGGGGGAGGGAGGATGGATCGCGGTAGGAATAAATAGCCCGTCAAAATCAATATGTGTTCAGATGCTAGTGAGGGCGAGACCTACATGAAACCACATTTGTTGAGTGGACACCAAGCCCTGAGAAAAAGTGACTAGGGGAAGGGAAATTGAGATGTCAGAGGAAGCCAATCATGAAACCCCAGAGCGGGGAGGAAAGCAGCAGTATAAAAAGAGGCAATTGGTGTATAACCCTGAGTAATCCCAATATGGCACCAGAGCCAGAAGATTAGTCCTAAGTGCCTGCCAATGGGCTTCATCAAGTACACCAGACATGCGGGCTGGCAACAAAGAAGGAATGCTCAATGGGGGTTGCCAAATCATGCCCCCTATCAATGCCATCAGTGGAAGATACTGATGGGAAGCTCCGGAGAAGAGATAGTTGTGCAGAGAGTGGATTTAATCCTGCAAGCGGCAACTATGAGCTTCGCAGAAGCTAAAGCTGAACAAACGGTGGAACCCAGGCAAGGCTGGAAGCTTCGTGGACCAAATTCTAAGAACTTGGCTAGCAAAGTGAAGAGCATATGCAGAAGTATCCCAATCCAGAAGGTTATCAAGATCTGAGGGATTCAGCGCTAAAGTCAAAGCCTCAGTGACTTGGGTCCAGAGTTCAGTGTAGGGGAGCTCGAAGTGTATGCTGGTACCAATTGAGAGCTTGGAGATCAGAACAGCAGGATTGTAAAATTGACTAAGTCAGAAGAGGAACTCAGGGAGAAAGTCTAACCCAGCCAGAAACAAAAGATCCAGAGCAACCTGCATAATCTCTGGAGCATCTATGATGATGTTTGGACCATCAGCAAAAGGAGCTGAATCCAGGAGGGTTTCAAAGTCCAACTCTGGAATCGACTGCAGAGGAAGAGTCAGCAGAGAGTTGTTCAAAATGATGGTCATCCTGGTTTCAAAGGGATTAGTTACCAATTCTGGTAATTTGATGGAAGGACTAGCCGCTTGCACCAGACTAGGCATATGAGTCCTGGAAGGACCATAAAAGAGGTTCCGTTGAGCATCCCAACTAATCTGCTGGAAGAGGCGGAGGTCTGGATCAGACAGACTAATGAGGAGCTGCTGGCAGTGAGATTCAGAAATTGACATATGAGCTGAATGAGAGGGGGATGTCAGAATTATATAGAAGATGACATTATGCACTCTATAATCCTTTAGGCTCCAATTTTGGGGAGTTTAATCTCAAAATAAATGAGATAAGCTCTCCAAGGAAAGAATTAAAAATGACTTACACCCAAGAGGTTTTGAGCAAAATAACAATGGCGAATAAGAAAATAAGTATTCTTAATTAAGCTGCAAAATAAACATCGATGGCAAGAGTCTCCTGTCTAAGATGAGGATAAAATCAGGAAATCAAGGACACCGGACCAAGAATCCTGAATATGACAGTGGGTCATATACCCTGATGGGGGAAAACCGGATCCTGGGACTAATATCATTACAAGTAAATTGATCAGCCCAGCATGACAGAAGGTCATGGGGACCGCGCTCTGAGAAGGTAGTAGTGAGGAGGAAGAGGAAGAACGCCATATACTGAAGGTTGCCCCGAGCAGCATTATGTATTGATGAGTGTACTCTGCTTAAACCAATGAAGTATTTGAACAGGTGTCCAAAGCGGTGTTCTCATGCCATGGTCCTTTTCTCGCTAGAAATCTAGGCAAGAGGGGATGTGTTGGTATTTTTGCCCATACTACCAGCCTGCTAGATTACCTGGTATTGCTAGGGGAAAATACCCTAATGCAAAGTGAATCAGAAATTGGTTGGCCCAAGTTTCAGAAAAACTACATTCAGGATTTTAAGATACTTGCCTGGTTGTATCCGTCAGGATACAATCTGAATGAATACCTAAGATCTCATTGGGCGGAGTTGCTGATGAAATAGGGGCATCTGATAGTGATTAACTATCAGGTGTACCAATTGGGATTGGTCAGGTTTCAACACCAACTGATTGGGAATGAATAGTAAGTTGCAAGGCGAGTGATGCCACCTGCAACTAGCAAATCCATCGTTTGGTGAGTGACCTGCCATAATGTGTAATAAGTCCTATTACCTAAGCAGGTCGCTATCCAATTATGGTTGGTTCATTTGGATCGAGAGGAAAACGTTAGGGACACATTTTCCAACTCTTTCTGTTTGAGGCCTTGAGGATGTCTAATGACGGAATCCTAGCCAGGATGGGGAAGACCATCACTGCTGAGACAAGGATGGGTGATTCAATGGCACTGCTGCCGTTTCATTGAAGAGGTGTCAACCAAGAGTTAGACAGCTGAATCACCTACTATATAATACCCCTAGGATTTACTATAATAAAGAATAGCACTTTGGAATAGATACAGATCAGCTCGACTTTCCATTTGGTTTTACCCATCCTGGGGTTGATACAGGTGACAAGGATTTAATCAGTCAAGTGGACCAAGATCCTTGTATGTCAGGAAGCCAGAAGAATAAAGAAAAACAGTATTTAGTAAAAAACAGTAATTAGAAAAGCATTATCTACAGTAATTTTATCGATTTGGTGTATAGTTAGACCATCAGCTTCTATTGTGTTGTTCTATCTTAAGGATATTATTGCAGAAGGAAATAAATGGAAGACTCTCAGAGAGAAGAGTAAAGATATGAGCGGGAATCTAGAGATGAAGGAACCACAATCAGAGATAGCTGCTGACTGTGTGTTGGGCTGAGAGAGACTGTCACCTGGGCATCTTAATGAAGATCAGGTGGACAAGAGTTTAGGGAACAAATCCCTATGAATATAACTTCAGGAGTATTTAATTGGAAATACTGACCAAAGCAGTGGGCTGAATAATAGTTCAATCTCAACTACAGATATTGGTCTCCATACTTTTATTTTTTTTAGTACTAGATGGTCCCAACCCAAGGGGGATTCATCGATGTTTATTGAATTACGCCTGGGCTCCTAAGAGCCTGAGGCGAGGGAAGGGGAGGGAGGAGGCATCGAGAAAGGGAGGGGGGTTTGCGCGCCAGAGCCGTGCTGCAGTGACAAGTGAGCGGGGGAGGGTTGGCGACATAGTGCAGACCTTCAGGGCCATCTCAAAGTGTACCTGAAAGTGGGTGATCATGTGTGGAAGGGTCCACACCTGCTGGTCAAAGGCAGCACGAAGGAAGGAGTTATGGATGGTCCAGATGGCTGTGGCATAGGCGAGGACACGGAAGGGTCGGTGGCAACCAGGCAATGTCTGCTCAAACATGAGGTCTTGCACAGGGTGTCCAGACCAGGGCTGAGCATGGAGGAGCGCGTGGGCCTTTGGCCAAAATGCGGCGACACCTGGACAGGTGAAAAAACGATGGAGGTGGGAGTCAATAGGCTCCACACAGCGGGGCAGCTTCGGTGCTGGAAGGTAGGTCCAGTCCGGTCCCCTGTCTTGTATGAACAGTGGAGCACCCTCCATAAGGTGTTGGACACCTTTGCTGACAGGATGGGGTGATAGACGTCCTTCCACAATTCCTTAAGGTCAAATCTCACGGAGGGAGGGAGGAGCTCAAGGAGTCTTGGGCGGATGGGAGGACGATCTTGGGGGTTGAGGCGAGTTGTGATAACTTGTCCATTGTGCACAATTGCATGGCGACGTGGGCTGAGGCCAGGGCCTTCCCTTCTGTATGGGAATGCATGGTGGATCCGCGCGCCTACTCGTTTCAGGGCAAGGAGAGCCTGGTTCCAGTAGGGGGATGAGGATGGTTTTAGGCGATGGCCTGGGTGGTTTGTGAGCCACTCCCCTAATGAGGTCAGAGATGCTCGAGGAAGACTAGAGCTGCTGACACTGACTGGCGGAGGGCGGGCGCCCATTGGGGCATGGGGGTCGCGTCCCAGCAGACAATCGGCCATAGGAACTTCAGGAAGATTGTGGTGGCGTGGGATCGCGTGTCCAGAAGCCCTAGGCCCCCTTCATTGCAGGGTCGGGCAATGGTTGAGAGGGCCATTGGTGGATGGTTTGAGCCCCAGATCCAACAGCGGAGGAGTACATTGAGCCGCGTATAAAAGGCATCTGTGAATGGGCAGATGTGCGCTAGGAACCAGACTTTGGAGATAAGGAACACATTGGCCATCAGAGCTCGACCCTGGGGGTAATGTGCCGCCGGTTCCAGCTGGCAATCCTGAAGTTAGCTGCTGCAAGGAGCAAATCCTCATTGTCTTTTAGCGCAACTCCTTGTTGGTTGGTGAGAACGCCCAGGTGACGGAAGGTACCGCGCTCAGGTTCAATACCAAATGGTGGGGGGAAGGTGGGGGAGCCGACCTGTACAACTGTTGTCTTGGAGGTGTTGACCATGGCGTTGGACGCCTTGGTGTACCTCTCAATGGTCACAGCAGCGAGGGCAACATCCCCTGGGCAGCCAAATGCAATGGCAGTGTCATCTGAAAATGCCATGGTGCGTGTGGGGGCTTTACCTGGGACCAGAATCCCTGTTAGCTTGTCCTGTAAGGAGGCCAAGAGGGGGTCAAGGGTGATGTTAAAAAGGATAGGGCTCAGGGGGTCCCCTTGCCGGAGACCTTGTCCAACTGGTACTGCCACTGTAAAACCCATTGGCGTCAGGACTCTGGTGTGGAGCTGGTCATAGAGCGCTGATATCCAGCGCCTAGCTGCGGGTGGGAGATGGAAGCGGGCCAGGAAAGCATCAATATACTTCCAGGCTACCCGATCATATGCTTTCTCCATATCCAGGAGAGCCACAAAGCCATTCACCTTACGAGAGTTAGCAGTCAAAGTCACGTGAAGGTCATTATAGTTGTCCCATAACGACCTCCCCGGAATAAAACCGTACTGGGATGGGGAGAGGCGAGGTGACACCCATTTGGTGATGCGGTTGGCCAGAAGCTTCGTGAAGAGCTTGTGGTCTGTGTTGATCAACGCTATGGGGCGCCAGTTCGCCAGGTTCTCACGGTCTGACTTCTTGTGAATGAGGGTCGTGATTGAGCCTCTGGAGTTGGGGAGGACCTCGCCATTCACCAAGAGTGCAGCGAAGAGGTCGCGGAGGGTTCTGGCTATCACTGCAGGTTCCAGAAGGTACACCTCAAAGGGTATTCCGTCTGGGCCTGGGGCTTTAAGCCGTGGGGATTT
Organism: Massospora cicadina; assembly: GCA_022478985.1. Lineage (NCBI taxonomy): Eukaryota > Fungi > Entomophthoromycota > Entomophthoromycetes > Entomophthorales > Entomophthoraceae > Massospora > Massospora cicadina. The sequence continues at coordinate 56,597 of JAKSZP010000022.1, read as the reverse complement.
CAGAAGGGTTTCCATCACCTCCTGGATGGAAATAGGCGCCAGTAGAGCCTCATCAGCCCGTGGGTCAATGGGCGGCTCTGGAGCTCGCCACAGGAAGTCTTGGATGTCCGAGGGTCCACCTGGGTGGCATGGAAGAGGCTGGATTAGAAGCGGTGTAGTTCCTGCGTGATTTCCTCCTTATCTGAAGTGTTTGTAGTGCCAATCTTCAGTGCAGTAATATCCTGCGCTGTTGACCGGGCTTTCTGTTTCTGAAAGAAGAAGCGGGTGGGGCGTTCCCATTGAGCATAATAACGAGATGTTGTAAAGTTTGCTGCCCGTTCTTCCTGCAGTGTGAGCTCCAAGCGGAGTGCTTCCTGCGCCGCTTTCAAGTCTTCCAACCATCTGGGAGAGGGCGAAGGCTGGCAGTTTCGCTCTAGATGTCTGATTCTGGCTTTCGCCCTTTTGACTCTGGCGTGAGCTGCAGTCATCTGGGCTTTGGAACAGTTGTAAGCAACGCGGGTGATGACCTCCTTGGTCACCGCCCATTTAGCCTTGTGGTCAAGCAGGTGGGGTGGGGGGATGTGAGAGTCTCCCGGATGGTCATAGACAGCTTCTCCTTAGTGAAGGGGTTGTTGAGAAGAGCTGGGGCAACCCTAGGCCAGAACCTACGCGACGGTCTAAGTGTGGTGGTGAGGACAACGGTGAGTGACCTGTGATCACTCAGATGGTTGTCACGAGAGATGAGAGAGGAGACGCGGCCAATTAGCAGGGGGCCAATCAGTGCCATATCTATGCGTGACGCTGACTGGAAAGCTCCTCCATCATACTGGATCCTAGTCATGCAACCTAGGCCAGACGCGGAGGGTGGAAGCGCATCTATAAAGCCACTCAGGCGAAGGAAATCCTGGAGGCGACTTGATCCAGGGCGTTCCTTTGCTGCAGGGGGTAAGAGTCACGGACGCGACTTATGGTTGTGTTGAAATCTCCTAAGAGGACTGTATTCCGTGGGAGATTGAGTTGGAGGAGCTCTTCCAAGAGCCGATTTTGCTCCTGACCTGCATTAGGCAGGTAGATGCTTGCAGCGAAGAAGGAGAAGTCAGGAGTGGTGAGTTAGGCCAGTATGAGGCGGCCACCTAGATATTGTGAAAAAGAATGGGTTTTAACCGGGGATTCAAAACAATAAGGGCGGCATGGTTTGTCCAGAAGGAGTTGCCTCCAAACTGTTCATTCCATGCAGATTGTTCGTGGGGGAGGATATGGGGCTCCTGGACAGCAGCGATGTCAATTTGTGCTGACCTGAAGTTTTGGAGGTAGCGGGCTCTCCGCTTAAAGTCCCGCAACCCATTTGCGTTGATGGATTGCAGGGCCAGGGTGCTGCCATGGGGACTCATAGCTGTTCCCCTCCATGTCCTGGGGGTTGCCAGCGCTTAAACCTGCTGCTGTGAGGCGGCTAGTTTTGAGTCCTTTAGCTTGACTATTAGCTGCAATCCGTGAGGAGCGTCGAGGGTTCTGGGGGGAAGGAGAGAGGGTGGGGGGCGGAGGACCCAGTAAGCCAGCCTAGGATGCTGCCCCCACTCCATTGCAGGGAAAGGACCTGAGGGTGCTCAATGGTGACCTCCGCGGTGTCCCCATTTGATGAGTCTGAGTCCATATTCACTTCCTCCAACACTGCAAAGGATCCGCGTGAAATGGACTGTGGGGTTGGGGTAGGACTCTTTGAGGTGGCACTTCTACTGCAGGCCGCGAGTTGCCAGTCCATGCTGGTGGGCATAGCTCCATTGGGAGCTGAGGGTTGATGCGATAAATCGCTGGTGGAGGTTGGTGGGGTGCCGCGGAGCCCTGAGTGGGGGTGGCTGACGAGGGGCACCCTGTGGGAGATGCCTTGCGCTTGGTGAGAGAGGGAGTTGACTCTGGGAGATTGGAGGGGGTGCCCATTGGAAGAGGGGCATGAGCGCGAAGGTATCCCATACCAATAGTGGGGTTAGCTATTTCAACTGCTAGGCGTAAGGCCTCAGGGGACAGGTCTTGAACGGGAACCCATTGTGTAGGTTGTGGAATTGCTGCTGCAGCCACGTGGGATCGTTTTTGGCCTGGTTTAGGCCCCTGGGTGGTGGCTAAGAGGGCTTGTTTTTGAGCTGTGCAGCCACTATACAAGTGTCCAAGGGCGTTACACCATGAACACCGGGGCGCGCCTGATCAGGGTCGACAAAATAGATCTCAGGGCATGCCCCAACTACCGCCACACGAGGAATAACCTCAATGTTGCGGGATACAGTGGGGGAGGGGATGAACGACGCCCTAGCAGTGCGAGCTCTTTGAGTGGGAGCATAGTAAGAGGGGACGCTAAAGTCCACTGAAAGAACAGACCCAAACTCCATTAAACCACGATGGAGTGCCAGTTTAAGAGACTCAGGATCAACAGTCGTTGGTAGGTTGGAAAAAGTAACCCATGAAATTTTCTCCAGGTGAGAGCATGTGCGGGAGATGCAAAGAGATCCGCGTGGAATAATGACCCGGAGGGTGGCAGCATGGTCAGCAAGGGCAGCTTCAGTGAAGCCCACATCGATGTAGTGGCCCTCCACTGATTCATGGATGATGGTGTTAATAGGGAATGTCTCCGCAATCGCTGCAAAGTATGAGAAGTAATCTTCTGTATAGAATTCAACAGGGTTATGCCCATAAGAAAGGCGAATTGTGTGAGAGGGTTGAGCGAGGTAGAGCTTTTTGCGCTCTAGTTTCGGCCCATTTCTTCTTAACATCAGCAATAAATGCCACTTCACGGGGATCAGCTTTGGGTAGCGTTGGTGACAGAGGTTTTTGCCACGCCCCAGTGGCTCCTTTGGTACGTTTGTGTTTGCTTTGGGCTTCAATTGCAGGTTGAGTGTGAGCTGGTGGTTTGGACAAGTTTGCGGAGTTCCCTTGTTTCTGAAATGTTACAGCAGTTGCTGGCGTCATATTAAATTGAGGGGCGGTTTGTTGGGCCTCGCTAAATTGGGGAGGCCCATCCAGATTGGAATTAACTCCAGCCAGTTGGGAGGAGGGAGATGTTTCATCACCATCCCAATCTATTTGGGTAAATTCAGCCCGAGTATTTGCTGTGATTTCGTGGGCAAAACTCATTGGCTGATTGGTGAATTAGTCGTTTTCAGCATATTGAGAGAAAGTGCCAACTTGAGAAGTGCCGATTATGGGGTTAAAATGGGACGGATGAGATTGGATTTGGTGTGAAGTTCCAAAATCTGAACCATTTAAATCCCCATTGGGAAGAGTAGATTGTCCCAATTTGGTGCTTAGTGAACCAGAATGTGTGGCTAATCCAACCTTACATCCGAGGGTTTGGGGGCCAGGTGATTGTTGGGCCTCGCTAAATTGGGGAGTCCCATCCAGATTGGAATTAACTCCAGCCAATTGGGAGGAGGGCGATGTTTCATCACCATCCCAATCTATTTGGGTAAATTCAGCCCGAGTATTTTCTGTGATTTCGTGGGAAAAACTCATTGGCTGATTGGTGAATTGGTCGTTTTCAGCATATTGAGATAAAGTGCTGACTTGAGAAGTGCCGATTATGGGGTTTAAATGGGATGGGTGAGATTGGAACTGGTGTGAAGTTCCAAAATCCGAACCATTTAAATCCTCATTGGGAAGAGTAGATTGTCCCAATTTGGTGCTTAGTGAACCAGAATGTGCGTCTAATCCAACCTTACATCTGAGGATTTGGGGGCCAGGTAGCTGGGTATCGCCCCTCATGGAGGGAGCCAGAAACACGGCGTCAGCAATAATAGATGGGGCTGAATTAGCTGACACAATGGGGGAGGTGAATGTCTGGATGGGCTGAGTTGCATTCAACTGAGCAGACGCCATTAAAACAGCGTGGGTGATGGCCTCCTTGGTTGGAGGGGGCCCAGCGGGTTGGTGGGAGGCAGCGCACACAGAGCTGTTAGGCGTGCAGGTTGCAGAAGTGCGATCAGGTGAACTGGCGCTAGTTGGAGTAGCTCCAGGCTGGGGGGTGGTGCCTGCTTTCATGGCTGCTGCTTGAGAGCGGGTGATTCTGGTTGACCCTGAGGTGGTTAACCGAGGGTTGCTTCGTTTGGGGTGGTGCTGGCTCGTTTGGCATAGCCTGCGGGTTCTTTTGCGGGGTTTCCCGCCATATTTGCTAATAGTTTTTGTAAATCTCTTTAGTGGAGCTAAATTTCAGGCTGAATTTTCTTGAAAAGTGATGCTTAGCAGAAAGAGATTCTCTCCATACTTTTATTGATTAGTAATTATATACGATGTGATGAAGTGCATGAGGAAATCAAACCTATGCAGTAAAAAGGTTACTGGGTTGCCGGCTGATAATCAACCTAGAGTAAAATTTTACACCGCCTTAAATGCATTACTATTGGTGCTTAATTTAAGAGGTACAATATAGTTAATTCCATGAGCCTACTTCACACCTAAATGTCCTCTTAATTAGGCATATTAATATTATATTATAGCAATTTTTAACTATAATAATCAGAGATTAAAAAGCAATTTGAGGCGGTTTTTAAATATATCTGATTATATAGATTATAAAGATAAATCAGGAAGGATCAAGGGATCCATAAATGGGAGTAATCTATCAGCTTTATGGTTTTCTTAAAGGGTTTGTTTTCAAGGCAATCATCAAGATCTAAAATTTTCTCACACTTGACTGGAATAAAAACACTGAGTTTCCTAATTTTATCTTTAATGTCTGTAAACAGCACCTCTTCAGTCTGCAGAAATTTTGTCAGAGCTCTTAGTCCTGGTGAACGCTAACTCTTTGACTTTTTGGATCAACTATCACATATGTATAAGTTTCTAGGATCCCTCTGCGAGTCTGAATTGGATTACCTTATTATTTTGTTGAATGTCATGACATCTACTTAATCCAAAACTATTGTCAAGGAGGAAGTTATTCTGGCCACAGGATTACCCAGGGATCTTATGGTTATGCACTTCATATGCTATCTTCAAACCTTATTCAAATGGATATTTTTGGCAACATCCTCAGTCCTAGGTATGCTGATTTTTTTCTGGCATCCCTTTTTTGGGATGGGGACTTCTTGGCGGAGTTTATCTTCGCACTTAACCATTTCCTGATGTTCAGAGCCTATTTGGAAATTCTAGGGTCTTCCAATTTTCTGCACCAAGCTCAGCTTCTCAACCACAAAGGGCCAAGTATGAGCATTTTTTTGACTCCATTCATCTCATTTTAGCCAAAGAAGCTTCAGTTCAGCCTCAAAATTTTGTTCAAGTTGACACTTTTGTGTAGGAGGTTCTTGATTCCTGGTCCGTGATGCTTGGGAATAGGCTAAATATGCCTTGTTGCTTGGGTTAAATAACATGACTTCCATGATGTTCACTTTCTCTCATCCATTTGGGCAGCCTTTGAGGCTTACAGCAGAATAGCGCTGATTACCATCTTCCTAGGATGGCCTTAATTGACTACCTTATGCATTTTTCCCAAGCGGATGCTTTCAGGTTAATTGTTGCACGTCCCCCTCATCAAAAGGTGGAAAGCTTAAAAATATTGTGTGCATCTTGCAACCCCAGAGATCTACCAATACCACACTAATTTTTTATTGACTATCTTATCTTAAGTGCTTGCTTTCCCCCCAATTATGGGCTTGATTGGATCACTGACAATGTTTTTGTGCCCCCCATTGCCAATTGTTCTCTGAGTATTAGCCACTACCTACATGTGGCTTATCTGGTTGTATGCTTCTATGGCCCTGTTTCTTGTCACTCAACTACTAGATTGGGCTGAATTGACGCATGAAGAGGAAGAATCTGGACTTGAGTCACCCTCCCCCTCAAAGCTGAAAAATAAAAGCTCTTATAAATTAATAACTTCTTATAATTTTTATATATTCTTAGAATTTTTTAATATATCAAGTGTCAGAGGTCACAAGTGACACGACAAAAATACTTTTAATATACTTAAATGTAATCATCATTACTCTTTTTTCCATTTTTCTTTTTTCCTATATATTTATATCTATATATCCTTTTTACATATATAATCTTCTCTTGTTTAAGTTTTTTTTGATTATAAAATCATTATTTTTTTCTTAGTTGGCTAGTAACACTATACTTTCTTAGGAACTTAGCATAGAGTCAATTAAAGACATGCCCCAAATTTTTCTACTTGATAGTTTAGGTGAAGTTTGACGTTTTCTCAGTTGCATCAAATGGGCCAACCCAAATTTGATTTAACTTGTGTTTTCAGCCCAAACTGTGGGTATTATAAAATAATATTCCATCACCTTTAGAAAATATGGGAATATTGTACTGTTTTTTCTGATCATTTTCATGCAGGTTTTTGAAGTCTAAAATTATCATAAAAGCCTATGCTTATAATTTGATTAAGGTCTCTGCAGGCCGCTTGACATAAAGGTAATAGCTCAATTCTTGGGGTTCTTGTATCACAGAATATAACAATGGTGGCAAGTCTGGGTGCTTCCCATATATAAGTTGGAAAGGTGAAACTCTCATGGCCAGATGACTTGAGATATTATAAGCAAAATTGGGTGAACTAAGGAATGTACTCCATTTTAAGTCTTCTGAGAAGTTAATTTCCTTAGGATATTGATAAGTGTACCATTAACTCGTTCCACTGTATCATTTGTTTCTGGGTGGTATGGAGTTGATAGCTCACCTCACTACCCCAATAACTCATCAAACTACTTGAGAATAACTGCAGTAAAATTTGTGACATTATTTGTTAGTATGAATTGCTGACATCCGTACTGATGTATGACTTACTCCAATGCAAATTTAGCAGTTATCAAGGCTCCTAAGTCCCTTATAAAACCGTATTCAAACCATTTAGTCAGATGCTTGATTGCTGCAATAATCTATTAGTCTTTTGCATTACTAATCAGGAGGGGTCTGACCACATCTATAGATATGGTGTGCCAAGTGAATTTTAGCCGAACAAGCTGATATAAAGTAAATTTTCAGAAGAGCTTTTCCCCTTGACACTCTTGGCAACAACTCATGGTTTAATGTATGTCAAAATTCATTAAACTTCAATAATAAATTTCTTTAGTTGCTCCTTTGTTCTCTTGAATCCCTCATGAAAGTGGCCTTATGAGCAGCAAATTAAATCTGTTTGGAACAAAGGAAGAAGGAATACATATTTACCATCAATAAACTCGAATAGAAGTTTCTCTTTCAGTTTGGGTTTCATTTCTTAATTTGGGAAAAATTTTGCAATTGTTTGGGCTCATCAGCAAAAGCTTTACTGACCATTTTTTGGAATAAGGCATCCACAGGATGAAATAGAGTGGCCACGATGGGAAGACAAGACAAGAAATACACATTCTGATGCTTAGCACCAGCCCAATGATTGATAGTTTAGTCACAAGCCTTCAGCTTAAGTGCTCAGCGAGCCAAACGTCCTTCTGGAATCATAAAGTTATTAGACCAGCTGAGGGATGCGTGATCAGTCATTATGGTAAAACGTGTTCCATGTAGGTATACTCAGAACTGTATATAAGCATTTATAACTGCCAAACATTCCCTTTCTGTCATGGTGTAGTTTCTCACATGGACATTTAATGTCTGACTAGCATAGGCTACCAGGTGCTCTTCGCCATCTTCTCCAATTTGGGACAGAACAGATCATACTTCCTTTAAGGAAAGAATCCATTTGGAAAATAAATTCTTAGTCAAAACAGGATAGCACAATAATGGTGCAACTAATAGGACTGAATGAATCTGGTCAAATGCCTCCTGTCAGGCCAAGTCCCACTTGAAAGTAACCTTTATCATTAAGTAGATAAAATAGAGGTTCTCAATTTGAGCAAAGTCAGCAGTAAATTGGCAATATTACCTGACCATACCCAAACATACTTGAATATCCCTCTTAGATTCAGGCCTCTTCATTTTAAATATGGCTTCCAATTTGGCTAGCTGTGACCAAAAACCTTCTTTATCAATCACAAATCTAAGGTACTCCAGTTGGTCCTTACAGAACTAACATTTCTGGGGCTTGATCTCTAATTTTGCAGCTGTTAACCTCTTGAAAACCTCTTCCAGATGTTCCAGATGATTATCAAAGGTGCGGATGAAAAATTTGTAATTCGTCTAGGTATACTAGTACGCATGACAATTTGAGATCTCCTATAATGATGTCTATCGCTCTCTAGAAGGCCGCTGGAGCATTACAGAGTCCTTGGGGCATCCTCATTGGTTATAGTAACCTCTCTTGGTTAATAATGGCGCACTTTTCTCTCTCAGCTTTGGGAATGTCAATCTGCTAATACCCAATGATTAAATCCACCACTGAGAAGAGTTTTGCACCTCCAAGCTTATCTATGACATCATCAATATACAGAAGAGGACATGAGTTTTTTTCATAATGTTCTTAAGCTTCTGGTTTTCAATAAGGGCCTTGTTACTTACATCTTACTTTTTAATGCTTAGAATCGGGGCTGCCCATGGACTCTTGAATAGTATCAACATACCGCGGTCAAAAAGTGCCTTAATCTCTTTTGACAACTTCTTCAGCAGCTTTTAAATGCCTAATCAGCCTTAATCAGATAGGTACATGATCCCCAGTATCTATCATCTGGGTCACTCTAGCGCATCCCAAGTCAAAATCATCTTTAGCAAATAATTTCCATTTATTTACTTGAATAAGACTTAGACTTGGTATTTTCTTGATCATTTAGTTCCACCAAATTGGCCGCAGGTATGACATTATGAACATGATGTAGTTCATCATTGGGAAGCCCTAGCTCATCAAGGGTTCTAAACTCATAAAAGGATTCAATCTCTGTAATAGGTACCAAGTGGAGATAGGCAACCACCTGGTGCCTTTTAGTAAAATTACCAATTTTGCATGTTTGTGAAGAGAATGTTAACTTTTTAATGTCCAAGAATAATTATTCCAGGCGCTTTATTGGGTTTGAGTTGAGTCTGGGACAAAGGCTGATAAACTTCACCATATATTCTTTCTGGGGTTTGGATTGTCAACCTAGTTGGGACTATTGTTTGCATTCTAGAACTAAAGATAGCTCACTATATGCTCGAAGGGGTATGCCCTTAGACTCTTGGATTTGTGTCGGCAAGGACATGACATGGCGCTTCATCTTGGAGTATTTGATAGAGAATATACCATCCTGATAGACAAAATTAATAAAATGATTAGGCTTTTTCAGTCCCAGTTTTGCACCTTTTGTATAGTAGATTGGGATGGTTTGGTTCAAGATAGTTAAGGTTTGATTTTTATGACTAGTAACCACTCCATATTGTCTTATAGAATTATCTCAATAAGGATCTCATAGTTCTGATTAGGCAGCACTATAGCCGGGGCAGATATCACTATGGATCCAAACCTTATAGATAAGGCACTATATGCCCCAAGAGCTCTGGTGGTATGTTTTCCTGCTGTGCCATATTATTGATCATGTGTAACATCCGGAGCTAACCCAACTTTATCACCAACTTAGTGCTGACGATATTAATAGAAGCACCACAGTCAATAATGGATTAAACATAGACTTTATTAACAGCAATATTACATATGTACACTCAGCGTATATTTCAGAAGTATTTATTAAGTGAATAGCGTCGGAGTTTCCTGACTCCAAGTGTGATTTAAGGCAGGAGCATATTTCAGAAAAAATTTACTTTAGAGACTTGTGGGTAATGTGACCTTAACATACTTTAAAGAGGAAAGATTGTGGAAGCAAGTAGTTCCAGGATCAAGGCCGTGACCCATAACTTGCTTAGCATAAGATTTAGCTACTTCAAACTGGGCTTCTTCTGAATCTTCTATTAGTTTATGATATTTTCTAGTTCTGGTTGTGATCATATGCAGTTTTTCAGCCATAATACAATGCAAATAATCTTCATCAGATGGATCTTACACAAAATTTTCGTCTGGTTTGAAAGAAATTTTTCATTAAGATTAGTGGCAATAGGGCATTCCGCTCCTTCTCCACCTGTCCTTTTCCTGATTTTATACCCTTTTTGACAATAATAGCTACATTGACTCCAGTTTTGCGTCTATTTTAGATATAACATTTAAACAAAGTGCCCTTTTTTGCCACAACAATGGCAAGCAATGACGTTGAGCTTGGGATGGTCAAATTTCTGGTCCTGCAGGTTTTCTTTTCACCCCTGATAATAATGTGCACTATTACTCTTTTGAGGAAAACGCACCTGCTGCTGATTGTTTGGCAAATTTGGCACCTCAAAAATGCATGCGCAGCGACGTAAATAGTCCACCAGTCTATTTGTTTCTATATCACAACTAAAGGAAGGAATCATGACACATTACAAATCGCTATAGGGCTTTACAGTGTGTTCCATAGTAATTTTTTCATCAAATATGGTCATAATATTTGATTTAAAGAGCAATTGTGCTTCATGATAAAATTAATCAGCATAGTCCTTAATTGACTCATTTGTTTAGAACTTGACATCAAAAGCTCTGTTTTTGGGTCAGCAATTTTTAAGCCCACCAAATTCCTTTTTCACAGCCTGTTTGGCCCCATTGTAATACTGATCTTCACCTAAATATGGTGTAACAATTTCTAAGTTGAGCGAATCCAGACAGTTAATAAGGGATGATACTTTTGTGAGGTCTGATGCTCCTCTCTTGGCCTTCTTTAAAAACTTTAAGAAGGAATAAACATTGCCTTCTTTGTCAAATTTTGGAATTTTCAGAGGTTTAAATTCACCTTTACCTGAGTTCTTAACAGGAGAGGCAGTTTCTCTTCTCAAGCTCAACCAACTTGGGGAGCTTTTGAGCAGTATAGGCTGTTGTGAGCGACTTGGAGTAAGCATTAAAGTCAGTATGCAAGGAATAGTTCATGCATTTGACATGTTCATTTCATAGTCTTCCTCCATCTCACGATAACCTCTAAATTGCTTGATTCTGTTCTCCAAAATTGGGACTGACGTAACTTCTGAAGTACAAATTTGCATGTTTTTGGGGCCACATCTTTATCCTCTCCTCACCAAAGATTTGTTGCACAATTGAAATTACTGTCCTTGATAGTCTCCATGACTTTATTGGTTTGATTCTGATCAGCTTTAAACATTTCCAGTCTGGACAAAAGTGCCTCCATATTTCAGATCTTTTCTCATTTTTATATCAGAAAGCTATAACCAGTTCTCCATAGTGTTTTTACATTTAACAGGATGGTATCTGAAGTATGAAGTTCGGAGATAGTTGACCATATGTTGGCTAATTCAGCCTTAATCTCAGAATTGTCTGGTTGCTCTATTTGAATTGAAGGTAATAGGGCTAAAGCTTCATTATCCTTCTGAGTTGCAGCAAACTCAGCCCAAATAGATTCTTCTAATAGTACATATTTCTCTTCTAATTCTTGGAAAATCTTCCTTGTCGCATGGCTCTGCTCTAGGAGGGTCTCCATATTTGAAGCTATGTAATGGTATTGAGTTTCAAGTCTGATGCAGTAATTGGTAATATCCATATACACTGACTAAAAAATCCAGAATTGTTTAGCACTTCCGTTGCTATTTTCAGGACGTTTCATTTACTGAAATATTAGCTTGTCAGTGCAGTTGTGGGCTTTTGCAGCAGCTCCGGTGTTAGACACAATTGCTTTGAGCACTTCTGTAAAGCATATATCCAGCTTGATAACAAACAAGGTTGGGCAGACGTTCCTCCTCTTGGACATGGTGTAGTGTGGGAAAGCTCAAGGATTTGTTAAGCAAAAATTCGTTGAGTATGTTTGTTAGATGTCTTCACAAAGCTATCCAAATATTCATCTGTGATAGCTTGATTTTCCTGAAGTCTTCAGGCCAAAGAAGCTTTGGTTGCCTCTATGTACTTTTGATAGGTTTCATTCTTCAATGCTTGATCTTTCATATAGTAAAACAGACTAAAGCTTGGGTTAATTGCAAAAAAACCAACCTGATAACTGAGAAACGGAGTTTCCAACATTTCCTTGATATTGGGCTGGCAAAAATAGACCATATTAGATGGTAGTGTTGGGTCCATTTCAGTTGATATTAATACTATTAAGTATTTGTTTATCTCCTAGTTGTCATAAAGCTCGATGTAAAGTGTTTAATGTACTGAATAAAACAAGTTTCCATCTCTTTGTCACTGTATTTTTGGGCAATATCTGAAAGCTGATTGCCCATGTTCATATTATTTATTTTTAATTTGATTGAGAACCAAAATGTTAAGTTTTTATCAGATGGTGCAAGCTAAAATGACTTAACGAGGGAATTGAGGATATATAATTGCTTTATATTTAAAATTCTGCTTGAAATTGGGAAGTAGATTTTCTGATAAATCTCAATAATAGCCAAGTAACTCTGGTAAGCTCTCCATTCATAAATATACTGGCAACAACAAATATGAGACCTTCTGTATTTGTAATAAAAATAGAATATTATTTCTTATAATTGAGACTCCTTCTCCAGCAGGTATAATTGAGTATTTCTCTTTGAGAAGTATAAACACAAACGTCTATCCAATATAGATAATAGATAGCAGTTAAGAACTACTCAAAGACGACAGATGTACATTGACAATTAATAAACTATAGTACAGTAATTAAAAATGATCAATAGATAAATAATAAATGATGTTTATATTAATTGGCCAGGCGTCAAGAATTATATAACTCTTAGGCATCTTCTGGAAAGCCTCATCTATTCAATAAGTCCATTAACTTTATGCCAATCCTCTGCTGGTTATAGCAATAATCATTAAACATCCCCAAGTCAATTCAGCCCATGCATTGACTAAAACATAAATTGTCTAATCCAATTGATGGCAATTTTACTCTCATAATTGGGAAGATTTTGGATGAAAAATTCATCTCATATTCTTCTAGATTAGAGATAAGTCATAACTTAACGAATAACAACAGATGGTATAATATACAAATAATAAATATGACGCACTTCTAATTGTAACGTTGGCAGGTTTTCCAAAGCACCAAGTAGCCCCTATTTGATCCATACCTTATTAAGTGTTAATTAAATGATTTCATTTATTATACACAAAAATATCGCCTTATGTGCATTATTATTAGTACTTAATTTAGGAGGTTTAATTTAGTTAATGCCATGAGCCCACTTTGCACCCAAGTGGCATCTTAATTTGGCATATTTTATTATATTATAGCAATTATTAACTAAAATAATCATGAGGTTTTAACTGCAATTGAGGCGGTTTTGAGACTAATATGAGTATAATGATTATAAAGATAAATTATAAAGGGTCAAGAGATCCATCAATGGGAGTAATCTTTCAGCATCAACGGTTTTCACAAAGGGTTTGTTCTTCAATCAACCATAAAAATCTAACAGACCTCATTATCTGTAGACTACATTATTAAGCTTCACATGAAATGGGTTTGATAAAATTATGTGGTTGTGGACCATTTTATGACATTGTTGGGACTGAGGGAGGTCTGAAGGCGAACCTTTGAAGCTTGCTGAGGTGGACAGGCAAGAGTAGGACTTAACCTTAACAATAGGTTCAGAGGTCCTAATAAATAATTAGGGACTTAACCTAGGCAGGTTCAGTGGTTTAAAAACTAATAGTTAGGGACTTAATCACTATGGTTCAGAGGTCCCAAGAGAGAAAACGAACTTCTACTAAAGAGCCAAAAGAGGTAAAGTGTAAAATTTATTTTATTGAGTAAAGATTTGCACCTTATATAGTGCTAGTAAAATAAGGAATAAAATAAGGGATATAAGGAATGATCAGCGTAAGCCCTGTTGGAACTGAAAAAATTAGGAAATATTATCCTAAATCTTTTAGAGGGTAAAGAGAAGTAGGTAACTGATAAAGTACTCATAAGATTAGGTGAATTTTGAGATAAAATAACATTGAATTAAGGGTTTTGTCCCCTCCAGGGTAGAATAATAGTTGTGATAGTTTATCAGCCAGGATTATCAATTAGTGGAGCAGTTTGATAATTTATCTCAAGTTTGTCCAATATTAACTGAATTTGGAAGATGCTAAGTAAATTGAAGTTAATAACGATTTTGGGCTTTAGACCCAACAAAACATCAATTGGTAGATTAATAATAGTAAATATATGTTGATATTGCCCAAAATAAGTAACAAGTTCAAAGCTCCAAGGTGAGGCTTCATTTAAATTGTTGAGAATCCTAACAGACATTTTATTTTTCATCCCTTATATGTCATCCATTTCCTATAAAGGGATGGCCAAGCTTTTCATTCTCCATGTTTTATTTATATTCTGGATGAACCAGGAGGTGCTATGTGACCAGGGCGCCTCAGTTTACCGCTCGTTTTTTTTTAGTCATTGGAGAATTTAAAAACTAAACCATGCCGCTACATGTTGTATCACCCCAGTTTAAATGGACAGACTGAGAGGGACAAGCAAACTTTCAAGCAGTAGCACCATTGCTATGCCTCCGCTTTGAAGGCTACCTAGGCCGCTGACTATCCCCTGGTGTAGTTTGCATACTATATCACCACCCATTTATCAACTGGGTTTCCCATAAAAGGCATCCTGAAGTATACCCCTTAATCCTCATGGGTCCCTTTCTTCACCCTGAAGTACCTGGCACTAAGAAGCAGCTGCTGTTTATCCAGAGTCACAATATCTGATTTAGGAACACCTTATAAAAGCAATAAGTGACTACAAGTGGCTCACAGATTGCAAACGCCTTCCACTCTTGAAATTAATGTAGTTTCATTAGTTATTTCTTATATCTGTCACCTGCCTTTGATGTTACCTTATGTGGTATTCTTGAGCAAGTTTTCTAGTCCTCGCATGGTTGAGGAGGATTCAGGCAGTGGGGTCTTCCAGTTTGCCCTCCCCTCTCATTGAAAGCAGCACCCAGACTTCCATGACTCCCAGTTGTCCCCTTTTAAGGGAGAGGAACCCTCTGTCCCTAAACCAATTGTGATCAAGGGCTCTGAAGAGGTGGAGTGGATGTCATTCTGGTATCATGGAAATCACGTCACTCAGTGCAATACTTGATTGCCTGGAAGGGTTGATCTTCTTATTAGAATAGCTGGTTCAGTGCTCTCAATTGTGCCGATTGCCATAAGTTAGTAAAGGCTTTCATATTGCATACCTGGATCCTCCCCATTCTCCCCAGAAAGTTGCCTCCATCATGGCAATAAATCTACTTAAAGCGCACAAGAATGTTGTGCTTGACCATGTTTATGGTGGTGGTCCTTCCCAACTATAAAAATGGAAGGTAATGTGACCCTGGGGAACTAACCTTGCAGCTCAATTGGGAGTAATTCCCGTTTAGATCTAAGAAGGGGTATAAGCCATTGACCATACCTCTCATCACCCTAGGCGATTTGGCCTATGTGGTGGGTGAGAAGTAAGTACCACATATCTCTTGTTGATCACGCCTCTTACCCTCTGCTTAACATCTAAGAGTCAGTTTGAAAAATCTGGGAGGTGTGACAGGTAAAATACAGTGATCATAAGCAATCACCAGTGGAAGTTTAGCAGTATTGTCCCCAAGAGGTTCCCTCTGCTAGTTAAAGTTCTTCCAGCAAAAATTCAGTAATCAGTGAAGTTAAACTGATTGAGTCACTCTCAGGCTCTAAAATTTCATCTGCCCTCCCCCTCTATCATTATTATAAACAAGTCCATCCCTGACAGGTACTGGCACAATAAAACCCTTCCCTACACAATGAAACTGGCCATATGTGGCCTGGCAGTGAGTGCAACTTGCTGTCCACTGGAGAAGTTGTCATAATTGCACCAAGTGCAAAAATGGTGGAATATATATTCTCATTAGTGGATTCCATGCTAATATGACTCAGAAGGTCAAGTATGAGTCAGTATCAGAAATTATTTAATATGTTGATCCTCAGTGGTCAAATCACAAAATTACTGTTAGTAGTGCGCTTAGTCCCTGTTGAAAAATTAGTTGACCATATTATCCATCTCATTTTCCAATTAGAGTTTTAAAAGTTGTTAAGGCAATCTATTGCTTGGCAATGGTTGCCAACTAAATTATTAGCTGTAAATAATCAAAGAATATAATATGACGATTGGTTTTAAAAGATGTTTCATTGGGGATCATCCCAACTAAATTATTAGTCATAATCAACCAAAAGATACAATCCAAAGAAATTTCAATTCTTGTTTTAACATGAATCATCCCTGTTGGGATTCTCAACAGTTTAAACGAAGCCTCAGCTTGGGGCTTTGAACTTGTTACTTATTTTGGGCAATAATCAACATATATTTACTATTATTAATCTACCAATCGATGCTTTGTTGGGTCTAAAGCCCAAAATCGTTATCAACTTCAATTTACTTAGCATTGTCCAAATTCAATTAATATTGGACAAACTTGAGATAAATTATCAAACTGCTCCACTTATTGATAATCCTGGCTGATAAACTATCACAACTATTATTCTACCCTGAAGGGAACGAATCCCTTATTTCAATGTTATCTTATCTCAAACTTCACCTTATCTTATGAGTACTTTATCTGTTACCTACTTCCCTTTATCCTCTAAAAGACTTAGTATAATATTTCCTAATATATTCCCAATTCCACCAGGATACATGCTAATCATTCATTATATCCCTTATCTTATCTTTTCTCTTCCTAGCACTATTTAAGGTGCTGATTATTTGATTAATAAAATAACTTTTTACACTTTACCTCTTTTGGTTCTTTAGAAGTTCACTCTTGTTTTTGGGACCTCTGAACCAGTGTGGTTAAGTCCCAAACTATTAAATTTTGGGACCTCTGAACATGCCTAGGTTAAGTCTTTAATTAACTATTAGGACATCTGAACCTGTTGTTAAGGTTAAGTCCTCCTCTCGCCTGTTCACCTCAGCAAGCTTCGAAGGACCAGCCTTCAGACCTCCCTCAGTTCCAACAATCCCAACAGTGTTAAATAAGCATTTTAATGAGGGCTTGATTGTCAATAGTCTGATTGCCATTCTTGATTATTATGCAGAGGCGCTGAACAATTAGGGTCAATTTTCATTAAGCTACTGAAGCGTTTTTAACGTTTGTTTTGGAAGTAGTCAGTAGTCATGATCAGGTAATATGGCCCCAGACCATCTTTGTATGGTTTCTAACACATGGGGATGGCTGCTGATCTGTGAAAGTTTACACTGCTGAGAAGAAAATAAAGACAAAGGTGTTCACCATCATCAGAAGTTAATTCTAAGGGTCAGAAGTTTCAGGAGACTAATCAGTTGATTTTCATAAAATTATCTGAAAATTTGTCCACCTTTTACCTATAAAAACCCCTAGCATTTTCCAATAAAACAGAATTCAACTGATATATAATTTTTATATTTACTTCTAAATTTAAGTTTGAAGGGAACAAAGATCACTTTGCCAGCAACTTCATGGGGAGATGGAGCCCCTTGTTGAGGTTATTCCTATTTTCAATTTTCCCCATGATTTTGAGGAAAATGTGAATTATAAAATTGAGGAGCTCACTTTTGGTGCGAGCCACACTTGCATTGACACGGCAAGATTTCTCTTTTTAACCCCAATTATAAAACCCGCCAGCGCATCAAGTCATTCACTTGTGTGCCAGCTCTCATCACTTTCGCTGAGAATCAACTTGCTCAATACATTGATGTGATAGACACTTCTGGCCTCATAATTGAGTAAAACCTCTAGTTATACATCCCTTATGACACATGTCACTGATGCTCCCACCCCAATGTTGTTGTGCCATGGTCCACCAGCTAAAGCGGGCGCCAGAAAAAAATTTCTAAAGCTTCATCGCCTTCTGATATGGCTTCCTAGACTATTAGCTGAGGTGCCATATTAGGAAAAATTTTATTTTTAATAATCCCTTTGTTTGGCCCATTTGCAAATAAGGATGCGTGGTGGCTCCCCCTTATAATTTGAGCACCACTAGTGCTAAAAAAGAAGGGAATAAAGGTCTTAGTTATTGCTAAATTTAAAATTTGAATATTATAATCACCCAGAAATTTAGTTTAACAAATCTAATAAATAATGATGGTAAAGTCCACTGAACGCACCTCTGATGCTTATGAATTCACTCAAACTCACCCCAAATCACAGAACCTTTGGTTGCCAACTTGTGCGTCAATCCGTACAACCCACCTCCAAACTGCAGCTGCAAAAGCAGAAGCAGACCAACTTTTAATAAACCATGGTGGGATCACAAATGATACCACCACTGTACAGCTTACCCCATTCAACTCTGTGTTGACTGAGGGTCACCCAATTAGTGCGCCCCACCCTGGAGGCACATCTAAGGTTTTACCCACGGTAGTAGGGAGTATTGCAGCTCCCAATACCTCACATGGGGTTTTTATGGCTTTGTCAACTGCCTTCACTTCGCAAATCAGCCTGGGCGCCCAAACTGTATCATCAGAAAGTGTTGAATCAGTTGGTAATCATTTTTTCACTTCCAACATTAACCAAAGCGGCCAAACTGAATCTACAGTATTTGTTGAACCAGTTGGTCGTCATTTTAATGGTTTGGAAGGTAACTAACGCGCATCAACTGAATCAACACTGAGTGGTGAATCAGTTAGCTGTAATGTTCATCAAAATCAAAATCAACATTAAAATTCAAATGGGACTTGCCAAATAGCCAATCAACCAGCTGAAATATCCCTACCAGTATCTGCTGATGGTCGGATGAAGGCGGGAGTAATAGATTGGTTTGATGATGAGCCAGAATTACCCAATCAATTGGCAGAAAATAAACCCAAACCAAGTAAGCCTACCCAACCTGCAAAAGAGCAAGTACCTACTGGGAAGGCCCAGCAGGGGCCAGCGCGTAAATCCAGAGGAATGCCAGCGCCTCCATCTGTTATTTCCCCCATGAGGAATCCACTAAGTTACATTTAAATTTAAATTTAAATGTGAACAAAAATTTAAGCGAGTGAAGGATGCCTCCGGTGCATGGCATAAAAAACTAGTGCCTGCACCACCCACCATTGACCCTTATGAAGCTGCTTTTGTGGATGAAGTGAGGAAGGGGTGGACAGAAACTCGCTCGCAACGTGCACTCCCTAGGTCCACTCTTGCTCATGCAGTTAGAGTCTACTATGGGCATAATCCTGTTGAGTTTTATGCACGGGATTATTTTAGTTATTTTGAAGCCATAGCAAGAGCTTTTCCAGTTAACACCACTATTCAAGAAGTGGTGGAAAGCTACTATATTGATGTAGGGTTTACAAGTGCAGCAGATGCAGATCATGCAGCCTCAGTTACAATTGATTCTAAGCATGGCTCTGTTTGTGTGCTGAGAACTAGATCTAACTTTGAGAAAATTTCCTGGGTAACTTTCTCAAATCTTCCAACTACAGTGGACCCAGAATCCCTTAAGCTTGCGCTTCACTAAGAATTGATGAAACTTGGGTCAGTTCTATCAGTAGACCTGTGCGCATTAGCCTATTATGCCCTAACCCAGAGGGCTCATATTGCTAGGGCATCATTTATCCCCAACTCAATGATGGCCCGCAACATAGAGGTTATCCCACATGTTGCAGTCATTGGATCCTGTTCTAAAAATCTTCTTTGTTGATCCAGACCAGGCACAACCATGTCGCTCATGGTGTAATGCTTTGGGCCACCTATATATTGGTTGTACTGCTCGTAAACAAGCTCTCTCATCTATTAGCCAAGTCACTGCAACAGGTAAGAAACACTCCCATACAGCAGCAGCAGTCCCACAACCAACCCCTGGGTACCCGTACAGGATCTCACCCCCTCTGCCCTTTGTGTAGCAGTTGAGAAGGCACAGCCAGTAGCACAACTTTATTTTCTTGGTGCAAAAAACCCTCCCCTATGGGAACCCCTTTTAAATTGTCAGACCCTTCACCAGCCCAAAATAAGCGCAAATCTGCTCCTCATCGAGCTAACACAGAGGAAGCCAGCCCAGGGGTGGCATCTAAAACGATTCAGTAATACAAAATACCCCAAGGGTGGAACAGGTATGGAGTACCCCAAGTCAGGGTGGAGGCACCAAGTTGTTGCCACCCCCACCATCTACGGGTATTGCAACTCAGACGCCATTCTCAGTACTGAAGGAGGTGACTCTGGACTCTGATACATCAATTGATGTACAAATGGAGGAGTCCATGGAGCACCCTCAAGATACTCCTGTGCAAAGCAGCGAGGGAAGTATCTTGGGCTGGCTTACAGGCTCCTCAGCCCCATCAACTCAGGATAATCCTCCTCCTCGTCGATCAGAAACAGATTTCTGCAAAGAGTCAAGCTCATGGACTAGAAATGAGCAGCCTTATGGATGTAGGTGGAAGCTCCAATAACCCCCGGGATATGGAGGGGGACAGCTATGAGGCCCCAAAGGGGCACCCTGACCCTGCAGTCCATTAACTCTAATGGGTTGCAGGATTACAAGCAGAGAGCCAGCCTCCTCCACAACTTCAGGTCAACTCATGTAGATATTGCAGCCATCCAGTAGCCCCATGTCCCCCCTCTGATTTTGTAGCATGGAATGCCAAATTTGGAGGTAATTCCTGTTGGACACACTATGTGGCCCTTTATTATCCTCAACCCCCAGGTGAAAACCCACCAATTTTCAAAACACCTTAATGATCGCCTTATATTGGCTAAATTATCAACCCCTGAGTTCTCCTTCTTTGTTGCAAGCATATACCTGCCAAATGCAGGTCAAGAGCAGGACCGTCTTTTGGAAGAACTTGCTTTACTACAACTCACAGGCAATACAGTGCTGATGGGGGATTTCACCACAATATTAAGCCAGGTGCGTGACACCTTTCCTCCTGCCACACAAGACAGACGAGGTACAGCTCAGCTTCAAAATTTCCTCAGGTCAAGTGGTTTCATGGATGCCCTCCCCCCCCCTCAGCATCTGGACTTGGCTGTATGTCTCAGATCCAAGGTTCAGGTCGGAGATTCACATCAGCTTCATGGATTGATATGGCCCTTTTGGGCCCATTGCTGGTTGGTTGAGTGTCCTCTCCCATAATCTGAGATAACACTATAAGTGATCACAGATCCCTTTCGGTTATCCTGACAACAATCCTCAGACCATCAAGAAAATTTTGGCCAAGGATTGCTACAGGGCTCTTGAACAACCAGTTTGCAAGAGAAAAGATAAATGCAGCCATTTGTGAGCCAGAGCACCTGGCCTCACCTCATTTGTGAACTTTACAAGAAAAATGGGCTGATACAAAAGCAAGGATTCTAAAGGTAGCATACAATTGTGTTAAGGCTCAAATGACAGCGGCCCAGGCTAAAGTCAGACGTGCTGAAGCTAGAATAAGACACCTTGAAAGGAATTGCCACCCAGTGTCTTCCTCTCAATGGTTAGAGGCTTGGGAATTGGCCCATGAGACATACCAGCAGGAACTTACTGAGCGAGAAGAACGTGCAGCAAACTTCACCTCGTCACATTAATACACCCAGTGGGAACGGCCCACCCATTTCTTTTACCAGAAGCAGAAAGCCCGCTTAAAGGGTCAGGATATTGCAACCCTGAGGGTGGGGACCACTGTCACCACAAATAAGGAGGAGATCACCAACGAGATCCACCGTTACTATTCAGCCCTCTTCAAGGCTTCCTGGGTAAGCCCAGCAGATGTTCATGAATCTATTGAAGGGGCTCCGGAACCAATGGTTAATTTCTTGGCGGATGAAGAACTTCTTGCACCAATTACACAGCAAGAAGTAATGAACATTCTACTCCACAGCCCACATCTGAAGGCCTCAGACCCAGATGGTATCCCGTTTGAGGTGTATCTAATGGATTCTGTCACAGTTACAAAGGCCCTCCAGCCCCTCTTCTTGGCCCTCTTGGCAGAAGGGGGAGTACTTCCTGACTCAAGAGGATCAATTATGACCCTTATCCATAAGAAAGCAAGCTGAGAGGACCTTGCAAACTAGCGACCAAATCACTATTGAACATGGACCACAAACTATTTACTAAGCTTTTAGCAAACCGCATGACTAAGTGGTCAGCGCCCCACCTGCACCCCGCTCAACATGGATTTGTCCCAGGAAGGTCGCTTTGGAGCAATTACAATGAGCTTTTGGCAACCTTGTCAGCTAACTCATCTCAAACACATGGTTTTGTGGCGCTTCTGGATATGGAAAAAGCATATGATCGAGTAAATTGGAAGTATCTGGACGCCTCCCTAACCCGCCTTAACATCCCACCTCAAGCTAGGATATGGCTATCAGCTCTTTACGCCCATCTTCACACTAAGTTACTGTCCCCCAACAGGCTTTACAGCAGCGTTTATGGTTATACAGGGTCTCCGGCAAGGGGATCCACTGAGCCCAATCTTGTTCAACATAGCTTTGGATCCTCTTCTGGCCCTACTCCAGGAACGACTGGTGGATATTCAGGTTCTTGGGAAACCCCCCACCCGCATTATAGCCTTTGCTGATGACACAGCAGTGGCAGTTGGATGTAAGAAGGACCTAGACCTGGCCATGGAGGCCCTGGATTGCTACTCCAAGGCGTCCAATGCAAAAGTTAATACTTTTAAAACCGTTATAGTGCAAGTTGGTACCCCATCTTTTCCTCCGCCTTTTGGTTTGGAACCTACCTGGGACACCTTTCATCATCTAGGTGTCCTCACCACACCACAAGGGGTTGCAATCAAGGATAATGAGGACCGCTTGCTAAATGTAATAAACTCTCATGTAGCTAGATGGAGCTGCCGGCGTATCACCCCCCAGGGATGCGCCCTGATGGCGAATGTCTTTTTTCTATCAAAGCTATGGTTTCTGGCTCATGTCTGCCCCTTTAAGGACAGTTTTTACTGGAATCAGGCTCTCCTTGCACTTAAGAGGGCAGGAGTATGGGTGTACCACGCCTTCCCTTATAAAAGGACTGGCCCTGGGATCAGCCCCCGGCATCACGCCCTGGTCCACAATGGGATGACTGTTATCTCCCATCTCCACCCTTTGGACAGATCCCCTATGCGGCCTTGTCTCCTAGAACTTTTACCCCCCGCTGTGGAATGTGATCTCAAGGAGCTCTGGAAGGAAGTTACCCATCCTGTTCTCTCAGAAAAAGCGTCAAATACACTGTGGCGTGTTCTACACTGCTCATACAGAACAGGGGACTGAACTGGTCCCACCTTCCAGCACAAGGGTTGCCCACGATGTGCAGAGCTGACAGACACCCACCTCCACCGTTTCTTTACTTGCCCCCTCATAGCCCCTTTCTGGAGCAAGGTCCGCGAACTCCTGCGAGCAGAACCCTGGGTAGCGCACCCAGTTCAGGACTTCATGTTCAAACTCTCACTCCCCAGATGCTCCCAATCATTAAGGGTCCTGGCATTTGGTGCAGTGATATGGACTATTCATAATTCATATCTTCGCGCCGCTTTTGACTCCACTCTGTGGATGCTGCCCCATATGATCACTCACTTTCAGGTTCATTTAGAGATATCTCTGAGAGTATTTACCATGTCGCCATGGGCCAATAGGTCAGTTCAAGTGGACACCTGGCTCTGTCAAAGCTTTCCCCCACCCTTTCTTGACACCTCCTCTTACCCCTGCCTTCGCCTCAACCTTTTAGGAGCTCAGGCGTGATTAAATAAAGATCAGTGTATCCCCCCTTTAGGTTGGGACCAACTAGTGCTAAAAAATAAAGGTCTTAGTTATTTTCTCAAGTTACAATTTATTAGAGTGGACTTGTTGCCACTTATTGTTAAATCTCTACCTACTAGTTGTCACCATACAGCTAGTGCTTTTATTAAGTCTACAACCAATCTGTGCAGTAAACTACCCAATAATTTACACTTGGTGCTCACTAAAGGGGCTTAGTTGATTCCTGTAAAATAATACCACCATGGCTTCTGTTCAGGGTGAGATTCAGCGGCTATGGAATGAGCTGGAGAGTGTGAATCAGACCACTCTAATGCTGGCGGCTCAGGCTGATTTATCCAGAATGGAGAATCGCGTTACCAAGGTGAAAGAAGATGTTAATCTTTTCTCTAAAGTTAATAATGAGTTATTTGGGCAAATACAAGTTAGAGCATAAAAATTCTAAAGTGGAGAAGAATCTACACCTGTTCAAAGTGGCATTTTAAGCTGATGCTGGGAAAAATAGTCCAATATGGGAGAAACATGGTCAGCTCCAGAAACAAGCACAAGAATTGAAAAACATCAAAGTATTTTTATTCACGTGGAAACTGAGATTGGAAACCAGGACCTATATGAAGATGAAAGAAAGATAGGGGGCATTCAACCTATATGAAATATTACAAGTGCTTATGCCGCAATTTCATTGATGACCCCCAACAGCACACTAACTGGTTCTAGAATGGCTAGCCAAGCTGCTCGTCCTGTAAATGAGCCTGTAGAAACTGAGGAATTTTGGCCCACCCCAAACTTGCCACCCTCTCATTGAAATGATGCCCAACTTTCTTCAGATTGTTTGAAATGACCATATTCAGTAACAGTGATTACCAAAAATCTGTTACCATTATCAATTATTTAGAACCACTTGTCTAAACTTGGTAAAGCCTCATTTGCAAGGGAAAACTGGTCATGTAATGAGGCGAAAATGCAATTATAGAGGAATTTGGAAGCCCTGAACAAATGGCTAATTGAAAAGCAGGAGTTCATGGGAATATAATTCCAAAAAGGTGAAACCTTAGGGTAATTTGCAGACCATTTCTATGAAGAAGCGCAAATTCTGATGGGAGCTTATAAACTGAGCAATTTTGACGCTCATATCGCCATGAAGGCAGCACTCTTGACCTTATTAGGATTTACACCAATCCATGGCATCAACCTTCACCATTAATAGTTCTACTTCTCAAATGGTGGAGCACCTAAAATACTTGGCCTCCACTTTTAATGCATCAAATTGATTATAAAACAACAACTGCATTTCAAAATAAATTGTCAAAATCATGATTAAAAAAGTATTTCCTCAATCAAGTGAGGAAAAGCCTGATGGTCCAAAATGGCCTAGTTTTTCACCACGCATCACTTTCAAAAGATGCGGAAATACTGTACACTATGCTGCCCAGTTCTGGACTAAGAAATTAAAGGATCAGGTGAACTTTGTCCAGGAAAACAATACCTAAGAGAGTTGGGAAAAGGACATGCAGTCTAGATTAGGAACAATCTAGATCCGCAATTTGCCCAGTTTCCTCAGACAATCCCAACAAAATCAATACCTCTAACCTGTTCGTAGATGCACCTGTTTACAATTCTCCCTGGCAGAGCACAGATCTGAATATCCATGCAATAACTTGATTGAAAGTGATTTAATTAGTACCAAATTATATCAGAAGTTGCTCAACCCTATGCTTGTCACCTGTTGTAAAAGGCCTAAAATGCTGACAATCAAGATGAATTGCTAAAGAAGAAGTTGGAAGACGTTAACGTTTTGATTCTTATTGCTACCATCAAGGATCCATTTACTGATATATTAGTCCAAATTATTCTCACTATGGATTTTGCAACCAATGCTGGTATACATTCAGTAAACAATATTTCCCAATACTCTGAGTGTATTTATGCTGACATTTTAGTCTTTAATTAGAAGTAAGTGCTATATTTATAGTGGTGCACCAATCTTATCATGTTTATCAAATTAGTAAAACGTCTAAAGATTTTTTTCAGATATAACACATCTAAAGTAGCATGGTACAGCTGGGCCCAACCCTACTACTTCCTGTGGGGCTTATAGTGCCTTATCCCTTTGTTTTTGATCTCTAGTCATGTCTGAACCAGCTCTAATTCTAGCCAATCAGAATTACTATATTCTCATCAGCACTGACTTCATACAGAAGTATGGAGTAAATTACTCTGAAAATCTTGGGCCAGACACTACCATTCAGCTATTATCAAAGAAGGATGCCCCCTCAATTGGAAAAATAACTTTATAAACGTGATATATAAAGATGGCATCCTTCCAGTTGGTTATAAGAAATATTGAAAAAAGATACAGCCTTTTTTAAAACGCGTGAACAAAAACTGAGGAATTCTGATCCAAGTAAAAAAGGAATTTATCATACTTCCTGAGCTGCAGACAGTGTCAATAATGGACTGATGCTGAAAATTCCTGAGCAATTATATGTCAAACTCGAGGCTACCTGGCGAAGATTGATAATTTATTTTGGGTAGCTCCAGGAATACTAATTCCTGGTCATAGAAATAATTTGTACCCTATTAGCTAATCTGGGAAAACGCCAATTTAAATCAAGCAAATTCAAGTAGTTGCATTCGCCCAGTTAATCCCTATAACTGAGCTCCGTTCCTTCCACAAACTTGGGGATTTAAATGAAATGAAATTACCAGATCTGGCTGGAAGAATTAATATTTTAATCGCTCAGAAACAATTATTTGGATTAATAAATGATCAGCAAAATGAAGTATTAGCTTTGTTTAAACAATATTAGACTATTTTCGCACAAAATGACCACAAAATTAGGGTTCACAGAAAACTTACTCCATCAAATTGACACTGGAGAAGCTGCCTCAATTAAATTGAGACCTATTCAAAGGTCCTGACCGTCTGAGGCAGTAGTTGCTAAAGAAATAGAAAAGTTGTTGGATCATGGATTGCTTGTGCCTTCATCCAGCCTATGGGCTAGTCTGATAATAATTGTCAAAAAGAAGGATGGGTTGATTAGGGTTGTAATCAGCTAATGCCATCTTAATATAAACACAAAAAAAGAATCTTATCCTTTGTCACTTGATAATGCATTGAATCAGTTAGGTGGGGCTAAATTCTTTTTGGTGATGGACTTCATCTTGGGGTATTGCCTGATTTATATGTCACCTGAGGACCAGGAAAAGTGTGCTATATTAACAGCACAAGGGCTTTACCAACTTACGTGGATGCCTCAAGGCTTGTGTAATGCCCTGAAACTTTTCAACGGGCTATGGATACCATCTTATGCGACCTCAAATTGCCATGTATTCTAGTCTATCAAGACAACATCAATGTATTTAGTCAAACATTCACAGAGCACTTTCAAAACTTAGAGAAAGTATTCAAAAATTAGCTACCGCCAATTTTAAAATCAAGCCCCAAAAGTTCACTTCTTGAAGGAGAAGTTAGAGTATTTGATATTTGTTATAAATGCTGATTACAACCTTAAAAACAAAAAATATATGCTATTGAGAGGATGTCATTGCCAAAAATTGTTTGTGATATATAAGTCTTTTTAGGAATAGACAGTTATCATTGCTTGTTTTATTAAGGACTTTGCAAAGTTAGCAGATCCATTATTCCATCTGCTTAAGGATCCAAAAAAGGGTATGAGTGGAATAAAAAGACCAAGGAGCATTGGCCAAATTATGGCAATAATTGACAACAAACCCAATACTCAAATATACAAATTTTAACCAAATGTTTATTATACAATTAGATACATCGCTCATGGCGATAGGTGATATACTTAATCAAGTGGATGAACAAGGTGAAGAGCACCTATGCATATGTCATCCATACCTTACCCAATGCCAAAAGGAATTATACAGTTACTGAGTGTAAATTTCTTGCAGTTACTACGCTTGCAAGCAATTTGTGTTTATTTTTATGGGATTCAATTCAAGAATAACTGATTATGCATCTCTCCATTGGTTGCATAACTTAAGAGAACCTGAAGGGAGACTAGCACAATGGACCTTTAAATTGCAGGCGTATGATTAAGAAATTAAACATCACTTCAGGGATAAAAACCAAAATGCTGATATAATATCCAGACCGCCAACGATTTTTGCAGTATAAGGTTGTGCTGATGACCTGTTTAAACAAATGGTGAAAGGAGAGTTGGAGGAAAATCCACCAGAAGCTCAAATGGCGTTAAGAAAGACCATGATGGGAACAGAACAGAAGAATGAACAGTTTTTAAACTAGTAATTGGTAAAAGGCTTTTTTAAGAACCATCCAAACAAACAGGAATAATTTAGACCACTTAAAAAGTCATTGGCTATGGTGGCCTCAAGAAAACTTTAGATTAAATTCGCCAAAATTACTTTTGCAAATTGTTAAACTATGATATGGCAGATTTCCTTTCCTATTGTGTGGAGTGTCAACTCCACATGCTACAAAAAAATGTGGCCAGATATTGGTTAGTACACCAGGTCTCACCTGCATACAGTAACAATTGAAGTCATAAGACCTCTCAGTACAAGCACTAGAGGAATGCAATATAATTCTTAGTCTCAATTGATCACCTAAACCAATGGTTTGAAACTAAGGATATTATTTTGGGTCAATGTGATGAATACTGCAAAGTTTTTTCTGGATCAAGTGATATATTGGCATGGCTGTCCTCAAATGATCCTGAGTGATAATGGAATGAACTTTACATCCTTTGTCATACCATAATAGAATGAACTGATGGGGATCAAATGGGTCATAGTAGTCCCATATTGGTCAGAGGCAAATGGATTAATTGAGAGAGTGAACGCTATTTTAGGACGTTATGTTAAAAAAGCTGGTTGAAGTAAAAAAGTCTGTTTGGGCTTTGTACTTAAGTTTGATTATATTCCCCTATAATGGCAGCTATTGATCCTCAACGGGAAAACCCCTTTGAATTGCTCTAGAGAAAGGCCAACTCACTGCAAATTTTATACTCAGCATTGTAGTTAACTTAGGGGATGAGTCCTGGCCAATATTTAAATTGATTAACCAACACTATGATCAATTTACAATCCAAAGAGTTTGCCAAACCCCTTAGGGAAAAGATCCAGGCTAAAGCGTACAATGATATGAAATGACAGCCCATAAGAAAATTCAAATTGGAGATAAAGTATCATACTGTGACATACATGGATTTGGCTGCTGAAATAAGATGGATGCCTTAGGGTAGGCCCTTTCAAAGTAATTTAAAAATTTGCAATGGTTGGCTAGACAATCAAAAATATCCTCAATGGTCATGTAGTTAACTGAGGTCATAGCAAATTCTTAAAAATTGGCACTAAAAATATACAGAAAGAAAAAAATTATTTAAAAAACAAAAATAATAATAACGAAAACTCTATTATAAAAGAATATTTAATTTTTACTAAAAGGTTTTCAGGCATTGTTCCCTAATATCATTTGCAGGGCCAGCTCAGGTTGCAACTTGGTATGCAATAAATTAGTCCTGAGGCGCTAAAGTTTGTTGGTAGTATCAGGGTGGGCGGAAACTAGATCCACCATGAGTAGCCCTAAGAGTGAAGAAGATCCACTCTGATTGCAAATGGGGAGCATGACATGGGGGAGTACAGGTTTCCAGGCTATAACCGGTGACAATGCCCAAGTAGTCCTGGTATGGCATGAGGCTGTAGATTTGCTCTCTACAGAAGTGGCAGCAAATGGGACCACTGAATTAATGAGTTGGATGAGCCCAGTAGATGAATCTCTGAACTAGACTTGTTAGTTAAGTCTTGAGAAGAAGCAATTGCCTCCAAAAAACTGTCTTGCTGGGTAATCTGGTCAATCAAGGGATGCGTTGGAAATCTGGTTGACCACATTATCCATCTCATTTGCCAATTAGAATTTCAAAGGTTGTTAAAGCAATCTATTGCTCAGCAATGGTTGCCAACTAATTTATTATCTATAAATAATCAAAGTATATAATCTGACAATTGGTTTTAATTAATGTTTCATTGGAGGATCATCCCAACTAAATTATTAGTCATAATCAACCAAAGGATATAATCCAAAAAAATTCATTTGATGTTTTAACATGGATCATCCCCACCAATGTTAAATAAGCATTTTAATGAGGGCTTGATTGTCAATAGTCAGATTGCCATTGTTGATTATTATGCAGAGGCGCTGAACAATTAGGGTCACTCTTATAAGCTACTGAAGCGTTTTAACGTTTGTTTTGGCAGTAGTTAGTAGTCATGATCAGGTGATATGGCCCCAGACCATCTTTGTATGGTTCCTAACACACGGGGATGGCTGCCAATCTGTGAAAGGTTGAACTGCTGGATTAACTAAGACAAAGGCATTCTCTTTCATTTAAAGTCAATACTAAGGGGCAGAAGTTTCAGAAAACTAATCAGTTTATTTTCAGAAAAAATCTGAAAAAGTTAGCCGCCTTCTGTCTATAAACCTCTAGCATTTTACAATAAAAAACAGAATTTAACTGATGTATAATTATTATATTTATTTCTAAATTAAGATTAATAGGTATTAATGTCCCTAGTTGTTTTTCTCAAGTTACAATTTACAAGAGTGGATTTGTTGCCACTTATTGTTAAGACTCAACCTACTAGTTGTCGCCATACAGCTAGTGCTTTTATTAAGTTTACAACCAACCTGTGCAGTAAATTACCCAAAAAGTCACAGTCCCAATCCCACATTAAGTGATCATATAGGGCAGCGGTCCCCAACTGGTACCACTGTCACTCCATTGTTTCCCTTTCATATTTTGAGCTTAAATAAAAATTCCTCAAAAATTAAAATCTATCTGTGAGATTAAAAATTCCGCCAGACATTAAGTGGATATGATTTTCAATCTTGGATACTTTGCCTAGTGCTTGCGGTCACCCTATTCCTTTTGCATCCCAAAAAGTATGGCTATACCAGATGTATTCTGGCTAGTATTTCAGGTGATGACTCATCTTGAGTGCCAGCAAAGTCTTATTATTATCCGCACATTCCATGACAAAAACCCAGCTTAACAAAGGAGTAGGAATAGATAAAAATAAATATTAATCAAAATTATCAAATCAAAGAAACAACCAAAATGATTGAAACAAAGAAACAACTGAAATAGAAAAAAATAAAAATAAAAAATAAATGAGATATACCAACCAGGTAGACAGTGGAGGACAACTATAACACCATGGCAAATGGGGAGAAAATCATGAGGCACTACCTCCTCCACAAAACCTAAAAAAAGTATTGAATTGGGACCATCTAGTACTAAAAAAAAGTATTGAAACATGGCCAAGAGTCTGGTTGTGGGAGCATCCATAGGGTGGGGCCATATGAGGTACAAGGGATGGAAATGGTGAGTCATACCATCAGTAAGGCTTCATATTAATTCAAAATATCATAATCTGCTTGGAGTTGGTTTTCTTAAAGTGAGAAGGTAGTGTCAATATTGAATTTGTTTAATATGGTGAGCGGGCCAACTTTTGTCATCATAACGACAGAAAAAATAAACTTTATAGGTCATCTGTTGCAAGGCAGTACGTTTCATCCTTGGTAGTAAGAGGGAAGCTGGAAGATTATTCAGGGTAATAAATCAATCTGTTAGCACTTATAATGACTTAGCTACAGCCTTATGGAGGGAGACATCTAGGAGAGGCAACAGCCTCTTCAGCAAGTTGGTGATTGCTATGAAAAAGGTGGAATTTGTCTTTATAGCATAGCTATGAGGGAGAAATTGGAAATCATTTCATACTTGAGTAATTGTCTTAAATTGGGTAAGGTGGCAGAGGGAGCAATAAGTTCACCTGACACAGTTAATTAATATATTAAAGATCAATTTTTGGTTTACCTGGCTTTAAAAGTCAGCATAGTTGTGGATGATGAGAAAAGAATTGGGAGTTTCATAGGCATAAGCAGGTATCCAAACCTGAGCCTCATTGGCTGAATTTATGGTGGGGATTGTGATGGGAGGTTTGGGTGGTGCTGATTTTTTGCTATGGCCTATCTGGCAAGCTGCCTTGGCAGGTGGTGGCAGCAAAGCACCCCATTCAGATGGTGTTATTGCAGTATCATAATTGGGATTAGTGGTGAGAGGATCAGTGGTATGGCAACTGGACTTTATAAAGTGGTTTAACGTAAAACAGAAGGAACATATCTGTTGACCATTTTCAACAGGAGCTCAAAAAGAGATGACTTGGCACTGCAGCAATTTAGGCATATGATGGAAATGTTACAATGTTGAATTGATGGGGGGAGGTAGTGCAATGGCGCAAGAGGCTGCAAGCTCTACTTAAATTGAGACCATATTTATTTATATTTTTATATTATATCTAAAAGAATAAAATATTACAAAAAGCTATTTGTAAAATTAAATAAAAATGCTATTCAGGCTAAGTAAAAAGCAATATATATTAGGTAGTAATTCACTTTATGTGGGTAAAAAAGCTGTCGCTCATAATTTTATTAAGTTTACTTTTCCAATAGTTTATGATATAATAGAGATTCATATTTAATTTAGAATTGCCAAGCTTAAGGAACTTATCTATAAAGTAATTGTGTTCCTCATCTCTTAAATTAAAGCACATCTACTGGCTAATAATAGTTATATTCTGCTCTTTATCTCAATTAAGGAATCCTTGCAAACTATATAAAAATGTATCTTTAATATTTCTTTTTCTGATTCTAAATATATTTAAGAGTTTTTATTTTATATAAAAAAATTTTAATATAAAAATTTATACACTATAGGCTAAGTTCATCAGTAGCACTTAGTAATCTATCTAATGTAATGCTATACTAGCTAATCTTGATTTAAGCAATAGTAGCTATATGTTTTTTAACATTGGTACTCTAATTACTGAAGAAAATGAGCACTTCATACTTTTTGATATCCATTATAAATTAATATTAATGTCTTTAAATTATAAAAAAACTTTAATTATTTCAAAAACTTATTAATATAAATAATGGTATCTAAACACTAAAAAATATTGATGATCAATTCTAACTTAAGCTTTTGCTAGCATTGCTAGATAAATTTATATCAAAAGAATAAAATTTCAAGTCTTTTTATATAAAAGAAAAAACATCCTGTGGGCCTAAAAATGGGTGGCTTTAAGTTCACTTTTTTTAATACAAGTTATAAGGTATGTTAAATTTTTGGTTTGGGAAAAGGCTCGCTGATGCTTCTTTTACTGCAAATCTAACAATAGGAGTGATGGGCTTTACTCACCACTTATATGAAAAATAACAAAAATAAACAAATACTAAAATTGTTTACTTTTTAAGAGGTTTATTAGGCGCTGCGTGGGGGTAAAAAAGAGAGTCCTTACTTAATAAACTGATAAAGGCATTTAAAACATTGAGGCTTGGCGTTTGTACAGCTTGGGAATTTCTGAATTTAGTAATATGTGATTATAGCCTATTAAGCTCCAAAAACTCGCTTCCTTTAGGCTGAACAATGAATGGAGGATTATTATGGGGCAATATGTACTCATGTGGTAATGACTTAATATATTCTAACCAATCCCCTTTTGCTAAAAATATTGCACCTTGGAGGACCCCTGCCATGCCTATAAAAGGGGTGGTCACCGCATAGGTGCTTGAAGATGACTAGATGTGGCTGGGGGCAAACCCTTTTATGGGTGCCACAGAATAGGCTGCAAGGTCAAAGAAGTCTGATTTCCTGAGTTGGTGCTATTTGCTGATTAGTATTTGTAAAAGTGTTGCCCCAATTCACAAAATTTTACTGAGAGTTTGTTCAAGGTCTTTTTGCTTAGAAAACTGTTATTATAATGAATATCTTTAGTATCACAGACCTGTAAATTTCTGACATTGCCTCTATTTGGCTGAGTTTTACCCTCAACATTTTTATTCAGAAGCCTAGGAGGCAAATGTCCGACATTACCCCCTCATGAATGTTGGGGGAATAGGGCTGAAGGAAGCAGCCATGAACTCAGTTGATAGTGAGTCCATATGAGAGGGATTTGATAGAATACTCATTTCCTCGCTTGTATGTGACTGAAAATCGCCCTTTCCAGATAGAGCTGAGCTTACTTATTGGGTGATTTTGTTATGGTAATGAGTATCAAGTCAGATACTTGGAATGAATGAAGAGGGGCCTTGAGCTCATTCACAGCATGGCCTTCTTTGGTAACAGTCTTTTCTAAATTAGTCATAGCCACTTATTGTAGTTTGGATGATGCGTTGGGCCAACTTTTTCATGACTTGTTCAGTATCAGTCTGATCAGAGAAAATATATTTGGCTAATAAAGCTGGCACCCCAGTTCTCGCCCATATAACACATGGAAAGGGGACATCTTAAGGATGATATGGTGGCCAACATGGTAGGCCATGTGTGCACTGGGCAAATATAGATCCCAGTGGAGAGGGTCTGAAGTGGCCATTTTGCGTAAAATTGAGACCAGGGTCCCATTAACTCTTTCTACAGCCCCATTTGTGGATGAGATATAGGGGTTGAGAAGAGTTTTTGAGTTTCTATTTAAGTGGCGAGGAGCTTTACCACTCATGAAGTAAAGATCTTCTCATTTTCATTTAGAGAACCTGGGGGCACCCATGCCAGGTGAAGATATACTAGTGTAAGAAGGTTGCAATAGCTTTAGCAGTCTGAAAGGGAAGAGCAACAGCTTCAACCCACTTGGTGAAATGATCAATACCCACAAAGTTATAGCGGTTTCTATCTTTATTTTGAGGAAGAGGACCTACCACGTCCAAACTTATGGTGTGGAAGAGTTAATTGGGCGTCGTAGGTTGATACTGAAAGTGGTTCTTGAAGCTGGATTGTTTTTTACAGGTCAGGCATGCATCTAAGACTTCAGTTATGGCTTCCATGATGCCATCCCAATAGTACCGCTCTTTTATCCACTCATAGGTTTTTTGTACTCCGCCATGCCCCATGATAGTGTGTGACTAAAATGACAAGCACTCGCTCAGATGGACGGAAATAGGGCAACCAAATTACTTCTACTTTATTATACAATTTACCATTCTCTACCTTTGTGTTGCGGAGCGCCAAGCAAACATCTTCTGTACTGGTTTATCTTCATTAGCCCATGCATCAGGAGTCGTTAGGAGGTCATGCAACCGCTCAGCTTCGCTATTGTCAAGGTGAAGAACAGGCAGCTGCATCAGCCCATCAATGTTTATATGGCGTGTCCCAGCTCAGTGCTCAATGGTCATATCATAATGCTGGAGCTTAAGAGCCCAGAGAGACAACCGCTCGGTGGGATCTTTCATATTTTGCAACCACTTCAATGATGCGTGGTCCATGATTACTGCGAAGGGAGTCACATATAGGAATGGGCGGTAGTGTTTGATAGCGAGCAGGACAGCCAAGCACTCGTTTTCCATGACGCTATAGTTAAGCTCAGCTTTTGAAATCATCTTACTAAAGTAAGATATGGGATGATCGACTCCATGCTCATCCAACTGATCTAAGTTAGCTCCAACAGCGAAGTCAGAGCCATTGGTGAACAACATGAAGGGTTTGCTGTAGGCAGGATGGTGGAGTATTGGTAGTTTCTGTAACAGTGCCTTCAGGGTCTCAAAGGTGGCTTTTTGTTCAGCACCCCAATGGAAAGGGGTGTATTTAGTTAAGAGCCGTATGAGGGGCTCACTGAGCTGCACAATTTTTGGTATAAATTAATGGTAATACCCCATCACACCCAAGAATACCTGGATGTCACAAAGGGTTTTGGGTGCAGGCATTTTGTATATTGCTTTGACTTTATCTTGAAGCGGTTTTTATCCCATCTTGATAGATAGATTTTCCAAGGAAATCCAGCTTCCTCTGGAAAAATGTGCATTTATAGGGCTCTAATTTGATATCAGAAGCCCGCAAGCATTGAAACACCTCCTTTAGATGTGCGAGGTGTTCATTAAAAGTCTTAGACAATATTGTAATATCATCGAGGTAGATGATGACACAGCTTAATTTTAAATCCTGCATGATATGATCCATTGCTCGCTGGGGAGTGTCAGGTGCGTTGCACAGCCCTTGTGGTAGTCGGATAGGTTGGAAGAGACCTCACTGCAAATAAGAGCACATTTCTCCTGACCTTGTGGAGAAAGGTCCATTTGCCAATACCTGCTATCCAGGTCCATGGCGGAGAAGTATTTAGACTCAGAGAGTTGGGCCAGTGCATAATCAATACTAGGAATAGGTTAACTATCCGTCCTGGTGAGGTTGTTTAATCTGCGGTAGTCCATCACTACCTGATGACCTCCATTTTTTCTTCATTAGTAAAAGGGGGAGGACCAAGGGCTTTGTGACGGCACCAGCAATCCAGCATCCAGCAGCTGTTTGATCTCCATCTGCACTTGTAGCTCCTCAACTTTTGATTTGCAATAAGACTTTGAGCAAACAGGATTAGCATCACCAACGCCAATCATATGCACCCTACCCTTGATATGCCCATAGTCATTGTCAGATTTGGAGAAAATGTCGCTGTAGGCCTCAAGTAAGGAGTGGACTTTATCCAACTCAGCTGGGGTAGTTCATTGGAGATTTGAACAGAAGGTAGGGCACATATAGAGTGGTCAGCAGGTAAGCCCATATCTGCCATAGACCCAATACAGTGGACTTGCTTGATGTCCTTAAGGGGTATCAGCAGGCCTCTTCCGATCTCCTGATGCTTTTTTACTAACATATCCTCCTTGATGAGCTTTCCTAGCGAAAGATTAATAGGCCAATGATAGGCAGGGTCTAACTCGCGTGGCAAAACTCTGGGCTCTCAAAGGACTAACTCCATCAATGCTAATGAGGTGCAGTAGGCAGTTGTATGGGATTTGCATGGTAATTTTTGTGTCAACTACCCTTTGTTCCCCAGCCTAAATGACCACCTCTTTAGAAGCATAGAAAGGATACCCTCAAGGGCATCCACTGAGGGAGATAACATTTTTGTATGCCATCCTGCTATGGTGTAATGTAATGTTAAGGCGGAAGATGGAAACTCATCAGTGCAAGCATAGTCTTTTTGTTAAGCTCTTCATTGGTCAGAATTAAAGGAACTCGTAATTAAGCAAGGAGAGATAGCCCTGCTTCATGTCAGTAATCCTTTCATATTTGAGCATGAACTGGATTCTAATGAGTAAATTGTAGTTATTATTGGCCAAAGCCACTGATGGAGCTGATAAGAGAAGCTTCCCAAATCGTATGGACAGAGAAGAGTAGGCTCCAATGGCGCAGGTGTTGTTTGGGCCTGCCATTCCAAACTCTTGAGTGTAGTCAAGGTCAGGGGCCAACTTAATTTTCTTTATGAGCTTAGTTGACAATTCGTTCATCAGAGACCCATTGTTAAGGATAGCTTTAACCCTCAAGCCATTAATGACGACCTCCACTTTAGTTTAAGTATCACCCAATGAGGGGGAAGAGTGAGAATCTCTTTTAGATGCAAAGTGGAGGCAAGGCGTTTAGCTGTTTCAGGTTATTTCATCTGGATAACCTGCATGGTATGAAAGCACTGGGTTGATTGAAGAATTGTGGAAATAAGCTGGTCTTCATCACTAGCAGTGGCAATAATCTCGAGACCTCTTACACTTACCAAATATAAGTTTGACGAGTGATCTTAGTCTAATTTACTCTCTCCAGGTTCAATCGATTAGGTACCTCCACTTCACCTGGGGCTTTTAGAAGGTAATGACCCACCTCTTCATCACCCCCCTTCAGACTCATTGTCAGAGGGGTTATCAATGTTGGTTAGGGAGCCCACAGGATGTGGGGTAGGTTCAGGACTTCCCTTATGGGATGATAGGTCCTCAGTTGTTCCTCCACCTTATTAACTTTTGGGGGAGGCGTTGGAACTGTCACAGCTCGAGTTTTGACCTTCAAAGAATGGGTTGGTGCTGCCTCAAGGAGATAGGCTTCAGACTATAGTTATCTGAATGTGAGGTTGAGGGTGATAGCACCGTAGAGGTGGATGCTTTATCTTCAACAACTTTAGGTCGTTCAGTGGCTGGGTGCTTTTGTAAAATAGGCGGTTTAGCCTTAGTGACCTGGTCATTTAACCCGTTGTTTTTGGGAGCGATTGGGACCCAAGAGAGGGGTTTAAGCTTGGGAGACAGATTTTTAACCACTTGGAAAGGCTGTTTTGAATAAGAAGATAGACAAGGCAGAGGAATGACTGCTTTCACCAACTGGGTTTTTAGAGCTGAAAAGGAAGGGGAGCATTACCCCATTACAGCCATTACCATCTGCTTATTATTATGGGAATAAGAGGTGGCGTGTGATGGCAACTCCAAAGTTGCATGTTCTAGAGGGTAAAAGCCTTAGTAGAGGCTAAAATAGCTGGCGTAGTTGCTTGGCTCAACGTTCCTTGCATAGTATCAAGTTCATAAAGATCAGCCACCTCTATTAAAGCTTCCTTGATATCTCAAACATTTTTGAATAACACTTTATAGCAGAGAGGTGCATCGCCAAGGAGCTTGAGACGCCAAGCCAGCCAATATAGCTGCAATAGCATCATCTAGGGGTAGCATTTTTAAGCAAATAAGGTTGAGCTTTAATATAAAAGTATTCAGCAAAAAAGGCAATTGATTCACCTTGTAACATACTAATGCACATAAAGCCCTTTTTGCCTGTTTAAACTCTGTAGGGAATCTTTCCTTAGTTTGTGCTTGCTTCACCTCCACCCAGGTGCTGAGGGTGGCCATATGCGGAACCATTATCTCTTGAGTGCCACGACTCAAG
Source organism: Massospora cicadina (assembly GCA_022478985.1). Taxonomy (NCBI): domain Eukaryota; kingdom Fungi; phylum Entomophthoromycota; class Entomophthoromycetes; order Entomophthorales; family Entomophthoraceae; genus Massospora; species Massospora cicadina. The sequence continues at coordinate 18,375 of JAKSZP010000022.1, read as the reverse complement.
CAGGGAAGGAGGTACTTAAGCTTAAGGTGATCCGTTGCCTCTTCCATAGCAAATTCATACATAAAGAGGAATGAAGCAATACTTTCCTCACCTAGGGTAAACTTATTTCTAAAAGGAGGTTTATGGACGATGAAATGGCTCCATAAAGGCCTTTAGAGGGAGCTAGCTTGAGCTTTTTTGAGTCAAGACAAGGCACTAGCTAGCTGAAGTTCTAATACAGTGATCCTAGACTCAGCTGAAGTGGGGAGGTTGTGAGGGTAAGTTTCCCCACCAAGCTCCATTTTTCAGTTTTTAAGTGGTGTACAGGCGCCCCTAAAGTGAGCACCACTTTATAGAGTTTTGGTTTTGGGAAAGGCTCACTGGTGCTTCTTTAACTACAAATCCAACAATAGGAGTGATGGGCTCTAATCACCACTTATATGAAAATAACAAAAATAAACAAAAATTAAAAGTTTTTAATTTTTAAGAGGTTTATTAGGTGCCGTATGGGGAAAAAGAGAGTCCATATTTAGTAAATCAATAAAGGTATTTAAAATGTTGAGGCTTGATGTTCATATGGCTTGACAATTTCCAAAGTTAGTAATATGTAAATCTAGTATATCAAAGCTCTGAAAACTTGCTTCTTTAGGCTGAACAATGAATGGAGGATTATTATGGGGCAATATGTACTCATGGGGTAATGACTTAATATATTCTAACCAATCCCCTTTGCTAAAAATATTGCACCTTGGAGGACCCCTGCCATGCCTATAAAAGGGGTGGTCACCGCATAGGTGCTTGAAGAGGACTAGATGTGGCTGGGGGGAAACCCTTTGATGGGTGCCCCAGAATAGGTTGCAAGGTCAAAGAAATCTGATTTCCTGACTTGGTGCTATTTGCTGATTAGTATTTGTAAAAGTGTTGCCCCAATTCACAAAATTTTACTGAGAGTTTGTTCAAGGTCTTTTTGTTTAGAAAATTGTTATTATAATGAATATCTTTAGTATCACGGACTTGTAAATGTCTGACATTGCCTCTATTTGGCCAGGTTTTACCCACAATATTCTTATTAAGAAGCCTAAGAGGCATGGGACCATCTAGTACTAAAAAAAAAAAAAGAAGCCTAAGAGGCAAATGTCTGTCAATGTACACACAAGGATCTCCATTGTTAGTTGATAATATGAATACCTATGTATTTACAAAATAAAATTTTTATCTTCAACATGTGTTTAAATAATAATTAATATATAGTAGATGCTTACTGAAGGCATGAATTAGATTTTCTGTAGGGATAGCACTCTAGTGTGATTATATTTATGTAATTAACAAGCTTTAAAGAGAATTTTGTCTGTTTTATAATTTTTAAGAACTTGAGAGTTTTTAGATGTCATAACTAAATATGATTAAATAAAAGATCTACTATTTAGATTTGTTTATAATTGGCTATATGCTCATAAAAATTAATTGTAATATCTGTGAATGCAATGCTTTTGTTTATGATAATATCAGTTTACTATTTATAATGATGAAGTTATAGATACATTTTAATGTTCAATAAGTTGTTAATGCACGCCAGATTTATAATACTAATTGGAGTGGAAGCAAACCAGGCTGCTACTTTAGATTTGGTCACAAATTGCTTTTTTTAGTTTGTGTTAAAGTAGCTTTATATTAATAGTTACTTAAAGATGTATAAAACTTATTATAATTGATCAATACATAGTTCTTTAGAGAGATTATTTAAAGACAAAAGCAAATAATATGTATGCAATACTCAGCCAAACAACAGCATCCAGAGCTTTATAAAGTTGAATATAGGCGGATGAGAATGAGTCTGTGTGCCCTAAAAGCCATATTTTCATTTTATAGTAAGAGGATATGTTTATATATAAAAAGTGAAATTATATATGAGTTAAGTGGTAATTAGTAAATTGTTACAGATGAGCAGATACTTGGTTGATTTGATAGTTACAATAATTTTATAAGTGGTTGGTGGTTATTTGGTTAATTAACAGAAACAATGATTTTAGTAGGCAGTTAGTGATTGGTTAATTCTATAGAGTAATTGATTTTAGTATGTGTTGGTAGTTTAAGGTTGATTTGATAGTTTCAGTTTGATTTACTTTGTGGTTGTAATTGGTTTTTTCGTATATTTAATGGCTTAGCTAAGCAGTTTGTAAGTTTATCTATTACTAGAAGCCAGATTCACATGCTTTACTATAGTGTTCATGAATTACCATATAAAAATTGATTTTTTGTTTTAGATTTTATATTATAGAATCTCTCAAATACTCAGTTAAAATCTTTGAACTTACAAAATCAACTAAATAACCATAATTGCTTAGCAAAAACTATTAATTTATTGCAGAAATTGATGGTAGCAGAACTACTTTAATATGCAAACACCTTATCTTCCTTTATAATATAGATATCTTTATTCATTATTTATTATTTAAACTAAAATTATGATGGGATGTGAGGAAACAATGTTTTATTATAGATAGTATAAACATCAAATACTTTATAAACTAACCCTTCACCAGAGTGTTTACAGGTTTTGCCCTGCTAGAAAACAGCATATTCTCATTTATATTTTTATTTCCACATTTTTATTCATTTTTATTTAAAATTATAAGAGGGGAAGGGAGGGGATAAGTTGTCTTAGCCAGTATAAGTCTAAACCTGTTATAAACCAGACCTGCAGCATATTGATAGCAGAATATATTCTTGTTAAGCTAAATACCCCTTTCATAGCAAACTTATTAAACCTATTGAATCAATTAACTGAATTAAACTTCTAGCTGAAAAATTACCAATAGAAATGCTTATCACCTGGTTATAGAATAGATATTTCATCAAGCTTACTATATGGTTTTAGTAGGTGCCTATAAACTAATAAATTCCATATTAAATTTTAATATCCTAGCTATTTAATTTAGACAATAAGAAAAAATTGTCTTAGGGGAGGATACCCCAGTGGTATAATAGGGACCTCTATCACTGCCTCCCCAAGTTTGATTCCGGTAGAGGAACTTTGGGTAAGGGATGACTATGACTGTGTTGGTGTTGTGCACCAATGCCCCAAACCAAGATAGCAAATAGCAAAGGCAGTCCATGGAGTTCCTGCCTATCATATGCCACGCATGAAGGTTTTCCAGATTTTATCCTCCTTTCCCATTCATTCAATTTTCCCTCAATCAGTGCGGTATCATCCCCAGGTCGCCCACCTCAAATAAAATAAAAAAAGAAAAATTGTCTTTTATATAAATTTAAAGTTTTAAATATATATTTGATTAGAAATATAATTTTAAACCCCTTTCTACTTGAGAACATGATACTCAAGGGGCATATATATAGTAAGTTTTAGAAATTAGGTTTTTTTAGAAAAAAATATTTTAATATGCTTTACTTTTTAAATTATCTATAATGGATTTTTTTAATTTTTAAAATCAGATTTTAATATAAAAAGTAATTTATCTTGTAAATAGTTTCTTTTTAGGTATCATTGAACTAGAAATTTTTCATTATTTCAATTTTTAAATTTAAAAAATATATGGTTTAGGGCATATGATGAAAATTAGCTTGTTAAATATAAAAGTTTATAGTTCTTGTATTTTTTGTAGTTAAAGTTGAGTATAAAACTCCTTTACTACTCCATATCCTAAACTCAAGCTGAATATAATAGCAAATTTATAAATGTAGTTTTTTGGTTTTGTAAAAATTTGTATATGCTTTTATACTTGAACTGTTTTATATTAGAAATTTATTAAAGTAAAATTTAAACTGCAATTTAGATACCAAATAAATTTAGAAATGAATGTTTTTGGGTGAACTATAAATTTAGAGAAGAACATCATGGTAAATTCAAAATTATTAGCTTTTGTGGTTTAAGAGAAACCTTGAATAATAGTGTTGAATAATAGTGTCTTTTATATATATACTAGCTGCCAGAAATACATGGTTTGCTACAGTATTTATTATTTATTAGATGACTTGGTTGTTTTAGATTTTATATTATAGATATCATCAACTACTCATTCAATTCCATTAACCTATAAAATCAACTAAATAACCATAATTGCCTAAAACCAATATTTAAAAAATAGTGGTAGCAGGAACTACTATAATAGGCAACCATTTATCTTCATTTATTTTAGTGTCCATATCTATTTTCTTTTAAAATAAGATAAGTATTAAGATGAAATAGGATGAAACAATATTTTTTTATTTTTATTTATTTTATTCGAGGTGGGCTGACCTGGGGATGATACCACACCGATTAGGGGAGTGAAGAAAATGGGAAAGGAGGAAAAATCCGGAAAACCTCCATGCGCGGCGTATGATAGGCCAGGAACTCCATGGACCGCCTTTGCTATTCGCTATCTCGGTTCGGGGCATTGGTGCACAACGCCAACACAGTCATAATTGTCCCCTACCCAAAGTTCAAGTACCGGAATCGAACTCGGGGAGGCAGCGGTAGAGGTCCCTACTCTACCGCTGGGGTATCCTCCCCAGGATGAAACAATATTTTATCTAGACAATATAGGTTTCAAATATGTTACAAACCAAACCCACATCAAAGTGGTAATAGGTTTCAACCTGCTAGGCACCAACCCATATTCATTTTTATTTTTATCTCCATCTTTTTGGTTAACATTTTGATATAAATAATAGGAGGAGAAGGGAGGAAATAAGCTTTGCCTTAGACAGTATAGGTTTCAACCAGTTACAAAACAACCTGCACCAGATTAATAAACAAGTTTTACCTTGGTAGGCAATTACTCTATCTTTTTTACCTTTATCATCATATCTTTATTCAATATTTTTAAAAGAAAATAAGCGTAAGATAGGAGGGGAGGAAATTATATTTTTTCTAGACAGTATAGGTTTAAAACTCATTTGTACCAAACCTGCAACAGATGAATAGCAGGATAAGTCCAAGTTTGTATAACTACCCTTACATAGCAAACAAATTAAACTTATTAAGTCAGCTAAATAACACCAAACTGCTAGCTGAAACATCATTAATAAGAATGCTCACCACCTGGCTATAGAATAGGTGCTACATCTAGTTTACTATATGTTATTTAATAGGTACCTATAAACTAAAGATTGCTGTAAGAAATCTTAAATTTTTAGCTTATGTGATTAAAAAAATATGAAAAGTTAGCTTTTATATTATTAAAAAAGCTTTTTATATCTTTTATTAGAAATTAATATCTTAAAAACCTTACCTACTTAAGAACCTAACGCTTAATAGGCATATACATACCAAATTTTAACAAGTAAAGTTTTTAATTTTGGGTAATTAATATTTTTAATGATTCCTAAAGTTTAGTATTTTATAATAGGCATTTACTACTTGATAGAACCATATTTTATATAGAATGTAAATAAAATATAAATAGTTTCTTAGTAGGTATCAATAAGCTATATGTTCCTCCATTTTAAATGTTCAAATCCAAGATTATGTAGTTTAGGATATATGATGAAAATTAGCATATATATGTATTTTATAGTTTTTGTAATTTTTGTAGTTAAATTGAGTACAAAATCCCTTAAGTACTCCATAACCCCAAAATCAACCTGTATATACATAGTAAGTTCTTAACATATGTTTTAGGTTTTTTAAAATAACTTTGTATTAGTATTTTTAAATTTTTAAATTTTATTTGAGGTATGCCAACCAGGAGACAAACAGTGCCAAAACTCAAAAACCAAAATAAAATAAAATAACCCAATCAAATTAATGACTGGGAAGACAAAACAAAAATACCAAAACCAGGTGGGGAGTGAAAATCACTAACCCACCATGGCTGAGGGTGAAGGTGGGTTGGGCAGTTTGTCTGCAGATGAGTTCACCCCAACTATGTCATATTGGTTGGAGAGATGGATTAAAGCAGAGAGCCAGGGCATTGGGGCTTCAGCATAGTGTGGGTGGATGGCATTGTAGTATGAGTTTTTCACCTCCTCATCAAGATCAGCGCAGTAGACAGCTTCAATAAATTCTGCTAAGTGAAGTTCAGCTTGAATGTGGGCTTTGGGGAGTTGGGAAAAATTGGAGATATTCTGGCAGGTGATTTTAGCAGATGGGTTAAAATCTGCTAGTTTAGTGACATGCATGACAGCAGCTTTGGCATCATCAAATAATTTAGAGATATTGCTGCAGAGAGATGTGGGGAAATCAGGGGGAAGTAGAGTGTGGGCAGCCCTAGTTGGTATTGAGCCACTGATTTGGCCACTGCTTTGCATAGGTTTGGGCACTGGGGAGAGGCTATCACAGCTAAGTTTGTATTAGTATTTTTAATTTTGAAATGTTTTATAATAGTATATATAAAATAACATCTCAACCACTTTTTCATATTTTAAAAAATCCCAGAAATGAATGGTTTCTTAGATGAACTACAAAGTTAGAGAAGAACATCAATGTCAACTTAAAATCTTTAGCTTTTGTGGTTTAAAAGAAACCTTGATTATTAGTGTCTTTTATATATATTTAATTAATTCAAAGTACTTTATTTTTGGTTATAGTACATTTTAAAAAGCCTACATACTTGAGAACTTAACGCTCAAGGCATATACATGATAAATTTTATATAGTAGGTTTTTAGTTTTTGAAATAATATTTTCAATATGATTTAAAAATTAAGATATATTTTATAATAAATGTTTAATACTTTTTATAAACCAGATGTTAGGTATAAAAATGAAAATTTTATAAGTAGTTTCTTAGTAGGTATCAATAAACATAAGTTCCTCCATTCCAAATGATATATCTAAGATTATTTGTTTAGGATATATGCTGAAAAACAGCTATATAGATAAAATTTTATAGTTTTTGTAAATTGTTTGTAGTTAAAATTACTATAAAATCCCTTACTTACTCCATAATCCTAAACTCAAGCTGCATATACATGGAAAATTCATAAATGTAGATTTGGTGGTTTTTAAAATAACTTTGTATATATATTTTTAATTTGAATCGTTTTTATAAAGGAATTTATTAAGATAAAATTTAGACTGCTTTTATACATATAAAAAAGTTACAAAATGAATGATTTCTTAGGTGAACAACAATTTAGAAAAGAACACCCATGTCTAATTTGAAAATTCCTAGCTTTTGTGGTTTAATAGAAACCTTGATTAATAGTGTATAATATATATAATAAATACATTTTTGTAACTTTTGTTGCTATAATTGAATTTTAAAAAAATCCCTTATCTACTTAATATTCCAACACCCAAGCTGCACATATATACCAAATTTCATAAATGTTGGTTTATTGGTTTTTAGATTATTTTTTGAAATCTTTTTTTTCAAATGTGAATCATTTTATAATAATAGATTTATTAATGTGGTATTAAACTGCTTTTTCACGTATTAAAGATACTTAAAAATCCTAAAAATAAATGGGTTCTTAGCGGAACTACAAATTTTGAATATAACCTCCATGCAAAATTTCAAATTATTAGCTTTTGTAGTTTGATAGAAACATTGAAAATTTGTCCTTTATATATATATATATATTATAGATTAAAAAATTAATAATAAACGGTTTCTAAGCTAAAATACAAATCTTTGAGCAGAACCTCCTTATCAAATTTCAAATTCCTAGATTTTGTGGTTTATAAAAAACCTTGATTAATAGTGGCTTATATATATTATAGTTAGATAAAAATGAATAGGTTAAGTATCAAAATAGTTAGTGTTAAGATATTTGGTTTAACGCTGATCAAACTGTTTGAGTTATATTTTTTTTAGTACTAGATGGTACTGTTTGAGTTATATTCATGTTTATCATAATAACTTTTCACTTCTTTAAGGTTTTTGTTCTGAATTATCATAAGAGGCAAGTAAAAACTCACTTCTTACTATTAATAAAATTAAGGTTTTTTAGTTTAAAACATTTTTAAGTTTTTTATCTGAATTTAAGAAAAAACATTGCCTTGAGAAATTATTTAATTACCAAGATGTCTGGAAACCCTCCTTGGCCCATCGGCCTAGAGTTCAGGGACAATCCAACCGCGTGTTAGCGACTCACGTATTATTGGGGAATCGCCATTTCCGCGACAGTGCAACGAAATTAGTAAAATCTCCCTCCTAAAGGGCTTTTTACTAACACAAAGATATCTATAAATAGTCCACGCAAATAAATCTCCCTCCTAATGGGCTCATACCATCAACTCAAAGATGTCCATAAATAACCCATGCAAATATCCCTCTACGGAATTAGCTGAACTTACATTACAAACAATATAGGTTCTTTAGGGGCTGTTGCAATAGTACCGAATAAAGAAAGTAATTTGAGTTTAGCTTTGATTGAGAGATCAATTAATCCTAAAAGAGGCTCACTATTTGTTTTAATAAGTATGTAGGATAGATAGTTAACTACCTTTTAAAGTTAGTTATAGTATGTACAAATTGGATTAAACTTTGTATAATTGAACCAGTACTTTTATTTATTAAAGTTAGTACATACTACATCACTCTTATGTCTAAGAGGAGGATGATTTTAGGAGCATTCGATAGAAACTAAGTATAAAAAGCAACTAGTCAGAGTTACAAGCAAATAAGATCAATAATGCAATCTCTTATCGTCTTCGCCCTCGCTGCTATTGCTCAGGCCGAATACATGCGATGCTACATCAGCGGCGAGTTCAGCTATGAGCACACCAAGCTTGGTTGCATCAGAGCCGACCTGCCCTTCAATGGATTCGCATGTTGGGCTCGTAAAACAGCTGGCCCCCACACCCAAGACTGCGATTACTTTGCCCCTCGCTTCTGTCCTAAAACTATCGGAAAGTATTACTCTTGCCTTAAGGATTAACACGTTTCGTCACTATTATACAATACAATAAATTCATAATTTAGCATGTTTTGTTTATTAAAATTATACCACTTGAATCTTTATAAAAAAGTTATTATAATAAGGTGTTAGTATATATTTACAAATATGTATTGATACAAAGATACTTTAATACAAACTGGCGAAACAATCTGTGACCAAATTAGCTAGCAGTTTAGTTTGTTTTCACTCTTAGTAATCTAATTCTGGCGTATGTAACCGCACATTGAACGTTACAAATTACAATTGCATCCTTATAAATAGTGGGCTAATATCAAATCAACCCAAGCGTCGCCTTAAAAATATTACAATCCACTATTTACTATATAATACTTAATTCTAAAAACTCTAAATGGCATACCTTTTATAGATTATCTTTACTTCCGGCTGCAAAAAGCTCTTTATTCCTAAAGCAAATAATCTACAGAGAAACTAAATCTTCTTTTAAGCCAAGTTAATTATATAAATCAAATCAGGCTAGTGATATCCCTATAGATAGATCCATTTAATACCTTCAGTAATTATCTGTTATAGAATCTTTGTCAAAACACACTAAATAAATTTTATTTATTTTATCATAATATAAAAATTTGCTTACGGTTGTTTCCCTGTTGCATAGAATTTTTGTGCTATACTTGGCTAAAATTGATTCAGTAATTTGATATTGTAATATACTCATAAACAAATGGACCTATTGAATCAACCTAAAATACTAACTGCTTGGCAAAACCATTTATACTATAAAATCAACCAATCACTTACTACTTACTAAAACAATTAACGTATTAATTAGCCAAAGGACCGACAACTGCTTGGAAACGCCATTTGAAATATCAAATTAAATGAATATCAAACTGCCCATCCATAACAATATACCAATTGCCATTAAAGATATATATAACGTTCGGTCTAACTTATAAAACTTTTTTATTTTACTATGAAAATTGAAAAATATGGTGGAATATTATATTATCACCCAACCTTAGTAAAAGTGCAAATTTTTATCAATAGGGTATTTCATGAAATGTCTTAGATGAAGGATGCAAGATTTCAGGACAAACAAGATGGTGTGTTAAATAAAAGCAAGTAAAAAGTTAACTGATTTAGTAAAAACACACAGCTGTCAATCTTACCAACTGACAATAGAGATCTTTGTGCATACCTTATAACTTTTATCAAACAAATTGAACTTAAGTAAACTATTTCTTACCAGCAAGCAGCGCTTTCCTGTATATAAAATTTTTTGGGATTTTATTCTATCATATAAATTTATCAACAAGGATAGTAAAGTCTTAAGGTTAGATTTATCTTTTATAAAATACTATTTTCATTTGAAAGTTATTCTTATGAGCTAGTTTCTAAATATTTATAAATTATTTTATAATGAAAAAAGGTATTAAATTTTATCATAAGGGATATAAAGCTTTATTTATGAAGCACTTATAAATTGTTAGACTAATTAGAGTAAAAATTGATTAGTGTTTTTTCTTGTCTCAAGGCTAACCAGTTAGTATTGTATTAGATATCTTTACTGCCATGTGCCACTGATCAACTTAGTGTAAGTCCTGAGGAGCACCCACTGAATCTCAACAGGGAGGAACATCCCTTCAGAACCAAGAAGGGGGCAAAAAAGCCTGCGCACCCCCTCACCAACCAGGGTGATCTAGCTCATGTGATGAGAGGTGGTATCAAAATTTTCTAATATATTTAAAGACTGGTCACTCAAAGGCTACATATTTATTAGTACTTGTAGCAACAGTATATCTCCTAGCAGTCCTCTTTGACTCTAGGGCAAATCTCTTGATTTGACTCTAAAAAGAGATAAAGCAAACCTCTTGGCAGCTTCTCTGGACCAATTCAAAATATCTGCTTTTCTTTATCAGGGAAATTTTAAACAGGACTGAGAAATATTAAATATAGTAAAAGATGTAACTTTATTGACTATAATTTGGAGAATTTATAATATTTAGAGGGACTCAGGATCATGTATGGTAGACTTTGGTAGAAATCAGGATTGGGTTAAGTAGGAGATCTCTTGATTAGCATGGCAGAATACAAAGGTTTTTGTCATACTTGGTCCTTCTTGACCATGGTGGTGGTTTCTGATGACCTCTGAAAGTCAAGATCTTTGTCAGATAAGTCATTGCCTTTATCAGGTAGATCAGCAGATTCAGAAAGGGTTTAGTTTTTTAATTTTTCTATTAGGATTCATTACCCTCATCAATTTTTGATATCATATAAATAATGGATCTCCATTGGTGGTGTTGAAATTAAGTATCATTAAGATCTCACCCATATCAGTGTGATTACCATTATTCCTATCAGGTAGGTAACATCTTACTCCCTAAAGGTTGTTCCTTTTTCCCTCTTCTCACCCCTAAGAAATTAGTGGAGAAGGTCAAGGGGATTTTAGGAGGTGGTAGTAGCCAAAAGCTAGCACCAACATCAAGGTTGCATCTGGACAGCTTAATAGAAGGCATCCCCTCTGGTTCAAGTCTTATTAGTAGGGGAAAAGCAATAGGGGACAAAACTAAATCATTACATTTGACTTTAAACTATAATTACCCCTCTGAATTTCCTTCTCACTTCCAGTGAAGGCAAGCCTATCCCTATAGGTATAGGCATGCCAAACCCATAAATTTAAATGGGACTTACCTTATTTGCCCTGGCCTTGGGTGCACTCTTTCAGCTATTGCAAAAATTGTCACCAGCTCTCTAGGCAGAATTACACTGCAAAAAAATGGTAAATATTGATATTGGTCTTTCCATTCAAACAGATCTGAATTAGCATTAGTAGCCATTTAGTGAGTTGTTCCATTGTTGCTATATTGCAGAAATATTTCCAGAATTAATGCACCCTTTTTCTTATTCCCCACATATTGAGTTTATAAGGCAACAGTCCCTACAGGTACTGCTGTCAATCTATTTTCCTTTTGTACTTTTCCTTAATTTTTATTTGAATTAAATGAATAAATAATTTACTTTTTAATTTTTGAAGTTTTCAGAGTTAATTAGAAGCTATGATATCCGATTCTAGGAGTTCCTGGATAGTGTCAATACTTTTCCTATTCATCCTGCATCAAACAGTATGGTTGTCTGTACACTCAAATTCTGGCTGTTGCTATGGATGATATTCATTATGAGTGGCAGTATGGTCTTATTATTTTCAGCAAGCTCCATGGCAATTAGCCTGTAAAGTATAGATTTGTTTCATTTATTCAAAATGATCTAACATTGGGACAAATGTACCACAAAAAATTTGGGATAGAGATCAAAAATACAGAATGTAAGAAATCCACAAATACTGGGGGTAAACCCATCCAGTGCATGATCTGATAGGCTGAGGTTACACGACCTAACTTCATTTACTCACTTGGCTAGATTGAGTCATGGTTCATGACCAAACATATAATGCTTTCACCTTAGTACAAAAAGATCTAATTTTTGCCATGGCCAGAGTAGATTGCATCAAGGGCAATTGTAGGATATGTTCCCTATAAATTTTATAAAAAATAAGCAATAGCAGGGATCACCCTGTATGTCAACCACCCAAATCATTTATTATTTAACACTATATAATTGATTAAATAATGATGAGAGGAGAGGTAGGCAACTGTTGGAGATACAACTAATATAACTGAGATTACTTCAGATTGAGATTTGATATCTCAGTCTAATGAGATTGAAAAATCCAAGATGAGTATTTCTGATTCTCAATTTGACCAGAAAAAGACCCTTTGGAGTTATTAGCCTCCTACAATAGGTGAGTCTAACTAATCCAAAAGAGCTTATCAATCCAAGATGACCAAACAATCCAAAATGACCAATTATTTCAAAGGGGCTAAACCCTCATTAAGAAGGTCAATTGCATCTAACAAGAGCTCTATTAGATATGATCATCACTAATCCTTTAATAATAATGATAATCAACAATATTGGTCCTCTGGTAGGAAAGATCTTACTCTGGGTGAATCACAGAAATTCTCACAAAGGAACACAAAATTTTCCCTAAATTATCTCTGGTTTATAATTGATAAAGTACCTCAATTCTCATCTCGTGTAGTTTAATTTTGGTCTATTTTCATACAAGAAGTATATTTAATTGTCATTATCCATAGCAACGGAACTAATAACTTCATTGCACCTAAGTCAATCTTTGCTAGATCCATGGAACTAATAATTTTATAGCCTTTGTAGCACCTGTCTATCATAACTTTTCACAAAATTCCAATACTGTTGCTCCTTGCCAGGTCTGCTTCCAAGGCTACCTGGTGAAAACATATTTTCACAAAAATGAATATGTCTAACGAAGAGAGCCCCTCTTTGGAGAAATTTTTGAGTATCACCCAATGGGTACACTCTAACTGGCAAGATTTGCCTTCCGCCAATATCAATAATCTACAATTTCAAGCTTGAATGGACTTGGCCATTGAGGGCCCTGATCAATCTAATTATCATATCCAAGCTGAAAATGTTGAAGAAACTGTTAGAAGTTTGATCAGAGGGGCTATTCAACCTGGTGCTCATCCATATTTTGACCAAGCATCTAAAGTTGCTGACAACATGATGAATTTATATAAATGAGCAGTGTTACAGCCTACCAAAGTTGGTTTGTCCAGAACTTAACAGTATCTCCGGCATTATGTACATCCTGCTATTCACCATTTACTCCAGATTTTGGGGTTGCATCATCTTAAAATCCAGCGCCAATTGACTCTAGCGCAACAATTTCACTCTCAACTATCCTCATTTTATGAAATGGCATCCAACTTTGGAAGGGATAATTGAGAGGCCATTATTGATAATAGAAGAGAAATTAATGATATTCATAATCAGTTAGTGAGGATCAATAATGGGGTTGTGGGATACATCAGCCAAGAAGTATCTCATCAAGTTAGTAATGCCACTAACCCTATTCACCATTGGATTACCCCCCTGGAGGAGGAGATTAAGTGACAACTGGATCAGTTGAGGGCTGAACATGGGAAGAGCTTGGAGGAGCTTAATGGGCTAACCCAACATTTTGTCCAAGTGGTGGGTAATATTAGAGAAGGTGATTCTGGCCCTGCTGGACCTCATGGACCACCAGGACCACCTAGCTCCCCATCGGTAACTCCAGGACCTCCTGGGGAACGTGGTTCCCCTGGTACAGTGGGTCAACAAGGCCCTCCAGGTCCTTCAGCTAGAGATGGGTCGCAAGGACCCCTGGGGCCGCCTGGCCGCCTGGATCCTCGCTTCCAATGTCTGATTCTGAACCTTCAATGCTCCTAGTATCCTGAGTACAAGCATTAGAAACCCAAATCTGAGCCATAGCTCAAGGGTGTTTTTTGTCTTTGGAAGGTCTTCTGACCAATCCAGACTATTATTTGATAAATTTACTGGATGGTGTTGAGTGCACATTGACTATGTGATGCAAATCAAACTACTCAAGAGACCCAGTTGTCTTCATTGACTGCGTCCATTGGGCAGTTGGTTGCCAAATGTGAAGTACTTGAGACCAAACAAATGGAGATGGTCACTGCGATTTCCAACTTAAACTGAGATCCTGCAAATGACCATCTTAGCCAATGGGTCTATAATTTACAAGTTGATTTGAACCTCTTGAGACAAAAAGTTGATTGAGTTCCCCCTCATGCCCATTTCACAGAGTCTGAACCCTCCGAGGTTGGACCAGTTGCAATATCAGTCATGCACGTCTTGAACACTGAAGCCACCCTTTTCAAACCTACTTTCAAGGCTAAGTTTGAACCAGATGAAGGTAGCATCCATTTTTTCCTTTTCATTTATGAACGTGCAATGGATGGAGCTACTGATCAACAAAAGGTCTGCCATATCACCTCTTGCCTAAGTCAGTTTGCTCAAGGAATCATGGTTCCCCATCTTAAGGTTTGCACTATGTGGGCTCAAGTGAAAAATGCTTTTATAAAGGAATTTGGGAGTGATCAATTCCTTTTTAACCAAAAGTAAGCCTATATGAGTATTCAAAATAAACGAGGAGAGTCTATTCAGGATTTCACTAAATGATTCTACCCTGAGGCCCAGACTCTTGCTACATGGGACTGGATTACCATTGATGATGCTACATCAGCTGTAATGAGTTCATTTAGTTCTCACACTCAGTTACTACTACACTTGAAATCACTTAAAAGAAAATTCAGCTCCATTATTGACATCAAAGAAGCGCTTATGGAGATCCCTAATGGGGTGGTACATCTGACCTCCTCTAGTAACCCTCATTCTCACATCCACGCAATGCCACCTAAACCTAAATCCAAACTGAAGAAAGAGTCATGTACTTATTGTGGTCTCGTGGCCATGTGGTGTCTCAATGTTGGAAAAAACAAGCGGAGATGTTGAAAAAAGAGGAGTCAGCATAGGGCGCGAGGCTCCCTGTGCTGACCTACCTCAGGTGTCTCAGTCAAAACCTTTCAATCATTCTTTAGATTTTTATGTGTTATCGCTCCTGATGAGCTTGATATCCCTGATGAATATCCAACAAAGACTCTATTTCTGCTTATGCTTCCTCTTTTTCTTATAATTCTATTCAAACGATTAATCCTTCATTTTTCTCAATCCCAAACTTTGGCACTGATGTAACCTGGGTGGAAGTCATCATTCATAAAGTGAAAGTTTTGGCTATCATTGATATGGGATCACCTAGCAATGTAATCTCTTCCAAACTTATGAAGAAAATCAAATTAGCTCCGGACCTGAACCATTCCCAAGATTAAAGAACTGCTAGACCTTCCTACACTAAATCTATAGGAGCATATTCCTCTCTTCTGATGCACTTTGGAAAGTTGGTTGTGTCAGCCCCTGAAGTGGTACTGGATAACAACTGCTATGATCTGCTCTTAGGAACTAAGTTTCTCACCAATTTTGATGAAATAATAATTCTTAAAGACAAATACCTTTTTTTAATTGGGTACCAAGTTATTTAATCTTACTTGATGTTCCTACTAGCAAAGGCAGATTCTAACGACGTGTTTGCTTATTGGAATACCCCACTTCTATATCACGTCTCAAATATTGCATCATGGGTCCAGGGACTATACTTCCACCGCCATCTGCTTGTGCCTCTGTGGACATGTCATTATATTCTAACTCTACGATTACTATTCCCCCCAAAGCTCAAATTATTGTTGATATGGGCGTACAAGTAATTGTACCCCCTGATCATGTATTAGAGATCTTTGGTCACCAAAATCCCTCTCATTTAGAGGCCTTACCCACCATGGGTATTCTTGATCCTGCCTATGATGGGACTGTTTCAATTTTACTGGCTAATCTCACTTCCTGAATTATGCAATTACATCGCAATAATCCCATCACCTATGTGCAGCCTACTCCTGTAAATGACATATTATCCATCTTGGGATGTGGAGATTTAAGTGAATTTGGGCTGGAAGATCCCCCTATTGTTGCTTGAATTGACGTCAAATTTGGGGATTCACTTATGGCAGATCAACAGCTTGAAGCTGAGGCCCTGATTGAAGAATATGCAAATATCTTTGCCCAAGATCCAGGAGATTCTGGCCTGATGAAAGAGTTACAGCATCAGGTGAAAACTGGGGATACTCCCCCTATTTGAGCTCGACCATATCACAAATCCAAAGTTGAGGAGGCTCAAGTTTCAGTGGAACTAAAACAACTCTTTGAGGTCGGAGCTACTAACACCTTCTAAGAGTCCATGGGCTTCCCCCTACTACTCATCCAAAAAAAGGATGGGGGTCACCAAGAGGTATGGACTATCTTCAACGCAATGCTGTTACACAAAAGGATTTGTATCCGTTACCTCACATAGATGATTCATTGAGATTATTATCTGGATCAAAATACTTCTCAGCTATGGACCTTGCGAGTGGCTATTGGCAAATTGATCTTGCCCCGGAAGATTGTCAAAAATGTGCTCTAATTTCTAGTGAGGGGCTATTTGAGCCAACTTGTAAGCTGCAGGGGCTTTGCAATGCCCCTAATACTTTTCAACAAGCCATGGATGGTTTGTTTGGGGATTTGAAACTTTCTTGTGTTTTAGTTTATCTAGATGATGTTACTATTTTTTCACGCACTTTTAATGAGCATTTGGCTCATTTGAAGGAAGTTTTTGGGTGACTGCGTCATGCTTCACTTAAGCTTAAACCATCAAAGTGTGCTTTTTTTAAACTGAGATGGAATTTTTGGGACATAAAGGTAATCACGAAGGTATTTTACCCTTATTTAATAAGATACAAGCTATTTTGAACATGCCAGTTCCCAAAAGCTTGTGCAATATCCAAGTGTTTTTAGGGATGGTTATTATTGACAGTCATTCCCCATTTTGCAGAGATTGCAGAACCTTTAGTTTACCTTTTGCATAAAGAAGTCCCTTTTGTATAGAAGAATCACAGCAACAATCCTTTGATCTGTTGCGCCAAGCTTAATGAGTGCCCCCATCTTAGCCCATCTGACTTTTCCAAACCTTTTATACTATTTACTGATGCCAGTGATATTGCTATTGGGGCCAATCTAGCTCAACATGATACCAATCTGGTTGATCACCCCATCGTGTACTAAAGTAAAACCCTTTCTAAGGCTGAACGTAATCAAGCATTACTGAAAGAGAATGCCTCGCTGTGTTGTCTGCCATCAAGCATTTTCGCCCTTATCTATATGGCAAACATTTCACTATTGTAACAGATCACGCTTCCCTGAAGTGGTTGCAACAAATGAAGGATCCAGACGGGCGCTTAGCTAGATGGGCTCTAAAGCTCCAAAATTTTGACTTTACTATTCAACATCGCGCTGGAACTATACATCAAAACGCTGATGACCTTTCTCAATTGCCTATTTTAACGTTATTTTCTGCTGAAGAAGATCTCATTTATGACCTGATTGGTAGACCTGAGCTCTGGTTCCGTTAATCTAAGGATATTATCTCAATGCTACAATCCTTAACTGAAGACAATCAGGTTAAAGAAGGTTCATTTTAAAAAGTTGGGATCTAAGTGGTTGCCCTTTATTTGGCCCTCTGCAAAGACTGATAATATTATGGAGTTCCACCAAGCTGTAGGTCATGGAGCTGTCGCTAAGACACTACAGTGGTTAAGGAATCATTGTTACTGGTACAACATGCTGGAATCTGTACACAATGTGCTGGAATCTTGTCTTAAGTGCCAACAACAACGTGGTGGAAATTCAGCGTTCCAGCACCAAATTGTGGGACCTTCTGAACCCTTCTCCACTATGAGTATTGATGTGGTGGGTCCTTTCCCTACGGCCACCTATGAACATCAATATATTCTTCTAGCTATTAGCCATTTTACTGGATGGATTGAAGCTATTTCAGTTTCCACAGTTACTGCCAAGGTGACGGCATACTTTCTCTTCAGCAAGCTTTCACCAGTCATGGTAGCCCAAAAGTCCTATTATCAGATAATGGGACTAATTTCATTTCTCAGGTGGTAGCTGAGCTTACCAAACTAATGGGACTTATCAAACCTTTATGACCCCTTATAATCCTTTAACTAATGGTGCAGTTGAACGGGATAATGGTACCCTTTGGGTTTTTTAA